>JAHHFK020000843.1:0-240140 GCA_024533555.2 Aedes koreicus | reverse complement strand
TGTAACGAAACCCACTGGGCTGGCCGCACGGTTTGGCTCAAATGCCGGTCTAGTGCGAGACGAGATCGTTGGCGACTGCGCGAAAGGATAGAGTAGGTGTAGATGGTATAGGTAGAAAGAGAATCAAAACAAAAACAAACCTGAAATTAGGATTGAAATAGTGCGGTCTTTTCGGAGCCAATCCTAACAAGTTAAATAATTAGTATTTACCGGTTAAAATCTATATTTTCGGTAAAAATTGTGTAAAGTGCAGTTCCAGTAGGAAGGTGCAATTGGAGTAAATCACGGTATGAAGAAAAGACAAATTGAACGAAGAACAAACTCATTTGGATGTGTATATTTGTATATAGGTTACATTAGGAGGCAAGTTTCACCAGTTTCATTAAACTAGTTTCTGTAATCGATCTGCAAAGAATTGAAGTGAGTATTAGCGATTAAAACTTGCGAAACACTATTAAATTAAGTAATGTAAAATTCTATTTAGACTAGTGTTGAAACCATTTGGGATCGTGAAGTTGAAGTAATCGTTGTAAGAGGTGTAGCGGAGAAACTATCTCTGTAAGTATTAAGAACATAATTTGTTAAAATGATTGAAAATTAATTGAAATGAATTACAGTTTGAGCGGCTAAATCAGCTGCTACGAAACGGTGGTGCATTCCTCAACGAATTCCGAACAATCCACAGAGGTGTTACGGATGTGTTAGAAGCAAAAACGCGCGCGGAGTTCACAATGAGTGCGCGTGCTGCTGGTACTACGACGTCAGCAGCTGCCGAGGACGGGGTCGGTGGTTGCGAGGAAGCCAACAATTGTACCAATAACGGGTTTGTGGGGGGAAACGGAGAAATTGGAGACGCGGGAAGTGGTTCGGCCCAGCGGAAACTTGCCAGAATGCCGAAGAGGAGCTGGCGAAGAAGTTGGAAGAGAACCGGGAGACAGTACCGAAAGGAAGGAAAACGCTTGGAGTGGACGATGCCTCCGATAAATCCAGCTCCAAGTCGGACCGCACAATCCGGCGCCGGATCATCGTTCGAGAAAAGAATATGTAAGCTATGGAGAAGGAACAGCGGGCGAAGGAGAAGGAACAGCGGGCAAAGGAGAAGGAAATAGAGGAGGAACGTCAACTTTGGGAGAAGCGGATGGAAATGGAACGGATCCTGAAAGAGAAAAGGCTGCAAATGGAGACTGAAATGCGACAAAGGGAAATGGCGCAGGAAAGAGAGCTGTTGGATTAGGCGTTGCGATAGCAGCAGAAGCATTTGGATCAAATGGAGCGAATGCGACAACAGTACCAGGTGAAGACGGCGATTGTGAAAAAAAGCTTAACACTCCCATTGCGGAGAAGCAGCATGACTCCCAGGAACTAGCGCAGCAGGAGAAATCAGGAACGTCGAAAAAGGGTGGAAATGTGAAGCTAACAAAAACCGAATCGGAAGAAGAAGATACAGAAGAGGAAGATAGTGAAGATGAAAGCTCGGATGAAGTGCGAAGATTGCAGCTGCACCGGAGAAGAGGAAGAGTCTGAAGAAAAGTCCGAGAAGAATCAGAAGAGGAATCGGACGAAGATGAAGAAAAAGACGCAGAAGAAAAAGAAGCGTGTAGTCAGGGAAGAAGAGCAAAGCGGGCTGGGGTGCAACCCGAGCGGGGCCTACAAAGTCACGGCCCGGACTGCGCTGAACAGGAAGCCCATGAAGCTTCCTGATTTCACTGGAAAACCGGAAGAAGTAGCCGCACTTTATCAGCAGCTACGGGCGTCCAACAAAGCATGCAGTTACAACGATATTGAGAACGTGGTTCGACTGCAGGAGTGCCTCAAAGGTCCGGCACTCGGAAGTGTTCGAGGGCTGCTGAAATCAGTCCCCGAGGGTGATTGAAGAGTTGCAACAACTCTACGGGCGACCGGAACAACTACCACAGTCTCACCTAGAAGGTGAACCGGCTTATTTCCAGAAACCCCGAAGGCCGAGCTGTTGGAAACATTTCATTCCGTTCAAGAACGCCGTGAAGGTGCTGTGACCACCTGACAGCGTTGAAGCAAGATTTGGTCAATCCGTTGCTGCTGCGAAGATCTGCTGGACAAACTGCCGTCCACAGGTGCACGCGAATGGGTGCGCTTCAAGAGCGCAAAGAAGAAGGTAAACCTGCGCACCCTTTTCCGGCTCGTATCCGCAGCCTGTGGAAGCGAACGCGTGCAATGCGACGAAAGTGAGCGAGACTCGATCCGAACGACACGGGAAAGCTGGAATGAGAGAAAAGAGAGCGGTTACAGCCACAGTACTCCCGCAAATATGAAGGACAACTACTCCGCTTAGAAATCCGCCATCCGGAAGCGTGAGACCGTGCAGGGCCTGCAAACGCCCAGACCATCGGCTACGTTTTTGCCAAGATTAGCATGGCAATGACGTTTCGCTGATCGAATGAAGATCGTCGAGAAGGAGAAGCTTTGCAAAGTTTGCCTGAACGAGCACGGGGAAAGCGCCTTGCAAATTCAGGATTCGATGCGACGTTGGAGAATACCAGGAACGTCATCGCTCTCTGCTACATCCGGTCAGATCCAGGTTGGTATGAACACCTGTTTTCACGTGCAAGGTACGATTTTCTTCCGGATGATTCCCGTGACGTTGCATTGCAGCAATCGTGTGGTGTCCACGCTGGCGTTCCTGGATGAAGGAGCGTCAATAACACTGGTGGAGCAGTCGCTGACCGATGAATTGAGCGTGGAAGGAATCCACGAACCACTCACAGTCACGTGGACAGCCGACGTAACGAGGAACGAGACAAACTCGACGAAGATGAATCTGTGGGTGTCCGGAAACTGGGCGGAGAGCTACTTCTGAAGGCGGTGCGGACAGTGAAGCAGCTTCTTCTGCCGAAGCAATCAGTGGTTGCTACTGAGTTGGGTGCATCTTATCGCTTTCTTCAAGCCAGCGTCCCGGTATGCTTATCGGTTTGAATAACCTTCATGCCATCACGCCGGTGGAAGCTAAGATCGGCCAACAAGGGAGAGCCGATCGCCGTTCGTTCTAAGCTCGGCTGGGCAGTCTATGGGCCAACTAAAAGACCACAGGAACGACGAAATTTTGTTGGGTACCACCACCGAGTTTCCAACGAAGACCTGCATGACCTACTGCGTGACCACTGTGCTTCTCATAAGAATCCGTAGTGGCTGTGTCGCGGGAGTCGATGGAAGAAGGCGCGCTCGAGAGATTCTGGAGCGAACCACAATCCGCGTCGGTGTCCGGTTCGAGACCGGTATGCTGTGGAAAACCGATAATCCGAGGTTTCCAAACAGCTGTCCGATGGCGCCGAACGAAGCAGCTGGAGCAACGTTTGGGGAAGACGCCGGAGCTATCCGCTAACGTTCGGCGGCAGATCGAAGAATGCCAGCAAAAGGGGTACACGCATCTAGCGTCAGCAGAAGAGTTGGCGACGTTTGAACCGAGTTCGTCTTGGTTCCTCCCTATCAACGTCGTATTGAATCAAAAGAAGCCCAGGAAAGTACGACTCGTATGGGATGCGGCAGCAACAGTCCACGGCGTCTCGCTGAATTCCCAATTGCTCAGGGGTCTGATTTGCTCATTCAGTTACCAAGCGTCATTAATCGTTTCCGTGAGCGGCCAATTGGTTTTGGAGAAGAGCTCCAAGCAAGGAATAACCGAAGATAATAGGAGACTTCTTCCTAGAAAAAGTGACAACTTTGTATTCTCTTGGATTCAAGAATATACAGTTCACCTCGCACCACCTTCCTGCTGTCTTTAAATCTTCCTGGAACCATAAAGTGTCTCGTAGCGAATCCGCAAATGTAGACTTTGTGGTCGTCAGCCAAGCTTAGCCGATAAGATTTCGAGAAAAATTAGCGGCCCAAGGGGAATGTCGGACAAGGCAGGGAACGAGAAGGCCAGCTCATCGCCAATTTTAACCCTGAGAGATCTGCCACAGAGGTACGATTTGAACCACTAAAGCAAGGAGACGATGAAGCCAAACCTTTACAGTTTTGCCACAGCGATGTCCTGGTTAATTCTAGCAGCAGATTGTTCCATGTAGATAACGTCCGTTTGTGAAGCAGCTGAAATCCCATCGATGAGGAGGAAAGAATTGATAGAAGGTTGGAAGGAAGATGCCCACTTCGGAATGATTCCATGTTGATCTTCGGTTGATCTTATGTTTGCATTAATAAAAATGGAATTTTTTCGGATGGTGAAAAAAAAAGCTAAGACAGATAATTGTTTTTGATAAATTTCCCATGGAAGGTAATTATTTAAGCTTACTTGCAAAAAAATTCTACGCCCTTACACCGGCCTTCCGGCAGTTAACCGGAACATTCGCCATGGCGGACGAAAACATGCGTGTAGGCATGTTTTTGAGTTCTTTCTTCGTTTTATTTATCAATTCCTCCTCAGTTTTCGCGACAAAATATTTGGAGTAGATCTTACGCTTCAGGTTGGCCCAGAAATTCTCGATGGGACGCAGCTGGGGGGACGTTGGGCGGGTTCGCCGACCTGGGTACCACATCAATATTCAGCCGCTCCATCTCCTCCAACGATCGCTTCGATTAGTGAGCCGACGTCAGATCCGGCCAGAACACCGCGTCTTCGCCCTTATGGTATTTCTGGATGAACGACGCAACTTCCGGCAGGCATTTCGTATTATAAATTTCCCCGTTCATGGCCAGTCCGGAGCTGAAGAAGAGTGGCTTTGACATCCCCTTCTCGCTGATTGTCAGCCACAGCAGCACCTTCTTGGGGAACTTGGTGTGTGAAACGAACTTCACCTCGGAGCTCACTTCCTTCGTGGGGGAAGTAAAATACGAGGTGCCCTGCCAGTTGTTGCCATTCAGGAAGAGATAGATCACCACCGCCCCGTCGCGATTCACCGGGAAAATCGAGTTTACCATCTTATTCAGTCGCTGCCGCTACGTCATTGCCTGCAGCTCCGAAACCAGTGGACGTGACTTCCGCTTCCTGACATGTATGTTCATGTTCGCTAGGTACTTTTCCCCCACTGTTTGCATCCTTTGGAGCTTCTTGTCGCTCAGGGTCGTCGGCCGTCCGGAACCGGGCTTTCTTTCGATACTCTGATTGTTGTCTAATAGTGCCCAGATGTTGTAGATGCCGGAACGAGCGTATCCGGCGTCCACAAAGTGCCCACGATATCCGTTTCGACGCGGCGGTTTTCCGTTCTTTGAACGCGCACACTTCTGAATGGAGGTACTTCACTGTTTTTGCCATCACGGTTAGAGTTCGACTGATAGAGCTGTCAAATTTTTGTCTGCTGACTCGTGCGTTACCATGATTGATGCTGCATGAGTAGTTTCGTCAGTGCGGGTGAACGTAAACCCATGAAAAATCGGCAATTTTTGTCCATTTTTTTAAATGCAAACGTGTGGGCGGCGACGAAACTCAAAAATATTTTGTTAAATAACCATTTTATTTAAAAAATTTATTTTTTTTATAAAAAATTTTAAAAAATTTTCCACATCTTTTTTTAATTTATTGTTTGATTAAATAAAAATATTAATTAATTTAGATCTTACAAATTGGATTGGAAATATCCAACCAATTGGGAATATTTTAGCTGTTTTGGAATCAAAACCTTTACCACTTTCTCAAAATTGTCTCATATGAACATAGGACTTGCTATCTCCGGAAAAAACAGATATCCAGAACCATTTTTCGGGAAAGGGGTAATTACAAAAGATTTAAATAGAAAATGAGTAATCATAATACCACCCACAGAGAAAATAGACCTCTTTAAATTAAAAAAAAAATTATTGAAATGTTTTGTACCTTTAAATATTTTTGTTATTGAATTCAATACTTTTTATTTGTAGTTTCAACCATTCTGGTTGTTGTTACCAAAACTAAATTCTTGGAAAAAAATAAAACATGTTTTTGTGTACATAAATAATTTCAATCAATTATAAAAAATTGTTGGTATAAAAAACAACAACTCCGTAACAAATTCAGTCTTACAGTTGTCAGTGAATGTGTATGTTTTCAATATTTACCGATGTGCCAGTTTTGTAGCCTCCATATCTACGCTTTATTCGAAAAGCAAAATGGACGCACCAGGGTAAATTTTATTTGAAGAGTTCGAGGAAGTTAACAATGCGCTAGTCGATTTATTGATTAGTTTTAGACTTGCTAAGCAATCCGTAAATTGCTTCCTTGGTAAGAAATTGGAAATTTATTTTTAAATGTGTATTTCAATGACGATTTTCTATTAACAGAAAATCAGTATACCGTTGATATATTAAAGAAATATTGAAATCGAACGGAAAGAAATCGAATAATTAATACCTACGCCATTTATTGCTGAGCAAACGAAATGCACATACGGGATAAAGTCTTGAGGGGTGTGGCAGGTACGAATCTACACAACCAAAGAGTTTTAAATGAATGCTGTTTCATCGTTATTGAGGTAGTATTTCGAAATGCCCTCACAATGCCCTCCGCTTAATTTTCAAAGCTACTTCTATTCAATCTTCACAGCCTGCCGTGCGCTAACGGAACTATCAATACTTTCTCTTAACAACTTTGTTCTAGCAAAAAAACAGTTCCCCCTCCCCCCTCCCGCGTAATGAGAGATTTTTTTTCCCAAAAACAAAACACCACAAAAATTTTTTTTTTATTTTTTTTCTCACGGTGCCCCCGGCCCTTTGAATCATCTGAATTTCCGTATATCCAATTTTTCAACCAATGCCTTTTTTCTTATGTTTTCGGTACGTCAACGTTTACTGCGATCACTAAAATTCTCAAAATTCTACCGTACCGTTCAACCAGTTTGCGTGCATTTTCCAGAATGATTTGAATGCTTTCCCTTTTTTTTAAAAAAAAAACGAAAGGATGAGTTATGTCAGTGACATAACTGCAAAGTTGACGTAGGACTGCTTGTTGATGTGAAGAAATTGATGTCACGAATTAATATATTTCTACTATATTTTATTCAGTCTATGAAACCATCAAACCCTATGCTATTGGTGAGTGAGGCTCCGGTTCTTCTTCCGCTATTGGTTCTCCACGAAAATTTATAGAAACTGCTGTTCGGCTGGAATTAACTGTTAATGATATTTTGTTTGTTAAATCAGTCATTTGCTCTTGAACAAAATGTCACAAATACAAATTAAGCACTCTTTAAGGAAGAAGAGCTTTATTTCTATCCGCTGATATATTCAATTTGAAGGAATTGTATTCAACTTCCGATAAATTAGCAGACAAAGTGTTTGTTTACAAAGGCAGATTCGCCCTAATCAAATGTTGGCGCTGAAATGTCCAACGTGCTTCTAAGCGTGAAATGGATCCTGTGTTTACGGAGGAAACATGGTTCGCGATTTAAATGTTCTTATCAGTTTTCTTGGGCTGCAGGACTGCCTTAGTGTTTGGCGGCACGTGATACTACGATAAAAATAGGCATTTATACCGCCTTCAACTCGAGATTGTACAGACTGAAGATTGAACATACACCCAAAAGTTGAAAAGATGGCAAAAAATGCAATTGCAGTTTTTGCAATCATATCTTAAGAAATCCGCATGATTCAGAAAAGGCAATTTGGCCCATTTTGATCCACAAAGCGTTTTATGGTACAAATGAAGCCATGCTAGTGTGTGCAAGCGACTGGCAAGCAAAAATAGCTCGAAACAAATTTATCGCTGTAGGATCCCTATTCAATCATCACCAACATATCAATATACAATATGGATGAGCCGATATCACAAAATCCCGCAACGCTATTGGCCACTGTTGTATTGCCGCCGTCAAGTGTTCTATTTTGGTTCTCAATGATCATCGACAAAGCGTTTTATAAAATAAACAATGCTATGCAAGTTTGTAGGAGACAGGTTGCATGCAGCTTGGTGGAAAATATGCCCATTTGCGTCATTGTTGTACCCTGAATTCCTCGTCAAGTCAACTAACTGTAGGGTTTCTATTCCCTTAGTTTGTCAAAGTGGCTGAATGGTTGCCATCAAGAGCCGCCGCGCTCAAGGTCCTGGTCTGAATCTGGATCTCGAGAAAGGTACATTTTGGTTTTGTGAGCCATCGGACTTTCGGACACTTATCTCTTACTCAACCACTGCGCTAAATATAAAAAATACTAAATATCACTGCACACGTTCAATTTTTCATTGCGAATTGCTGTTGCTATTTTGCCCACAACTAATGTTAGATTTTTTATCCAAGTTACGATCCATAGCAAGTATGGAACAAAATCAAGCGAAATTGTATTACAATCGTACTTTCTTAGTTTGGGTGTAGAGCGAATTACGAACAACTTAACCTAACACCAAGTGGACCAGTTTGGACATTTTGGTTTGCAAAAATTTCCACTGGCTGGAGCAGGAATCTAACCTCCAACTTCACGACAACTGCTTGAACGACGGGCGACACCGCTAACCACTTGACCACGAAGATGATGTGGGCGATTGATTTGGCCATTTTCTCCGGGACGCGGCAGATTAAGCAACGCCATGTTGAGCCGGTACGTGCTAATAAACATTTCGATGAGCTCAAGAGAAATTTCAATCAAACATACTCTTTAGTTGGCAAATTGATTTGGTCGTCCTGAGAAGGACAGATTTTAGTTGTTTACATGATTTACGTCAGCGTGGACGTCTGGCTTCTTCCGCTTGCCTCGTCTAGCGGACGTGCCTGCCATATCAGGCGGCGTCTACTCGATATCCAGCAGCAGGGCGAAAAACTCGGAAAACCGCTTTTTTTTCACGAGAGCGGGATAAACACGTCTGAACGTGTCGATGATCCAATAATGAATGATATAATGGCATATACCATTACATGACAGGAAGGAGGTATCAACGAAGGCAACGCGAATCAAATTTTACAAAAGGGGACGGACCTCAGTTGTTACGCCAGACATCAGCGTGGAAATGATATCATTAGTTTTCATTAGAGCGACAGGGATTTCGGAGGTTAAATTCGCATCTTTTCAACTCAGGCAACAGAAAAACGGCCCTTGTCAGGGCCTCAGAACACCATCCAAAGAGAGTTGAGATATAGACACACTTGCTTCTGAAACTGCAAAACAATGGAGTTTATAAATATTGTCCAGAAAAATTATAACTCACATTTTAAAACCACCTGCAACTAACCTAATCTATTATCTGCAACTAATCCACTATGTACCTATGTACAACAAGAACTACAATGAAGCTAACCTAACCCCTACACTGAATATGTGAAACACATAATTGGTCTGCCGTGTTGCAGTTCGGTTCAAATTAACTGTTAATATTTCGTTTGTTGAATGTACAACGTGCTTGCTAGTTTTAACATGGCAAATAGAGATTTATATATGGATACTAATAAAAAAATTTGCTCTTTTTCTCCAGAACGCGGCTTTTCAAGCAACTCAAGAGAAATTTCAAACAAACATACTCTTTAGTTGGCAAATTTCATTGTTCGTCCTGAAAAGACTGGGTTTTAGTTATTAACGGAGAGGACATGGTTCGTTTGGCAGCACGCAATACTACGATAAAAACAAATATTTACACCCTCTTCATCTTGAATTTGCACAGACTGAACATTGAACATAGAACGAATTTCAACGAATAACTTAACCTAACACCAAGTAGACCAGTTTGGACATTTTCGTTTTGCAAAAAGTTCCACAGTCTGCAGCGGGAATCGAACCCTCACTTCATGGCAATGAACGACGGGCGACGCCGCTAACCACTTGACCACGAAGATGCTGTGGGCGAATGAATTGGCCATTTTCTCCGGGACGCGGCTTTTTCAACGCCATATTGAACCGGTGCGTGGTGATAAACATTTCGATGAGCTCAAGAGAAATTTCAATCAAACATACTCTTTAGATGGCAAATTAATTTGATCGTCCTGAAAAGGACGGATTTTAGTTGATAACATGGTTCGCGATTGAAATTTTCTTCAGTCTTCTTGGGCTGCAGGACACCACTCTGTGAAATGGTCACGCCGGAGAAAAGTTTGTTCAGCTCCTCGTCGTTGCGGATGGCTAGCTGCAGGTATCGTTCCAATTTTAGTATATGTCCAGCCGAAGCTAGGACAGACTAGCTACAGGTGACGTGGATGATTCTTCTTGGTCTGGTCTTCTTGTGTTCACGTGCGGCGTTTTCTACCAACGTGCTCCGCAAACACGTCTGTCGAATACGGATCAGGGATGCCAGATATATTTTTCAAATGTCTGCGATAAAAATTTGAAATGTCTAGGAATGCCTAAGAAAGTCTGTAAATTTTTATTTTTTGCAAAATTCTTTCGACGAAAAGACGTAATAAGCGAGTGAGTTATGTCATTTTCGCTATATGCATGATTATGTAAATATTTCTGCATCTGTTTCTTGGATTGTATGCAATCTTACCACATTTTTTCATAGTTATGAAGTGACACTTAAGATTGAAGCATTCGCATAGATGTATCACAATTTTCTATAGTTTTTTCCCCCTATAACGTTCCTTCCAGTTTTGTATTTGAAAATCAAAATTTAGTTTTCAATTGATAAATTTAACAATTTGTTTTTTTCTTTGTCCAAAAATAACGATTGAATTACAATGAATTACAGAGTCATTTTTTTTCAAAGTTAAAGAGTTGAATTCAATTTTGTTTATTTCATTAATAAAAAAAAAATATTGTTATGAAGTAAAATGTTTGGGTAAAAAGAAATTTTCAACGTAGGACTACGTTTCTCTTTTCTATACCGGGAGTAATTTCAAAATTATGAAAAATGAGTTTAGCGTAATGCTCTGAAAGGTTTTTGAACGTTAATAACTTTCGTTCGACTGAACGGAATGACTTCATTTATACACCATTTGATCAGAAAAACTTACAAATTTGTTGTATTAAAATTTCAATAAAGTGCTATTAGTCTCAGTAGTTCAATTTTTTACTTCAAAATGACCTACTTTTGCTCCCTTAAAAAACTGCATATGAACAGGTTGAAAATAAGGGTTTCCCTTTCCGGGCCCACAGAATCGGGTTAATTGTCTTCTTTTGTTTCATTATGAACACTCAAAAAACAATGCACCTTATATTTAAGGGAAATTACCTATAGATTTGGGCAAAGTGCAAAGTTATTGCTCTGTATTGGTGCGGCACTTATATTTTATTGAATGTGGCCAATTAACCATATGTGCAATAAATATATAGTCTTTAAGTACAAGAGCTGAATAGATATTAATTATAGTGTACATAGATTGCATCAACTTGTCCTAGCAAAAATCAAATGAGTTTTTTAATACGTTTTATGTGAAAAGGTGCATGGATTTTATTTTTTCATAAAAAGTTTAGTATTGAATGTTTTGTACTTTTCATGTAATGAAACGAAATGTGTGAATAAAAGAGGTTTTATTTGTACCATCATAAAAATTTCATCACTTTTTGAAGCTCTCGCGTTCAGCAGCTCTTCTGCGGGAATGGCATAAATACTCGGCAGATCTGAAATATTCACAATAAACACCGTTAACATGGCAAAGAAGAATATCTATAGTAATTTATTACCCTAAAAAAAACTGGCTTCCACTGGCAAACCAAGTACCTAAACCACCACACCTAAACTTTACGTTGCTTCTCCATTTTGCAGTTTTTTTCTCTTCTAGAACGATAAAGCAGCTGATTGTTTTTCGCGCACGGTTTTTTATTTCGTTTTAAGTGCGAAGATGGATAGAATAGGGCAAAGTGAAAACACACTTGAATGACATTTCTCGCTCCATTGAAAATTATGTGCGGACCATATCAGTCTCATTGGAAACGAACCTGTGTATTAAGTGACGGGTGTTAAAAATTATGTGCGGCAAAAGAAAATCATACTGGCTCACATGATTTCAATTCGAAGCAAAAATTGATCGAATTAAGTGCCAATTTTAATAATAAAAATTATTGATTTATTTTCAGTGAATTCGTACTTCGTTTTCGTACCTCTTCTTTCTGGGCTATGCTATGAACGCTAGTACATATCAAACGAGTCGAACCAAAATTAGTTCAGTATTCGACACTAGATCTCAGCTGGTGGTTCAGACAAGGCTTTGCCCAACTTCCACGTGGAATTTGTCAAATCGTATGTTTTCATTGAATGCATTCGATATGGTCAGTTTAGAGCTGCATTTAAGATGACTGAAGAGATGACTGCTGGTCACGGTTTCTGGCCTCCGTAAAATAAGTTTCACTTATTCTTTCGTGTGACATAGACTTAGGACCAAACTTAAACCCACAATTTGATTGCCCCCGGGCCCCAACAACTGTAAATGCAGCCTATGTTTTCATGTTGATTCAAATAATTTCTACCTTATTTATCGCAAAAGTCCCTGATATAACCCACCTCAATTTTTTTTGTAGTTAAAGTCGAGGGGCTGTCAACTTGCGTGTCTTCGATTTATCTACGGGTATTGAAATGTTGCATTTTATATATTTGTTTAAATATTTATGTTTTATCGTGTACGTGTTTTGATTGGAGAATTGAGTGTTATTTTGCGTATTGTGTATTTTAAGCAGCATTTCAGTCTAGTATAAGAACTAAGATTTGTTTTTCAACCCATTCACTTTGGACTTATCTAACTGTATCATATTAGTTTGTTTATTCGTATTTTGATACGGAGGTATATATTTTTTAAAGCTTGTATTTATGGTTTAGTTGATGGATAGAGTTGATTGCTTCTTAGTTGTCAGGTGCAACAACCTATAGCGTCATTTAAAAATAGTTTCAGTGCACCTAAATACCTCTATTTGAAATTTTAAAATACATTCCAAATGTCTGTAAAAGTCTGCAACATAAATAAAATGTCTGCTAAATGTCTGTATCGTTAAAAAAGTCTGCAACAAAAATGAAAAGTCTGCGAATTTACAGACATGTCTGTAAATATGGCATCCTTGATACGGATGCACAGCGAGAACTGATGATTGGTCGGTCGTCCCCACATGTTCGATAATCGATGGCACGGTTGCCGGGGCAGTATGAACCAATCAGAGCGAGGCGTAAACATGATGTCATTTTCGACCAATAGCTTTGTGCGTTTAAACATTTTTCTTTTAAGTACATTTTAATTAGTTTAAACAAACGTTATGAATTAAGTTTGCAACAGGGACTCAGCTTTGATGTTCTACCTTTCGAATGAAATACTTATCGTAAAATTTCGGGCCAGAGAGGAGATATTATCGTTAAAAGTCTCCAAACCCGCGTAACGCTTGCGATTTCAGAAATTTTAGAACGGCGCCCCTATACAAAATGAAAGCAGCAAAGTACCCCATACCTTACCACTTTTTCTCATTTTCAGTAACACCACAACACAGAAAACAAACAAAAATTCATACAAACTACTTTTTCTCCCACGTACAACCTTCCCACATTTTAAAAATCCATATTCCTTCACCTCCCCACCAAAAATTTTTGATAGCATTATATCAATACAATTATTTTACATCACTTATACTTCATTAACAATAGTGTGTTCAAAATGATAACATATGAAAACAAAATTTGCCAATGGTGATAACTAAATTTGTTACGCGATAACAGCGGAAATCAAAACGATAACTGGGATAACAGAACTTGTGACTTATATGAGCTTGTTATTTTCCTTTGCTAGGGAAGTCCTACGTAAAAAAAAAGACTGTGCAATTTCGTAGTTGCTACTCCGTTACTCACAGAACTAGTGTAATTAGTAGTGTAATTATGAAATCAGAATGTAGAAAAGTGTGAAAATGTGAGGGATTTAGGAATTATCTTAGACTCTGAACTTAATTTTATAGACCACTACAACACTATCATACACAAAGCAAATAGCATGTTAGGGTTTATTAAACGCTTCTGCTACAACTTCAAGACCCGTACACTATCAAAACTCTATATATTGCCTATGTGAGGTCTGTACTGGAATATTGCAGGCCACACTATGGTCTCCTCGTCCAGGTATACATGAAGAAAGAATAGAATTAGTACAAAAGCAATTTCTATTATATGCTCTTCGTAAGCTAGGCTGAGCCTCATATCGTCTTCCATCAAATGAAGCTCGCTGCATGTTGATTGACATCAAACCCATACCTTTCATACCCCCCCCTACTCTAAATAAATTTTCCCAATACATTCAACTAATTTATTTCTCTCCCCCCATCAAATACTATAAATAAATATATTCCTATATCCACTTCCTTACTTTACAATTCTCTATAATAAACAATCTATCCCTATATTAATACAATACTAATTAATTTTTATATCTATTATATTAAAAAAAACTAATTTCTATTACTATCTACAATTTCAATAATAAATAAATAAATTCACAAAACTATATAGTAAACGCTTCCTCCCCCTATCCACCGATACATAACTTACAACTTCATTTTTTTCACCATTCTCTCTTACTCTACTAAAAAAATGAGCATTTAGGTTAACTTTAGCCCTTGCTTGGAAAAAGGTCGCGAGAATATGCGATGGTTTCATTTGTACGATATCGTTTCGCGCGTGTTGAATCGCCGATTTCTTTCTAATTAAATGTTTATGCCCAATTGCGACTTCGAATCGAAATTTATTTGCTCTCCATCTCGCCGGAATATGCTAAAAATGGACTAATAAATAGAATGTGATAGATTCCTATAATCCCTGTGAGCCACAGTCTTATACAACTTCGGTATAAATTGAACGTATTTTAAGTCCCTATAATTAGGATACATCTAATTAATTTTTATATTCATGTATAGTTAAGAAAAAAGCTAATTGTCTATGTACTAGTCTACATGGTTGACGAAATAATAATAAATAAATTGCACGGAACTATATAGGTGGACGGTTTCGTTTCGGGCCCTATTCCAGCCGGGGTCGATCTTACCTTCATTTTTTGCCCATGGTGCATCTCTGTGAGCATCTCTGAATGAGCTTGTAGGTTAACGTTTGCCCTTCTTGTTCCTGATCCGTCCCCTACCCTATATGGAGCTTGGGAGTAGCTTTTACATCTTCAATGTAAAAGTTCACTAATTCTATTTATAGATCAGTACCGGCGCCGGCCACGTCCTCACGGTTTTTTGGGGAGGGGGAAGGATGATTAGTTTGACAATCGTTGTTATAAGAGACCGTGAACACCACTGCATCTCTACAATTGCCAAGGGAAGGATAGTTGTGTTAGTGAGGTTGGTTATTTTTAGATCATGGATGCACTGTGGTAAGTGATACGATCAATGAAAGAAAGCGCAGTAGAATGCTTTTTATTTTATATCTAGTGGTGATAGAAAGAGGCAAGTGAAAAATGGCAAGGAAGTGGACGGGCCTGGGGTTGAACTCCCGACCATCTGCTCAGTAAGCAGAACGGGTAACCACTGAGCTAGCCAGCCACGTCAAAAGATTTCAATGCTTTCCCTTTGCACGGGCACTTCGGTTTCTGGACAGCATATCTGTCAGTAACGCTTCAATGTGCACTAATTTTGCATTCAGAGGTTTTGCATCACACTTATGCAGCATTTCAATAATAAAAGATCTGGAAACCAGATAAGTAGATTCTTTTAAATTAAATCCAGAAAAAATATAATTCAAGCAACTGACTGAATCATCTTAATTGCCTCTTTAAGAACAATAAACATCTATGTATGATATGGTAAATAGATGTATACATTTTCATTCAATTGTCTACCAAAAGCAGCTAAAATAGTCGACAAGTTACTGAACTACAACGCATACATTTTTAAACGCTTCGTGGTTTAATTGTAAACAATCTAGTTTAACTTCAAATGTGTCTAGTGCTGGAGTTCAGATATGTTGGGAAAAGTTATTTACATCAATTTAATAATAAATGTTTGATCTTTTATTTCATTTTTGTTTCACAGAAAACTTACACTTTCTTCGTAACTTAGATCAGCTTTCAGTAAAATACAAAACGGAAAACATTGTGTTCAAATACATTTTCAAAACATGTCTCAAACATGCATTATATTATACCTACTGTTGTTATTATTCCATGGAAATATAATGCATACCTTTCACTTGAATATTCATTGTTATAAATAGCGTTAGCTTATGTAATTAATTAATTAGCTAACTTTTTTTTCGAATCTGCACGCACAAGAAAAATAAGCGCAAAAAACCGGACGGCAGGGACACCAACTTGAAACGAGTGGCACATCATACAAAGCCTTTTCTCTAGATTTAGCTATCAAGATATTTGCCATGGTATGCAGGATTAACTGCAACTACATAAAGATGTGTTCAATCGTTTTCATAGTTTTGATTTATGGCCAGATTTTTGCTTCAATTACTCCTCAGTGCAATTTTTAATGTTCAAACTACTTTTCAAACCTTAATTTCTTTATTCGGTACAGTGATTTGCGGTAAAACCCGCCAGTATCACACCCAACTTCAATGCCTTTACATAAATGTACTACGACACCACTGTTAAAAAAAAAGGTGTAACAGGTGTAATGTACTATCACTGCAATCTAGATGTCAATTGTTATGCAATAGTTCATAAGTTACGCCCAAAGCTGGAACATGATTTTGAAATTTCACCTGCCACAGTTCCCTACGATTGTGTTCGTGCCAATCATCGCAATATCGCCGAGTTACTCTCGCTTTTCGATTGGGATAATATTTTGGATACAGCAAATTTCGGGTCAGCCGCTCAAACATTTTCCAACGTTCTGGCATATGTCATAGACAGACACGTTCCGAAGAAAATCCATCGTCCACCCTGGCAAACGAGCGAACTTTGTCGCTTGAAATCTGGCAAGAGAGCTGCCCCCAGAAAATTTACAAAGCACCGAACACTATTTCTTAGTCGTCACTATGTTAGGATAAATCACGAATACAAGCGAGTCGCGAAACGTTGCTTTCTCCAGTATCGGCGTGGAATACAGAGAACGCTCAAGTCATGTCCTAAGCAATTCTGGAAATTTGTAAACGAACAACGCCACGAAGTTGGCCTTCCATCGTCTATGTCGCTCCACGGCCACAAGGCTTCCACCCTGCAGGGTATTTGCCAGCTATTTTCCTAGAAATTCTCTAGCGTTTTCACCGAGGAGACGTTGAGCGATGACCACATTAGACTTGCGGCTAGCTATGTTCCACTTGCCAGTCAAACCTTGGGCCAAGTCGACATCGATGCAGAGATGATGATCAAGGCTTGCTCTAAACTCAAATTGTCTCACAATCCCGGGCCGGATGGAATTTCTTCGTCCATTCTCAAACTACACCTGGATAGTTTGTTGCCCCCGCTGCTTCACGTTTTTCGACTATCTGTGGCTGTCGGTATTTTTCCTTGCTGTTGGAAATTTGCGCACATGTTTCCAGTACACAAAAGGGATAGCAAACGGGGCGCTCAAAGCTGGAACGTATCGTGGCATAACTTCGCTTGGTGCTGTTGCTAAACTGTTTGAACTTGTAAGTATGGAACCGTTGCTCGCTCACTGCAAACCGTATATTAGTGCCGACCAGCACGGATTCATGGTTGGTCGCTCCACTGCCACTAACCTGCTGTGCCTTACTTCCTACACTACTGACAGCGAAACGCGCCCAAACGGATGTCATTTACACCGACTTGTCTGCATAGCCTTCGATAAATTGAACCACCGCATAGCTATTGCCAAACTGGACAGGCTTGGGATCAACGAATGCCTGCTGCAATGGATTCAATCGTACCTCACTGACCGTCATCTGGCTGTAGTCATAGGAGATTGTCAGTCTCACATGTTCAAAGCCCCGTCTGGTATACCGCACCTCATTGGCTTTTGAAGGACTATCTTCGAGTGCAATCACTCGATGACTGTCGCTTTCTCCAACGTCAGCTGAATGCTTTTGCCGGCTGGTGCAATTTGAATCGCATGGATGTCAACCCGGCCAAATGCACGGTTATCTCTTTTTCGCAACAGAAACAGACTATTTTATTCAAGTATGTCTTGTTGGGCACCGAAATTGAGCGCGTCAGTCAAGTCAAGGACCTAGGAGTAATTCTGAACACCCAACTCACCTTTAAGCAGCATATCTCGTACGCTGTCGGCAAAGCCTCCACCGTTCTGGGGTTCTTCTTCCGGATTGCTAAAGATTTCACGGATAACATGTGTAACATAAGTCCTGGGAATACTTTCAGGCGTTTATTTGACAGCATTAACAAACACACAGATGTCAACCAATGTACTTGTCACGTTCATCTGTGTTCCTACTGAACTGTCAAACTCAAATTGCGCAGTAGTTTCCATTAAAAATGTCGTACAAGCTGGATTTACGAGCACAAGTCGCCAACCTTTTTGGACGGCTTAGTACAAGTGAAATTTTGAGCGTGTTCAAAGACGAGCCAATATCAAAATCAACAATATACCGTGTTTTGAAAGATTGTCGTGATGGTAAAGAACCGGAAAATAAAAAGAAAAGTGGTCGCCCAACAAAATTGAGTGCCAGAACAACGAAAAAACTGCTGTCAAGCGCTGAAAACAAGGTTGGCCAATCAACACGCAAATTAGCACGAAAATTTCAGGTTTCAAACATGACAGTCCATCGGATTTTGAGAAAACATAACGTAATCTATCGGAAACGTCAGCGTGCACCAAAATATACACAGCAACAACTCGAAAAAATACCAAAATGCTGCCGTGCACTTCGTCGCGAGCATTTTGCAAATGGAAAGTGCATAATTTTGGATGATGAATCTTACTTCACGTTTTCGCACCATGAATTGAGTGGCAACGATGGTTTCTATACTGCTAACATTAAAACAACACCAGACGATGTTAAATATGCCAGCAAATCGAAATATGAGCCAAAGGTGTTAGTGTGGGCAGCCATGTCATCGAAGGGTATCTCGGCGCCTTTGATACGCCCAAACAAGGCCAAAGCTGTCAATTCTGACGTGTATATCAGCCAATGCTTGCCGAAATTGAAGCAATTCATCAACAAATATCACGCTGACGACGAAATCATGTTTTGGCCGGATCTTGCAAGCTGTCATTACGCGAAAAAAACATTAGATTGGCTAACTGAGCAAAACATACCATTTGTACCGAAAAAGGACAATCCACCTAACGTGCCTCAGGCTCGTCCAATTGAAAATTTTGGAGTGTTCTCAAACGTATGGTGTACGACAATGGCTGGGAAGCTAACAATGAGCAACAATTGGTTAATCGAATCAAGCGGAAGATGAAAGAAATAGACATAGACACCGTCCAGAACCTGATTCAACATGTTCGCCGTACACTGCGTAAAATCGAAGATAATGGTCCATTGAGCGTACTGTAAATATATTTTTCAACAATTTATTAATAGAATAAAATACCCTGAAGAGCATTTTAAAATCCGATTGTTTGATTTCATTCCCCTTCCCCCCCCCCCCTCATCCCCTCCCCCCCCCCCCCCCCCCCCCCCCCCCCCCCCACCCCCCCCCCCCTCCACCACCCACTTTATTTACCCTTTCCCCTTTTTTTTCCCCTCTATACCATTACAACCTACATGGTGCCCCCCCCCCCCCCCCCCCCCCCCCCCCCCCCCCCCCCCCCCTCCCCTTTTTCCCTTTTCCCCCTCCCCCCCCCCCCACACTACAAAATCACAAATCTACACTCCCCCCTTTTTATTTTTGTTTTTAATCCATTTCTTCTCCCACTGCTCTTAATCCGAAAATATCCACCTTCTTAAACCATTTTTTTTAATTCCTTTTTTTTGGAATGATCTATACTGTTTTAGCATTTCCAGGACTAGGAGGATATTAATAAATATCTAATTTTTACTTATTTTTCAGTAACAATCCATTAGATGTCAGAAGGTGGCAACGGAGTCGGTGATAGGCTTTTGCAATTATTATTGAATGTATTTTTCATTACCGTTTTGCAAATGAACATTATACCAAATTCGAGCGGATATGATTCATACAGCGTTGTATTCATTTAGCTTGTGTCTGATTTTACAGTTCAATCCTCGTCATTACTTTATCATTACTCACAATATTATTATATTTGATAATTGTGGTTTTATTGATTTTACTTCATAGATAAGGTTATAAAATCAGTATCAAGCAGCAAATAGTGACCAGTAAATATGAGTAAAATAAAATTATTAAATTTCAATAGATGTAACAAACTATTTCAGGATACCTCAAACCGAGATTTTAGTGAATTGCTGTTATTACTTTACTATCACTACACGTACTATCACTGAATTGATAGTGAATTGCTGCTATCACTTTACTATCACTATACTTACTGTCACTTTAAATTTCAATTTACGAGGATTTAATAATGCAACAAGAGGTAGGTTGGGTTTTCGGTAAGTGAACGGTTGGAAGCGCATTGACTTACTGTAGCTGCTCTTTACATAGTCAAGTAATTTAATTTGTATAGTGTAAAATTCCATGTAAATTATTCAAGTTGAAATTTGTATATATAGCAATTGGGTCTTTCATGATGTCTTTCAATATGAGAAGAGTGAGACCTTGTAAAACAGTCTATAAATGAACAGCACAGTATATGCAGTTAAGCTCTTGATCCATTCATATTGGATCAGTCTATAAAAGCAAATTAGTCCTATACGAATAACATGCAGCGGAAGATGCGTTAGAAAGTAGTATCCCTGGATTTTATCATGCAACATAGAGACTGATATGCTTTTATGGTAAGTTATTTGAAATGTAATTTTTTGGTAAGAGCCTTCCTCATTTTATTGCCCACAACTATATTATTAGGAACAGTAGAAATTTGCAAAATCCCAGAACATTAACTAGTGCAAATAAAAACAAATAAAATGTGTTAATTGAATCTAAAGTTCAGTATAGCCGTGGAATTTTCTTTTTGTCTTTTTATTTTTTTATTTTTTTTAGTTTATAAGTCATTTATGCTAAAAATTTCCACTGTTCTTTTAACAACTATATAACGGGGATTGCCCAAGGGGGGTAGCCTAAGGCAGTCGAAGGATTTGTTGACTGGACAAGGGTTCGTGGAGTCGCCAGTCCCTTGTCATGCGAAGACACGCGGCCTTCTGGCCGTAGTCTTCCGAAGGTCCTCACTGAGATCGGCTGACCCTGCTACAAGAAGCTATCACGTAGGCTATTCTCTCAGAACAACCTGCGGAGAATAGTCCTGCAGCCATAGGTAATCCTTGCACTGATGGTGGGTTCTTATCACACATCACATCACATCACCTGTTGATAAAAAGAAATAAATTCCTAAAGAGAGGGTAGCTCAAATAATTCCCATCGTCTCGTCATGCTGCACAAGTAATAAGCGTAATGAATCAGCGACGACGATAAAAAAAAAAACCACCGTCTCATCTCAACCGTTCCATTATAAAGCATGAGATTAAGCCGACCCATCAAAGGCTAGATAAAAAAACTAGCCATGGCGAAGAACTTATCTATGCATTTTGTAACAGTAATATGAATCTAGAGCTTGCAGAAGATATAACTTTCCCTCGGAAAAACATAATCTGAACATTTTAACATGATTTGCATATACCTATAGTGTCATTCTATTTAATCCAGTTGTTAAGTAAAAGACAAAATCGATTTTGGGAAATGATTTCAATCTCCAATTGTTTTGCTTTACTTTTCGTCTCTACGTTGAATCATGTTTTCAATATTGATTGAAATCCTTTAATAATTCATACCAACATTGTGAACCACTTCAAACACACTGGAAGCATCTGACTTCCTTATGCTGCAATTATCTCGACTTCAATAGAAA
This sequence comes from Aedes koreicus, assembly GCA_024533555.2. Classification (NCBI taxonomy): domain Eukaryota; kingdom Metazoa; phylum Arthropoda; class Insecta; order Diptera; family Culicidae; genus Aedes; species Aedes koreicus. The sequence goes on along the minus strand of JAHHFK020000843.1, from coordinate 218,516 downwards.
TAACTATCGCACTCTTCTGCTCTTTTCAGATTCTGTACTCCCATCTCATCCTTACAACATTGGAAAAATGGCACTTTCGGCTCTGTCCTCCCACCTTTTACTCTTCTTCGCACTATTCAGCACCCTGATCGTGGGCGACGCTCGGGAGGTTAATAGTGTTCGTCCCCTTGACCGACCCCGGCTCATACCTCCCACACCGCGGACATCATCGCCATTCTCCTCCGTCGATGCCATCAGATGGGAGAATCGAACCATGATTTATCCAAAAACAACAAACTCGTCAAGTCCGGCAGCATCACCCAAGGGTCCGGACTCCGACACCGACGTTGATGTGATGAAAAACATATCCCAGACACCCAGGAACAGTGTCACCATCAGACGACAGCTGACTCCTCTCGTGAAACGCGATGTAATTAAAGTGCAAGAATCTCTATTATCATCATCACCATCATCATCACCATCGTCGTCGTCATCGTTGTTCTTGACAGCTTCAACGATGAGTGTGCGAATCGACCGGTCGCTATCGGAGCTGGAATCAAGTGCGGGGATGACGACGTTGAGTTCTAATGGTGCAATTTGTCGCAACGGAAGCAACTCGCCAGATCCGACCGGAGTCACGACCGGAAGCTGCTCCACCACCAGCAGCAACAACGGCACTAAATCATCGGCAGATGGAAACCAGACCTACGTTACTCCATACTACACTATCATCAACCTGGACAACCATAACGACGTCCTGTGCGATGAAGAGTACTATACGGAGGAGTACAACGAGAACTGCTTCATTGATCATAATGTGACCTGCGTGGGCGATCCGTTGTACTGCAATCTTACCTACGAGGAGTACCAGCAACTGCTGCTGGACTATATCTACCCATCGACGGCGGAGTGGATCCTGATTGCATCGCACTCGGTGGTGTTTATAATGGGACTGGTAAGTACTCAAGGGTGGTATTTGTGTTGAATTATTCGAAGCCGAAGTCGTTCCTCAAAGATTAATTAACTTAATGGCCGCTGACGGGGTGTTGGTCGTTATTATTCTGGGGATTATGGCGTGGATCAGACTATGTGGTGCAATGCAGATTGGATGCGCCGGATAATGGGTCTTTTGTTTATTCCGAAAGGTCATCACGGTAAAGCGGGAGCCAAGCCGTAAATCAGTGTATGACTAGTGAATAACAATGTCGGTTGTAATATAATAATGGAACTAGTTTAAATGTGTTGTTTAAAATAATGCATTCAAATGCATTACCAATAATAATTTGCCTATCCACACTGAAAATAGTTACCTTATAATTCCCATTGGGAATGCACAAGTAGTTATTCCAAGAAAAAAATATTCATTTTTATCAGAAAGTCACATATCAATTTATGATCGCATAAGTTCTATGTGACAAATCACATGAATTAATATGTACACATGGGATTCAAGTGACTTTTAAGTGCAATTCCCATTTGTCAAATTTGCTCCGACGGACTATCAAGGGTATTCTTCCGTTTTACAAACCTCTAAAGCGATATACAGGGTGCGGCAGAAAATAATGCGAAAATTTGTTCTATTTCTTTCAAATCCCATTTTCAACTAATTCAAGAAATAATATCAACATTTTCGAGTGCAGTTATCTTTATAAAGTCCTTTTAAACAAATTCACTTAATGTGTCCTCCATTTTTATAAATATCATCCTCGAGCCGACGCTGGAAGCCAGAGCATGCATTTCGGACGTAGTCCTCCGACATTGACTGCCATGTGCGTGTTATGATTGACTTCAGGCTTTTCACATTAGGGTGTGATGTTTCGCAGGCTCGTGCTTCAACATATGCCCAAATCGAATAATCCAACGGATTAAGATCTGGACTGCTAGGGGGCCACAAATCCTTCGGCCAAAACTTCATGTTATCGTTCAACCATTGTTGGGCTCGATTGGACGTGTGACACGGCGCTCCATCCTGCTGTAGGACAACGTTTTGGTCCTCGGAGAAGTTGACCTTCACCCAGGGAAGCACTTGGTCCTTTAAAATACCGATACACACTTCGATATTGATTTTAACTCCAGCATCAATGAAAACAGGTGGCATTTTCAATCCGTTGGACGCCACCAAGCCAAACATCATGACACCAGCCGGATGTTTGATTTGAAATTTGAATTTCACTTATTCCGGAACGTTCTCCGTTTTCTGCGGTGAAATGAACCGGCCCGTGCGGCTGTTGGCCACAGCATCGATGCTGAAAAGCTTTTCGTCGGAGAACAGGATTATCATTTTTTCCTTCTTCAACAAAGAAAGCAATCTCTTGGAACGAGTCACTCGTAGTTCGTTGACCCGGTCCGTAATCAAGTGGCGTTTCACTCTGGCTCTGAAAGATGCATGCAGGTCTTCTTTGATGATTCTCCGCATGGATTTCTCCGAAATATTGGCTTCCTTTGCAAGTTTTCTTATGGAACGCACCGGGTTGCGAGCAATTTTTGCACGGACCGATTTGATCACGTTCGGCGTGCGTGCAAAGCGCGGACGTCCGCTTCCCGGCTTCCGCTGCTTAGGAAATTTTACAATTCTGTTAATGATACACTACATTTTAAGAGTAACAAATTTAATGATTTTGATTTTTTTTTCAAAAATATTTTAATTTTTATTTCACACTTTTATTAATTCCTAAACCCCCTATAACCTATTATTATAATTAATTAATATTTTATTAATAAAAAAATCCTGAGTGAGTAACTGAAGGATCCTACTCAAATGCTTAATGTTCTGAATTGGACTTTATGAGCAACTTATGCATTACTTGAAATTGTACAATATGCAAGCACTTGTTTTTTATTTTACAGAGATGGCATATTCCTTTTTGATTGCGATTAGACTGGGACTGTTTGTGGGATGTACCAATGTTATTCAGCGATAGGAGCTCTCTCTTTTGATTGTAAATGACATTGATAGTGGTTCCGATAGCTTTCCCAATACTCTGTTTAAAGTATAGTCGGTTACAGTTGTTTACAGATTCGTTATCAGCTGTACGCGTTGTTTGCGAGCAAACCGCAAAGAATGAGACCCGCAGTATATGGAATTTTGACTAATTGGAGAGAGTTGTTAATTATCTGTGCTGTTTTACAATTCATAAACATCTAATGTTTTCGGCAAAGTTGTTGTACTGGGTAAAACCAATATGTGTGTCATTGGAACTGTACCGCTAGAGGCGCTGAATTTCATGTTACTCCAAATGGGTGGTATAGCACTTTGGGATTTGAGCTTGTTTGTTTCAACCTAGGATATCTCAACTCTAAGGACATTGTTACCTTCAGCAATATTGTTCAAGTGTCCAAGCCGTTACGCTTGGTGGTTGGCAAAGTTCAGATTAGTAAAATGGTGATGAGTAAAATTCACTCACTACGTGGTACCAGTGATTTTTTAAGGTTTCTGTTAATGCAATATCTCGAGACAATGACGAATAGAGAATTATGTTCTAAGACAATGTTATCCAAGTAACCAAGTCCTTTCGGGTGTTAATGAGAGAAGTTGCAAACTTCCCCACAACGCAGTGCTAGAATCCATGTCATTTTTTTTGTTTAAGCTTTTGAGAACCTGGTTAAATATGATCTTGCTGCTTTGTACTAATATTGTCCAGATGACCAAGTCCTTGCACATGGTTTTTAACTAAGTTCACATTTCTAGCATCGCGGGGCTATTTGTTAAGGCGATTTTTTAAGAATCAAAAATGTTTTTTTTTTTTACTTTTTTTAGGAATTTTTTTCTTCAGTTGTTTTCAAAAATTTTTAAAAGAGGTGCCACCCCCCTCATAAAGTACCCCCCCCCCCCCCCCCGCCCACCGTTTTTTTTTTTTTGGTAATAAGCACACGATCTCTTAACCCATACAATGGCAAATAAAATTACTGCCAGGATTTAAATCATTCAAGTAAAATGAAGTTTACTTGCCCAACTCAAAAATCGGTCCCAGAGAGCCGATTTTTATCAAAAAAAAATTTCGAACCAACACCAGTTCTCGACGTTTCATGCATTTTTAAGACCTTTGGCTTCAAAAAAAAAAAATAGATTTCGGAAATTTCATGTACCCCTAACTTGGAAAATTTTTCATGGGTCAAAAAAGTCAAACTTTGACCGCTTTGAGGATCCACTCAACGAAGTCCGATTGAGCTCAAATTTCGTATGGGGACTTCTTTTGAGGAGACAAAATTTTGACCGTTTTTTGAAATTCGATGGCCAATTTTTTCCCATACATTAGATTGGCACCCTAATGTACATCTTAAGCTGGAACCTTTACATGGAAAGGTTTTGGAGATCTCTTTTTTCTTTCAGATTTTGTCTGCATATTCAATTACAGTATGAAGAACGGCAGTTTCTGGAAATACTGCTACAGCACAGGAAAAACACATCTACACAATCAATGACTAAATTGGGAGCACTGTAATGTTCCCCAAATCCATAAAAAGTTTCTCTTCCTTGAACGTATCGGATTGATGTTTTGTCATCCTGGAGAAACATTTATTTTATTTCTAATTACCTTGCGATTTTTTCTAGCATTTACCTGGCATCGCAATCTACGCAATTAATAACTTTGTAAGTGCATTAAGTGCAAGTGCAAATTGAGAGCAGGCAATGTGAAAACAACATGCTTGATATGGCAAGAAAGGATAATAATGGTCAACGTCGCATAAACATTTTAATCAGTTCTAAGGTCTGTATCTACATTAATCCGGGTAACTTCAAATCATTGCAACTTTTGAAATATTGCCCGTAGAAATGAAAAATGTCACTGTGGTATAGCTGAGAGTCTATGATGAAAAAGACCATGATTGATGTTTACATTTCATGTTTAGTATTCAAAATAACGACGAAAGAAAAACATGTGCGCGAGCGAATTTTGTACGGGCGTACGGCAAATCCTGCCTTGTCAATACGGGACCTTGCAAAAACATTGGATTTACCTGAATCCACTGTTCACGATATGCTCACATCATTTTCGGAACGTTTGACGGTGGAGAGGAAGCCGAGAAGTGACAAACACATTGGACGCGCTGATCCTGTCATGGACCGAAAGGTTAAAAGGATATTAACGAAAAACCCAAGTCTCTCCATTCGAACGGTGGCTCGTAAAATAGAGATGTCGCCTGGTTTTGTCCAAAAATCAAAACAACGTTTGAGACTTAAGTCGTATAAATTAAAAACAGTTCCAAATCGCAACGACAAACAGAACTTGGCAGCAAAATCACGGGCTAGACGTTTGTATTGCGAATATTTGACGAAGTTTTCATGCGTTGTTATGGGCGATGAAACTTATGTCCTGGAGGATTTCAAGCAGCGTCCAGGGCTGGCTTTTTATTCTGTTATGGCCAGAAATGCTACAGCTGAGCATTTCAGAACGAAGAAGGCATCGAAATTTCCCAAAAAATACCTTGTGTGGCAAGCAATTTGCACGTGTGGCAAAAAGAGTAAATCTTTCGTCACTACAGGCACAATCAACAAGGAGATCTATCAGAAAGAGTGTCTGCAGAAGCGATTGCTACCCTTCATCAAAAGTCACAAAGAAAAACCTTTGTTCTGGCCCGATTTGGCATCATGCCACTATGCTAAAACTGTGATGGAGTGGTACCAAGCAAATCAAGAGAACATTGTACCAAAAACCTCAAACCCGCCAAATTGCCCAGAGCTACGACCAATCGAGAGATATTGGGCTCTGATGAAGCGGAAGCTTTCCGGGAAGAAGCAAGGAATCAAAGACATCAAACATTTCCAGCAAATTTGTAAAAAAAGGCGGCTCCTACGATTTCTGAAGAATCTGTACAAACCCTAATGGACGGAGTTAAGCGCAGAGTTCTAAAATTTTATGCAAATACCGAATAACTATTTTTTGTCTTCACGAATTGTTAAAACACATCCCATGAAGCTGAAAAAACAAATACGACGGAGATATAATGCGAAGTTTATGTTTTATTCATGTTTTGAGGTGTCCAGATTATTACGGATACAGACCTTATTACGCAAGAGCAATATCTCTTTACAACAAAAAAAAAAAACGCCCCCCACAGGGCGCAAAAAAAAAAAATAATCCACCCCCCCACAAAACAACAACAACCAACCCCCCCCCCCCCCCCCCCACCCCCACTTCCAACAATACCACAAAGAAAAAAAGGTGTTTCTGGCCCCCCACCTCTCTCATTGCAGAGTAATTCAAGCTTCATAAACATTGCTGCAGGACATCCTCCCACTCATGTACAATGTGCATCGAAACTGATTATCATACGGAAAATGTACACATTGGCAAACAAAACGACCAACAAACCTCTCGAGTCCTTCTACAATACCAATAGTCATGGCGGAAAGGGAGATGGGTGTATGTTAGGAGAAACAACATTCTCTTCGACGTGCAAAATATAGATGAGCGGTGCTAGGGTGGATCGAATTTCAAACAGTTAGCTTGGAACCCATGAAATTGGAATTCCTGAGCTGGTTCACCCCGATCCAACTGGAATACACACAACCGTTCATATATTCACATCCTCGGAGCTGTCAATTCGTCTCGTGTCGACGAACGCTGGCACGTTGTCTACTCACGGCATGCCGGGTGTCATTAATCAAAACTAGCACAAATGATGCTATCGGCAAGCAAAATCATTCTGCGCTGTTGCATTCCGCTTGTAGCATTTCAATTTATTAAAGTGGCATTTCACTCGATACAATCATTTAAGGGCTGTTGAAGTTCGATGTGAAAAATTGATCGGCTTCTATTCTGCTTTAAACTCTAATTAACCCCCGTTTGCCAAGTTGTAAATTTAATCCTGGCCTCCTTTGGATCACAGATTAACTTCCTAATGGCCGTTTTCGAACTGGATTGTGTATGTGTGTGCGTGCGAGGTGGAGAAGGCGTGGATGGAAAACTCAATTAAACTTTTTCTGATTTCACACTTAAATTGGATCCCTTACTTAGCCTTTTTTAATCTCTCGCTTTCGCTAGGTATGATGGGATTACGGACATCTCGACGTTAAACCACGAATGGGAAAATAGGTGTCAGATATACGGCTAACCAGCTGGCCCCAAGGCACGTAAATGGATAGAACAGCTATGAATCGAACCAAGGAAAAAGAGTTGGTAATTTTACAGCCTTTCCCTTGACTACTTTCCTGAATATTCTCAACCTGTCGTAAATTGTGATCCATTACATCCAGGATCGGAAAAATGCAACCGCCTATCGGAAGGTTCAAAAAAGGCACAGTCAGTAATTGATTTACGGGGTTAGTTAGTCCTTTGAGATGTTCAGACGATCTGCTGAGTGTAGCAATTTTACAGCAAATTACCTTCTGATAGAGTGTTTGTTAATGGAAAGTGAGAGAGCGTTGAATGCAACCATAAAGTCAAAATATGTCATAAGAAAGAGAAAAAAAAAACAATTTCAAGCTTCCCACGATGAGATGGTACAAATGAGTAAAGGATAATACAGGGTGTCTCACAATAGGTGTCACTAAAACAAAATGGGATTACAGCAAAACAAATCAACCAAACCATAGCATTTATTTTTCATTTGAAAGATGCATGTTAAAGAAATAAACCATATTAATTCAACTCGAATCTCTCGCCCTTTTCCTTGATTTTGCGCAAATCGGGCAAATTTTCCGCGCACCACGCTTGTGTCTTCTTTGCCTTGTGAGCTAGAGCTGAGTCCTGTTGGAAACAATATGGTGTATTCCCATACAGCGTTGAAGCATGAGGAAGCAGATGGTTCTTCAAAAACTGCTCGATGTAGTATTCAGTGTTGATCTTTACGTTAGGTTCCATGAAAAGAAGAGGAAGTTTTCCTTTTCGTGAAACAGCGCCCCATACCATGATTTTCGATACATTCTAATAGCGTTCTACAGCTAGTTTATCTCTTGGAATATTGGCAAGACTTTTGCCATACACACGATCATTTTGTTGATTTTGACTGTCCTGAAGGAGGAAGAGCTTTTCATCCGAAAATAAAATCTCGCAGTCACCGTGCCGAACCAAAAGATTTCTGCTTCTTTGGACCCTGGCTTGCTTTTGACGCCCCGTCAACCCGTGAGCCCGTTGTTTCTTGTACGGCTTGCATTCCAGATCATGTCGGAGGAGCCTATTCTTGAAGCAGGGGACAATTGAAATTGTTTGCTCAATTTACGGCCAGATACGGCCGGATTACGTCTTATTCGCTTCCTAGCACATTTGATCTTTTTCTTCATTCTGTCAGTTCATCTGGCACCTCTTTTGTGTTGAATATTGACATTTCCAATTTTCTTTACCCGTTTCAAGGTACGAAAAACAAAACGCTTTCTCACTCCGAACTGCTTAAGGCCATTGAATATCTGACACGGTCTAAGCTTTTTCAAATGTAATTTTAAAACTTGCTTCCGTATGGCTTCCATGGTAGCTGATAAATATAAACAAACGAAATCGCTTATCAATCTTCAGCGATAAGCTGTCACTCAAAACGGGTATTATCAATTCCGCTGTTAAAATTACCCAGCTGACATAAACCAAGATTGAAAAAAGGTGACACCTATTGTGGGACACACTGTAAAATTGTCTGCCCACTTGCCAAATTTTGTTTCATTTGCTTGATTAATACTCGAGATATGCAGAAATTTGTGGTTCATTCGTATGGGAGCCCCCCATTCGAACTAAGGCATGGAGTGGATCAGGTTGGCAATAGTGATTTGTGAGATGTCTGCGCAAGCTTTTTGGATTATCTCAAACAGGTTATTCTTATTGCGCACATTTTCGCGATTGATTCTTCGATTTACGATCTCCCAGAAGTTCTCGATCAGGTTGAGATCCGGAGACCAATCCATAACTATTACATTGTTATCGTTAAGTCACTGCTTGACGACCTTGGCAGTGTTTGTGGGGTCGTTATCTTATTGAAATATCCATTTTATTGGCATATTCCACTCTATTTACGGCAGCATAACATGTTTGATAATGCCATTGTACAAGAAACGATTTATAATACTATCAATTCGATGAATCTGACCCAAACCGTTCGCAAAAAAAACTTCCTCAGCCATCACATTTTCTCCACCATTCTTCACAGTCTGCTGGCAGTATCGTGAATCCAATCGTTTTCCGATCGGTACATTCCGTCGCTTCCAATGATGTTGAACTTCGACTCAGCACTGAACAGTACCGATCACTATTTCTGCACCCTCCAGGTTATGTGAGATCGGTCAAACGGGAGCGTGTTTGTTGGTTCTTCGCAGGACGCCTCGGAAAATAACCCAGCGGCAACGGCACGTCGCCTTATTGTCTGGTCCAACACAGGCAGTTATAATTCCTTTTGCTTAGCTTGACTAACAGCACGTATCAATGGTTGCTGGTGATTGATCAGGATCAGTGAAATTGCACATTGAATCAACTGAATGGGGCTGGGACTGGTCGGCCATTCTCACTGTACGCGTTTCAGTGAGTCAATTTCTTGAATAATCAATAACAGCGTCGGCCACGTCCTTGTAATCAGGTGGGAATAGGGAAGGGAATGTTAGTGTGAACTTTGCTGTTTAGGTACCGTGTTTACCACTGCATCCTCACAAAGGTCACAGGAAGGAGGTTTTTCTATATTAGTAGGGTAGGGCTCGATGGATCAGGATTCACCTTGATAAGTGATGAGATCATATATTGTCCGAAAAACCTTTGCGGGATCCACCTGGTTAGCGTTCTGCTTCCTTCAAGGTATCCGGGTGATATAAATATTGTTTTTCACTCCTACATCCACCTCTAGTCTTCTCGCCTACTTCCTTCTCCGATTGCGATAAGTCCAAATCACGGGGTTGAGATTCGGAGAATGTTGCATCTGTGTTGGACTAAGCTGACGATCAATACTGACTGCTTAATTACTTTTCCCGTGCTACCCCCCATCGTAAACACTAACTCCGACTGTTGCCGTCTCAGAGGAGGTGGAACTGTTAATTCTTGTTGCTTCTGTGGACATTGCAGCTTTTGTATTCTTTGTCACAACTACATCATTGAAAATTCCACAAGGAGAAACACTTTCACAGCTACTCTAACTTTCGGTTGGACTTGGCACTAACTTTTCGGTTTGGGGTTTTCATTGACGGCAGTTTCACTGCCCGTTGAAACTTCATTACCACCAATACCAAATGTGACATAAACTGCTTACCGTCACAATATTACAGTGTCTCAGTCTCACCATTGGTGGATTTATTCGGGTTTTTAACAATAAATAAACATTTTTAGGGTGTTACAAATATGTTGAACACGGTAATGTGTTATATTTGACCGGATAAACAATGTCTACTATATCACTTCTTTATCAGTTCTTTCACTTTTTTTTTGTAGCACAGTGTAATTAGTATGGCTAAGGTTTGAAAGCATTAAAGGGCGAACACGAAATTATTTCGACACCGAAAATGTTATGCAAATGTTTAGAATCAAACCAAAATTTTAGGGTAGTTTTATACATATATTTACTTCAAAAATCAAAAGAAAAGCTAACCCAAGTAACAAATTCAATATTAAGGTACACTTGAAGAAGTTCTCAAGACTCATTTGATAAAACCACGCATAAAACTAGATATTCTACATGACATCGATAAAACAGCCATAAAACCCTCATAAGTTCAAAAAGGCCCATACTACAGGAGGTTCTCAAGACTATTTCCCAAGATTCGCTCAAAACTTGTTAGTTTTATCGGTACATACTTGTAATGACATGCAGGACATGCTTAAAACTATGATAAAACTACCACAAGTTTTGGTAGTTTTATGATTTTCCTCTTCAAGAACACTTCCAGTCCGTCACAAATATTTTTCGAAGATTCCATTTTTGGATTCGTTCTGCTGAATGGGGACTTTTTTAAGAGAAAAGAAAACATCGATATACATATGATGTTTCTTTTCCAAAGTGGATACGTATTTAACTTAATTGTTAAATTGACCATTAATGCTTGAGTTTTTTATCCTGCAATTGATGAATTTTTCATGCGACGTTCAGTTTATTGGTGTTTTATAACATAAAAGCTCGAAAATTTTAATGCGCCACGGAATCATTGCTAGAACATTGATTTATTTGAATAATAAAAAATACTTGACAATTCAACAATTAGGTGACAAGGCTGATAAATTGTTAGATCTTGACTAAATTGTGTCTACAATCCATTTTAAGTTTCAAAATGTATTTTAAACAGCAGAAATTGTTCGTAGCATTGGAAAAACGAAAGTTTTGCTGCATATAAATGAAAATGGCTACCATTCGGAGGGAATCCAGAATAGCCACGCTCGCCATTTTTTCAATGGTTTTATCTAAAACTGCCATAAAACGCATATAAAACTAATATTTCTTGCACAAGACTAACAAGATTTTTTTAGGAGCGCGATAAGTTCATCTTTACTTGTTCTATTCTTGAAAAAGAGGAGTAACGCTTGAATAAAACTTGTTTGAATTGCTCAAGGTAAACAAGTCTTTCGTAAGATAGCCATAAAATCATTGTGGAGAAGGCACATCATAAACAAAGAAAATGTGAACGTCTAAATCAAAAGTGTCTATGCATAGTTGTTGTTCATAATTACAGCTTATAATTTGATGTTTTTAATCACTAGCGTAAGTCGATTAAAACATTTAAAAAAAAACTCTAACTTGAATATGCTAACAATGGATTTGGGAAGAAGAACAGATAATAATATTGCGTCGATGGCTGAAACATCATTTGAGCGAAAGATGATTTTTCTCTTGATCTGTACGCTGAACCTAGCGTTGGAAGAAGTGCACTGTGTAGTGGATCACTGAGCGATTCCAGCGCACTACTTCCGACTTTGGATTAAACGTGCAGATAATGGGAAAAATCGATTTTCGCTCAGATGATATACTAATTTTTACATGCAACGAGTATAAATATTGTGTAGCCTATTGGGAACTGAAATGCACGACTCGGGAGAATTCAACATTAACATAACATTTTACAATCGTAGTGCACATTAAACCTTACGTCAAAAGTACTGCGCTGTATTTCCACGGTGGTGCGCCATATAATGCACTACCTGAGACGTTAGGTTTAACTTGCATAACTGGCATAAAATCAAATAGCATTTCGGTTTTCAATTTTATTCGTTTTACGCATAACGCATAGACCCTTTTGATAAGTTAGTCTCAGTAGGCTGCGAATCCAATGGAATGGTCAAAAAAAAAATTGTCGTTGGTGGCTGAGATGAAGGAGTGTTTAATATATTGAATAGGTTTTTATTGAATTTCCGCTTGAACGATCCGCTGGTTTTTAATTTGTTCCACCTGTGGGCGTCCATTGTGACAGTTCGTTTATTTTTCACATAATATTCTTTCTCAAGAATATGTGCTCTTATTTAAAATAAAATGGTTCTAAGAGAGTTTTATGGCAGCATTTCCAAGATACATTCATCTTAATGAAGAATGTCATAAAACTTTTACAAAACTTTTATCAGGTTTTATGCAAGTTGCGAAACAATGTCTTGAGAGGGGGATCAAGTAACTTATAAAACTACTGATAAGGTGAATTACACTCATAAATTATGTAGTTTTATGGAGGTTTCTTCAAATGTTCTTTAATCACTCTTGAGAACTGTTAAGGAATTAAAACCAACTTATCTTGGAAAATGCCCCGATAAAACCGGATGAGCTCCATAATGCTATGATAAAACTACCATAAAACATGAATAAAACCAATTTGCATTTGAATTGCTACTTGGGAATCGATGGAGCCTTGAGTGTAAATTTGAACGCATTTTCGCTTGATGCCCTCCATCAAAGTCTTTACAGTGTCATCCGGTACCAGTTTCTCAGTTTTTTTTTCCATTTTCTTAACATGTCCTTCTCGTCTTTGACTGTCTTCTTGCTCTTCCGAATTTCCCGCTTCATCATTGCCCAGTACTGCTCCACCGGGCGCAGCTCCGGACAGTTTGGCGGATTCATGTCCTTTGGAACAAAATGGACAGAATTGGCCTCATACCACTCCAGGACACTTTTAGAATAGTGGCATGATGCCAAATCTGGCCAAAATAGCGGAGCTTCGTCGTGCTGCTGCAAGAACGGCAAAAGGCGCTTCTCGAGGCACTCAGATTTGTAGATCTCGCCATTTACTGTGCCCTTTGTCACGAAAGGCTCACTCCTCAGTCCGCAAGAGCAGATGGCCTGCCAAATGAGATATTTGGAGGTGAACTTCGACATTTTCTTCTTCTTAAATTTGTCGTCCACATAGAACTTGCTCTTGCCGGTGAAAAACTCCAACCCCGGAATTTGCTTAAAATCGGCTTTTATATACGTTTCGTCGTCCATCACAAAGCAGCCATATTTTGTCAGCATCTTCTCGTAGAGCTTCCGTGCCCGAGTTTTAGCCGTCGATTGTTGCCGCTCATTGCGGTTTGGGAAGTTCTGTACCTTGTATGTATGTAGTCCAGCTCTCTTCTATGCATTCTGGACGTAGCTCTGCGACATGCCGATCTTTTTAGCCAAATCACGGCTTGAGACGTTGGGATTTGCTTTAATCATCCGCTTCACCTTTCCCTCCGTCTTTTTGTTCTCCGGTCCCGGTTTTCTTCCAGCTCCTTTGCCGTGGTCCAACGTCAACCGTTCCTAGAACCGCTTCAACACTCTGGAGACGGTTGAATGGTGAATGTTCAACATTTTTCCCAACTGCCGGTGCGACAGGTCAGGAAATTCCAGGTGTTTGGAAAGAATTTGTTCTCTCGACTCGCGTTGGTTCACCTCCATTTTCATTGAATCGAAAAACACGACTTCGAGTTTGACAGCATTTAAACAATGAGAAAGTGTGCAAAATTTGGTTGATTTTTACCCAATGGTAAAAAAGCTATGCCCTGTTGAATGTGTCGCAATAATTTCGTGTTCGCCCTTTAATGCTTGTATACCCATTCCTTGAATGAAAAGCGAGATATCCCCGGAATCCGCAATGGATGTACTGCAACGCCCGAGCCATCTCTCCTTCAGTTTTGACTCCTGTACAGATTCAGATAAAGCTTGTCTCGAAACTGGTATCCCTTGTCTGGCGTTTTGCTAGATTTCCGTAGCAAAATTTTCTCGCTTGACGAATCTTCGGAGTAGTAGACGAGCTGTATCGCACTCTCATCAGGTACGGCATTATTCAGTTACTTAGACAAATAAATCTTTGTGCAGTGGATAATTTCATCCTTGGTCTTCTTCTTCTTCTTCTTTAGCATTTCAAGCTTATAGCTTTCACAATTTGCTTATTGCTTGCTCTCAACTTAGTGTTCTAAATGCACTTCCACAGTTATTAATTGAGAGCTTTCGATGCCAAGTACCATTTTTGTATTAGTATGATTGTGTGGCAAGTACAATCATACGCTATGCCCAGGGAGTCGAGGAACTTTCCTTTACGAAAAATTCCTAGACCAGACCGGGAATCGAACCCAGCTACCTCCAGCGTGGTGTTGCTTTGTAGCTGCGCCTTTACCGACTGAGCTAATGGAGGACCCGTCTTTGTTGTCCCATCAATCCTGAATAAAACTAGGTACATTTCATCTAAACATAATTAAAAAATTGTCAACGTTTTGACTTGAAAAACTAGGAAAATTTAAATTAACACTTCACTTGATCACTTTTTCTTTAAAAAAAAAAATGAAAACTGGAACACTTTTTTAAGCTATCACTAGTAAACGCGAGCAAATTCCGTTAAATTGCACTACAGATAGCTTATCTTTTTACAGATAGGCCTATTTCGTCTGCGACTTACAGTGTCGAGTGCTCGACTGGAAGAGAACATCGCAGTAGGTCTAGTATTTATAGTAGATTTTTGTGTACCTAAAATGTGTGTGGTGTTTTTGTTCGTTATACCTAAGAGATGTGTCTGTTAAATGAAGTTGTTTGTCTGTGCACCCTTCGTTTTGGGGAAATGCTCCTTAACTTTGGAAAAATGCTCCTTAGATGTGTTTGCCCGGTATAATGCAATCGGAGGTATTTACCTTCTGGTTAGCGCTTGCCAGTTGTATTGACAGATCTTAAGTTTCTTCAAGATTGTATAGCGAGGTAGTTTTGACGGGTTTAAATTTAATTTTGAAGAGTCTTAATTTCATTTCGACGAGTCCTAATTTCATTTTGACGACTATTAAATTCAGAAACTTCAAACCTGTCAAAACTATACAATCTTGAAGAAACTGAAGATCTTTCAAAACACCCGACAAGCGCTAACCAGAAGGCTAATACCTCCGATTGCATTATACCGGGCAAACGCATCTAAGGAGCATTTTTCCAAAGTTTAAGGAGCATTTCCAAAAAAGAAGGGTGCATTTATAACTTTGCCAAGTTGTTTTGTGTTTAGGTATCTTAAAAACTATAAACTCCTACTTGATCGGTAGGTTGGTCAATTGTTGTTGTGTCGTGAGTTTTGTAGGTATGTTTTGTAGGTAAAAAGGTTTTGAAAAAAAGCAGCTATGAATATCAATTTAGTAAGGTGGTTTATTGTTATTGTGTTGTGTGGTGTGTTGTTTTTGGGATGAAGGTATATATTTAAACAGCCACGAATACCCGTTTCCTTGATCTTTGTTAAGTAATTCTTTGGAAATTTGATTGTGAATTTCTTCGCTTTCTGCTACATTAAGTTTCCAAGGGTTTGTAATATGTCTTAAAATTTGTATGTTGTTCAAGTTTATGAAATGTTTTTCGTTGAAAATGTGTTCAGCTACTTTGGATTTAAAATTGTGTATGATTCCTTTGTCGGTGTCGTTGTTTGCTTTAGTTACTTCTGCGATATGTTCTTTTAAGCGAGTTTGTAGAGTACGATTGGTTTGTCCTATGTGAATTTTTCAACAATGATCACAAATTACTTTGTAAATTTTCGACCCTTGCCCAAAAAAAAATTCAACGTTGAGGGCGCTCCGGAGTAACAGTGTATTAAGGAAGGGAATAAGCAAAATTGAAGGGCAATTCAGAGTTTAAACGAAAAATTAACATCTTGGATTATATTTGTATTGATTTTATAGCTGTTAACATACTATTTCTCTTACTATTTTAATCTTAGCTCTTCAAATTTGCACTCAAAGCAGAAAGACAGTGAATATTCGGATATAAGCGGCAAATTTAAAAAAAATGTATATGTTCAAAATAGATTTCAGTTAAAAATGTTTGCTTGATCTTCTGCGTTTATAAGACGAGTCATCGGTTTCACGTTTCAGCGACCAGCAGTAGTTAGTTACCATCCTAACTTGGTTCATTCCTGCAAACCGTTTTTCAATCGTTGATACTTCTTGGTGGAATCGTTCACCTTGTTCGACGCTGGATTGACCGAGATTTTCTGGGAAAAATTCCAAACGAGAATGCAAAAACTTAATTTTTATAGACATGTTGCACCGCATCTCTCCATAGGCTTCCAAAAATTCATGGACCACCTCAACGTAATTGGAACTTCTTTCGTTTCCAAGAAAGTTTTAGCACAAAGAAAAAAACTCAATTATAAATTAATTCCGCATTGAAAAGCCATTAATTATATATAATATATATGAAATTAATATATATAATTATACATATTTAATTAAGGGCTTTTTATTAATAATAATTATTCATTGTATTTATTTATAATATAAAATATAATATAAAAAAAATCAACAATTTTTTTCGAAAATTTTAGATTTTTACATAAAAGTTTTGTCTTTCTCGTTCAAAACAAACATAATTATATTTTTTTTCCGAAAGCTACAGTACAAAACTATCCAAAAACACCGGAAATTGTTAAATCGGTTGAAAAAAGCTCGTGTACGAATGTTTACTCACAAAAAAGTACAAAAAAAATACGTTTTTTTTACATTAAATAAACACTTTTAAGGTGTTACAAATATTTCGAACACGGTTCTGTGTTATTTTCGACCATAAACAATCTCTACTATGTCACTTCAAAAGTTCTGAATCACTGTTATACTGTGTAATTACTATCTTTCATGGTTATTTTCCTACATAATTTGAATGCAATGGTTACACAGAAAAAAATAATTAATATTAACAAGCGCATAAAATTTCCCATCGTATAATTCTAAGACAAACCAAGTGTAAGCAACGAAATGATTTGCAATCTTTCATGTGCCAAACAACAATGTTTGCAATCTTTCATACAACAGGCTAGATTCAGGCGTTTTCTGGCTAAAATTTACATGAAATATCCCATTATTTTCTGCCATATCTAGCATTATGTGCATTAGATAACGCAGAAAATTCACTGTTCCTTTTTATCTGCGTAGGGAAGGGACCATCAGGGCACCGGATTGAAGCGATTTGGATAGGGAGAGTAGAAGTACCAACTCCCAGTTGATAACATTTCGTAAATTTACGGCGGGCTCTTCTCCCCACTCAGTAAATTCAGACAGTAAACTTATAGTTAGTCTAGATTTCAAAATACAGGTGATACAAACAGTGCACATGTACACACGCGCTATGAAGCGAACGAGTTCTGAACTAATGTTTACACCATCAGAAAGGCCTTGACCACTCGAACATACATGTCGAAGTAGCCATCTTACAATATGTCAAGGATCTCAAGATCCACGTTATTCGGTAAATATCCATGCACACTAGCGCAGCGTAGTGAGGTAATTCTGAACTTTTAAGTCAACCGCGTGGAAGGTCATGATTTCCCGAATAACTTTCCTGAAGACAGTACATTCATAAATGATCTAAAGGGTGTCCACGATGAAATTGCCACTCTATGAAATTGCTCTAACTTTTTAACCGTTGGGTAGAATTTAATGAAAATTTAGGTGGATTTAGTTCATAGTGCATTATTTACATTCTGCAAGTTTTAAAGTCCTGTGATCAAAACTCGCGGAAATGGAGTCGAAAGAACAGCTCGTGCGTGATAAAATCTTGCGCATTCATCACGAGAACAAGGATCTCTCGCATCGTTCCATCGCTAAAAACGTTGGGAATCGCGAATTCCACGGTGTCGCGAGTGATTAAGCGGTTCGAGGAACGGTTGACCACCGATCGGAAGCCCAGAAGTGAAGGAAAAAGTATTCCGTACAACAACAAAAATCACAACCGCGTAGTTGGGACCTTCAAACGAAATCCGAACGCCTCCGTTCGGGATGTGGCTAAGAAGCTGCACCTAAGCCGAAGTTTTGTCCAGAAGGCCAAAACTAAGGCTGGGCTTCGAACGTTCAAGGTACAAAAGGCCCCTAATCGCGACAAGAAGCAGAACAAGTCCGCCAAAACCCGTGCCAGGAAGTTGTACCTCAACATGCTGACGAAAGTTGAATGCTGCATCATGGACGACGAAACATATGGGAAGGCCGACTTCAAACAGATCCCCGGCAACCTGTTTTTCACGGCCAAGGATAAGTTCAGCGTTCCGGAGCATGTCCGCACTCAGAAGATGTCCAAATTTGCGAAGAAATTCCTGGTTTGGCAAGCCATCTGCACGTGCGGGAAGCGGAGTGCACCTTTCGTGACCCAGGACACGATGAACGGACAGGTGTACATAAAAGAGTGCCTCCAGAAGCGGCTGCTTCCTCTCCTGAAGGCCCACAACGTCCCAACAATCTTCTGGCCGGATTTGGCCTCATGCCACTACTCCAAGGACGTGCTGAAGTGGTATGCGGACAATAAGGTCAATTTCGTGCCGAAAATGTTCAGCCCTCCCAACACTCCGGAGCTCCGCCCCATCGAGAAGTACTGGGCGATTATGAAGCAGCACCTTTTTAAACGACCTAAGGTAGTGAAGACAGTCGAGAAACTGAAGAAAGTATGGGTTTACATACAAAAAACGGTTGATTCACAGGTTGTGCAGAATTTTATGGCCGGGGTTAAGGCCAAGGTGCGGGCATTTGCGTATGGACTGTAAATAAAATACGAGTAAAATGGTAAAATGAAGTTTAATAGTTATTTCTCAATCCCTGAAAATTTGATGGCAATCGGATGAAAACTCGAATTTTGCGAATCAATTTTGTGTGTGGCAATTTCATCGTGGACACCCTTCGACGAATGAATAAAATCAAAGAACGACTTTGAAACTCAGCGGTTGCTCTGGTCGAGAGAATACTGTCATTTCTAAATTCAAATTCACGAAGATAATTGGTCTGTCCGTTAAGGTTATCTTCATTTTCAGCTCATTTGAGAGCAGGTGAATTGATTTCTACTGGCACTCTCCCGATCCTCCCGATAACATGGGTCATTTACAGTGAATTCCACTAAGGTAATTGAATGTTTGCCACATTAACGCTGAGAGTTGATAGTCGAGAAGCGATATAGAGCCAATTTTCCATCATCGATAGACTGGAATTGGTTGAAATTGGTTTTTTCGGACTTTGACCAGTGTAATCTTTAACAAAACATCGAGTTGAATGAAAGCTAAAATTGCATTGTGTAATGAAATCTATCAACGTTAGTACTCTAACCTACACAAACACATTACTTCCACACGACAGCAGAATTTTCTTCGGAAGGAATGGAAGGAATTCCCTACTGTCGTGGGTGCTTGTTTCCTTTCTCACATGAGTAGACAGTGTTGTGGAAGAGCCAGATTCAAGCAAATGGTGAACGACAATTGTGTAAAAATTCTCATTACCAGAGGAAAACTATCACGGGATTAATTCCGCTGTCACGCTGCTGTGCAGTATTCTGTTGACTTCCCGAGCAGAACACAAAAGCATATGAATACCTAATTTTGATCTTGATAACTGGCCTTGGTATTAAAGCGCTCAGATTAAGAGGTAAAATACCTAAGAATTGCAAGCAAAATGTCTCTAGAATAACTATACTTGATATTCCGGATACCTGGGTAAGTATCTGGTCACTATAGAGGTATTATTTTGGTATTGTCTTACCTCAATTCGGTATTCGCATGACATTGTGGGAACAATTTGATGGTATTATCCTCAGGTATTTTACCTCTTAATCTGAGCTCTTAAATACCAAGGCCAGTTATCAAGTTATTCGCTTCTGCTCGGGTTCCCCGTACGAACGTTCGTGCTTACAACTCGGCACGCAAGTTCTCAGCAAGACGGAAATTTCCCGAAGGCAGGTATGGTGTTGTCCTTATCACAGTCCAGGACGTCTCGCAGCAATATAGCAGCAGAGGAGTCATTGTGGAATTTGTCGTTCATTCTGTCGTGCTCCTCGTGTGGTGGGAATCCCAAGAAATGGGAATGAACAATCCTTGGAGAACGTAATCGGAGCGGTCGTTGGACGCTCCTGAGGATAAATTGCTTGCCTTTTTCATGGAAGTCTATTGTTACTGTCGGTCTTTTTCCAGTAGATTGATTTGGTTGGAAAATGTGATAAATCGAGCCCAGGGAAATCTGTCTAGAAACTTGTTGATTATTGTAATCGAATGTTCATAAGAACAGAAGGAATGTTTTTTCTCAACTTAAATACTAAATCCTCTCCAACTAAATCGTTCTAAATTTCAACTTCTTAATTTATTTACGAGGCTACAAAATTCAAATGCCCTTTGTCTCGAGACAATTGCCGGTCGTTATAAACCCCGTCTGCTTCGATTCTATTCAACAAACTTCACCACTGTCACTGCCACAGACACCAGTGGGAAAAACAATGCAAATTATCCACCCCAAATGACTCAGAAACTGAGAGCATAATAATTCATCGGGATTAAACTCGCTGAAACTGCCCTCTTTGTATCGTCCTAATAGCCGCCATCTGAAGAACAAAAAGCGTTTGTCTACAAGGGAATTCAACACCATTACTTCGCATGATGATGATGAGCTTAACTTAACGCAGCGATTCTTCGGTTCACTTACCTCTCGTCATCGCCCGGAGGAGATTTGACGATGCTCGCGCCTTCATAATTACGAAGCAAAATGGAGAAAGTATTTCCGATTCAACCACCGACCCCTCCCGGAACGGAATGTTCCATGCAAACAAGAACCGCAAAATATCGTTGTTTCCTGATCACCATTTCTTCCCACTTCAACGGAAATAGCTTTTCTCCTACTTAACCGGAAAAACCAATTTTGCCATACAACGTGGCTTTTTGTTTGCACGAAATGGAGCTGGGATCAAACGTTTGTTCGAATGACGATGATGGTGATGGTTTGGTTGTTTACTGGGAATCAAGAATTGTGTTTTGGTGGATATCGAAATTGGCTTTACGGCGGAAGCATTTGCAAATGATGCTGGGATATGCAAAGGACGGATCATCTTGTTGCGTTTGTCTTGAATGTTTATGTAGTAATGAATATTCGATGCCGAGCACATGAGTGTTTTGCCGGAGGGAGTGGAATCAACAGGAGTCGATAAACATAGGAATCCAATTTTTCGAACAATGCGTTAGCCGTTATCAATCAATATGTAAAGGAAGAAGTGACAACATTTAAATTTTGGCTTCAGAGCAAACCGCGCGACCGGTCTAAAGATTAGAACGCGTAAAAATTGGTCGACAAAAAAATCGTTTCTTTCAGTCAAATTTCATAGTACAAAATGCTTCTTACTTTTCTTTTGGTAGTTCAATTCATATATTTAAAAAGAAAATTTTCGTTTTTTCTTTTCGTTTGCCAAATCCGAACTGCCGTGCCTTCCACTTAACCGCTTCCATTAAATTTTGCACAGTTGTCTCATCGAACTTATTCACCGCCGAACGACAGTTAGATTTAAACTGCTGCTCGTTTTATATGGATTCATTAGATTTTTTGAGATTCCGTTTGACCAAGGCACAATACCGTTCGATAGGGCGGAGTTCTGGGCTGTTGGGAGGGTTGTGGCCTTTGGGTACCACAACCATGTTATTTGAATCGTATCATTCGATTGACTTTTTCCCATAGTGGCAGCTCGCCAAGTCCGGCCAGAACAGCGCAGGTCTATTAAAGACTGGACTGGAAAAAATGAGACACACAAAAATGATCACCAAAAATTCATTGTTGACGATACTCGCCTTGCCGTACTAGAAGGACTTTCTTCGCTAGTTAACTACTAGCCCCGAGAATTAGAACTCTTGCTAAATTGCACTGGATTGCACTGAGGGACTAAAACAGCTCTTGTATAATATTGTCATCAACTGACCAACGAGAATGAGCAGAAATGAAACGACCGCACTGTGTTGTTCAACGTGTATTTTTGGACAGATGTACTGTTTCCCATCTCCTTATTACCTACTGCCATAGTGACCATCGGCTATTTGTCGGTCAGTATCGTATGCAAATGTCTCTCATACTCTCTCTGCTCCAGTTGGTTTCATTTGAAACAGGTATTGTAAACAACTTCAGTTATACATTCATCATTCATTTTAAATCGTATACTTCTCAAATTTACAGGGATTAAATAACTATATATTATCTATTTTTTGACATAATTTTTTTTTTGTTGCATTTCCTCTCCCAAGCTGAATACTCGTACATTTTTCTTAACACTGCTCATGAGATCTTGGGCGAGGTTTTGTCCATCTTCCTCACACAATTTCTCCCAGTTTTTCTTCAAAGCTTCATCGGTTTTGAATGTTTTTTCCGCTTTTCTTCAACTTCTTCTTCATTATCGCCCAAAACTTTTCGATCGGACGAAGTTCTGGTGTATTTGGCGGGTTCGCCTCCTTCGGGACCACATTAATGCCCTTCGCTTCGTACCAATCCATTACAGGCTTGGCGTAATGGCACGAAGCGAGATCCGGCCAGAACAGCGTGGGACCACGGTGAGAGCGGAGGAAGGGCAGCAAGCGCTTCTGCAAGCATTCCTCTCGATAAATCTACCCGTTTATGGCGCCGGTTGTAACGAACGGCATGCTGTACCGCCCGCACTCGCAGATCGCCTGCCACAACAGGTACTTCTTCGTGAATTTGTCCATCTTTTTCTTCCGGAACATTTCCGGAACCTTAATGCGGGACGTACCGATAAAAAACTCGAGGTCGGGGATTTGTTTGGAGACCGCCTTGATATATGTCTCGTCGTCCATGACGAGACAGCCTGGCTTGACCAGCCACTCACGGTGCAGCTTCCGCGCACGCAATTTGGCCACCGTGTTTTGCTTGTCAGTCCGGTTTGGCGCGTTCCTGACCTTAAAAACACGTTGCCCAGCCCGCTTCATGGTCTGCTGGACGAACCACTTTGACCTTTTTGGCCACGTCTCGGGTGGAAAGGTTCGGGTTATTCTTAAAGTACTGCCTTATCTTCCGTGCCTTCTCTGGGTATTCCGTTTTCGGTTTTCGGCCGCTTCCAGCGCGCCGCTCGATGGTCTTCGTCTCTTGGAATATCTTCACAACGCGGAACACGGTGAAATGGTGGATTCCAAGCCTTTTGCCGATCCATCTGTGCGACTGACCAGGATTATGGATCACCGCCCCAAGACTTGCTGGCGTAGCTCTTCTTTTTTCGAATGCATCTTGAAAAATACTTGACAGATAGCGATAAAATTTTGCAAACATAAACATAACACTTTAAACTAGTATTACCCAAAATTTCAAAAGTTACACCCAAAACAAAGTGCCGCATTTTTTCCGAGTCCAATCTTTATGTTGTATAAATGTAGCAACACAAGTCTTACGTATATTAAGAAACAAAAATATTTTTGAAATGTCAAATATCAACACAACTAGTCAGGAATGTTTTGTTCTTGTTGTATTGGACGTATAATGACTGCTCCTATATTCTTAACTGAGACAAAAAACTATCAAATATCTATTTATATCACATTTATGTTTACCGCTGAAACATTCATGAATCTAATTCAGCTATGCCATTATGATGAAAAAAAATATTAATGTAGCCTTTTCCTTGTACGATCGAACATTATTTGCACGGGTAAAATTGCTAGTTTGAAGTGTAATCAACCGATCATTAAAGTATACAAATCCATTTAATTCAAACGCTTACTTTCTAATGCCTAAATTATCTTATGTTAATATGAGTACCCAAGTAACAATTTAAGTTTTATTCTGGCCGTATAGCATTCCTCCCGGCTGTGTTTATAAAACTCGTTCAAAACTGTTTTGTCTACCAACACCTCCTCTATGCTTCTTTAAAGCCGAAATTTGTACAAAATGGCCCACTCTATAGACGGTTGTGAAAACAATTTAATGAAACCTCTATAAGACCATACAGATTTTGAAAATATTCTAGTGATAGATGCTATGACCACTTGAGAACCTTCATAAAACCTATTAGCTGCATTGAAAACCAGCATGCGGCCAAATGGCCACAGCTGTCAAACTTCACTGTGATATCGTGGTTGGTTTTTGTTGTTCTGCTTTGTTCGATTCTCTGCTCTTCTGATTCATTTAGCAGTAAATAATATCTGAGAAAAAAAAGTCGGCGGGAAATTGTGTTTCATTGCAAAATATCCAAAACAAATTCAGTTTTTTACAGCGTAGCATGCTCCAAATCAGATGCGCATTGAATTTTATGGTGAATATTGGCACGATAAAAGCCGAAAATTGATGCGTCTCGGAAATCATGCGCGTTTACAACAACAAACACAAAATAAAAACAAATATATTCGATAAATTAAACATGAATTTCTTGAAAATTGATGAAATTCAATAAAGTTATCTAAAAGAATGTAGAAATTGGTCTCCGATATACAGTTCATTTGCATTACATTGAAAATTTTATGCATTTATTTCTCCACATTTCTCTTATTTCTCTAATTTCAATGTGGCGATTGGAAAAAAATCACAATTCTGCCATACAGCCAAGTTATCTTCGCAATGACTACTTTCAAACTATTTGGTTCTCTGGTGGCTTTCCTCAATGCCAATTTGCCGCCTCATGGATTTACTGGAGGCAAAATGGTTTTAAAATGCTTTTTCAACTGACCATAATAAGATAATATGATAAGTCCTAAAACGGCATTTCAAAACAGCATATTATGAGTTCATAAAGTCGAAATAAAACCTTTGATAGGAGTAACAGGAAAGTGAGAAAACGAGGTCTTAAGATCGTTTTAAACAAGCTGTGTAGGTTCTCATAAACCTGACTAAAATATGAAACCTATTGGCATCTCTTGGTGTCATAATAAAACCAAATTGATTTCTAGTGGCTTTGATAAAACCTTAATAAAACTCAATAAAGCTGAATGGTTTTGGCAATGTTACTTGGGTAATCATGTCCCCTATCACATTGGCGCTAGTTTATATAATTATGGTATGGTTTAAGAGGGTTCTAATTGATCTATTTCTCACATGTTGAAATGGTCGAGTGGTAAGACGAGCGATCTAGTAAGCTTGGAGTTCATGGTTCAAACCATGGTAGTTCATGAAAACCTTTTTGAAAACCGACAATAATTTGTTTTACGGAAGCCTAAGATTTTTTTGTTCATGACCTTCTCAAACTATTATTTTAAACTATTAAAATATTATGTTTCATATGCTCCACCTTCTGTGCTATTTCAATTCTGAAGTAGTGTCCTAAAAAGTTTTCAATCACCGATATGGCAACATTATTGTTTGTCACTTTAAAGCAAAAATGCATACAGTTAAACATTTCGTGTTGCTTGGGATGTTTTCCTCCTCTATGTACACAGCCGGACAATTATAAACGCCGTTTATCAGCCTTAGCTAGGCAAGAATATTCGCGCATTTCTCAACTTCTCTTCCGTTTCCTCCACGGTCACCTAAAGCATAATTGATCCAGCCCTCAGAACTGCTCCTTCGATGTCACAGCTTTGATTCAATCGCGTTGTTTATGTCCATGACTGAAAAAACATGATAAGAATCCGCAATTCAATTAGTAAAGGGTGTCCACAGTTAAATTGCATCACTTTCAATAAGCTGTAACATTACGACCTATGGGTTGATTTCAACGAAATTTTGGGTGAAATGACCTCAGCGTATATTGTTAACACTGCGTGAGTTTCATTGTGAAATGTGTCGTAGTTTCGAAAATGGAGTCGAAGAAACAGCAAGTGCGCAAGAACATTTTGCACACGCACGTCGACAACCCACTTCTTTCGCACCGAGCCATCGGAATCGGAGCCATGTTGAAAATTCACCAGTCTACCGTATCTCGCGTCATAAAACGTTTCGGGAAACGTTTAACTGTCGATCGGAAGAAGATGAATGGTGGAAAAAGTGTTCCGTACTGTGTCTGCCTTTAAACGCAAACCCAACTATTCCGTTCGGGATGTCGCGAAAAAGCTGCAGTTGACCAAAAGTTTCGTGCAGAAAGCCAAGCAACGAGCCGGGCTCCGTTCATTCAAAGTTCAGAAAGCTCCAAACCGCAATGAAAAGCAGAATAGGATAGCTAAAACTTGTGCGCATAAGCTGTACACACAAATGATGACGAAACCACACTGCTGCATCATGGACGATGAAACACACGTAAAAGCGGACTTCAAACAAATTCCCGGCAACCAGTATGTGACTGCGAAAGACAAGTTTGATGTTCCAGAGTCTCTCAGGAAACAGAAAGTGTCAAAGTTCCCCAAGAAATTCATGATTTGGCAGGGGATTTGTTCGTGTGGTAAACGGAGCAAGCCTTTCGTGACAACTTCAACTGTAAATGGTCAAGTATACATGAATGAATGCCTGAAAAAAACGACTGCTTCCGTTTCTCAAAACACACAACGTTCCTTCAATTGTTTGACCTAGCCTCTTGTCACTACTCCCAGGATGTTCTGGAGTGGTAGAAGACGAATGGTGTCAATTTCGTCCCCCAAACTCTTCAGAGTTGCGGCCAATTGAAAAATATTGGGCTATAATGAAGCACGAACTTCGTAAGCATCCTCAAGTTGTCACTACAGAACAGGAATTATTGAAGTCATGGTTGAAACCGAAAAAAAATGTCGGTTCGAGCGTTGTACAAAATCTTATGCGTAGTATCAAGAGGAAAGTTCGCGCTTTTGGATTTGGTAAAGAAATACAGTGAAATAACAATACTTAAACCAAGATTATACATTGTATTTTATTCCCTGAATATTTCATGACAATCGGTAGAGAGACTTGTTTTTGAGGACGAGTTTGAAGTGATGCAATTTAACTGTGGACACCCTTTACAATCAGAAAATTGTTCATTCGATAGAATCACTTACCTCTGATTTTCCTAGTAGTACCTAGACTCATCTTATGAGTAAAATTAACTGTTTTGATACATGGAGCATAGAATTCGACGTCTTTAAAAATTGAAAACACTGGGGCGTAATTCCTCGCCACTTGATTAATGTGACTGAAGAGCGTAGGCGTAATAACAAGATGCTAGAATGTCATAATTTAAAAGCGAGTTTCCAGTGCTGGCAGCTTAACAGGCGAAAAACCTAAGGCGTTATAACACTCTAAAAATAAACAGGGCGTATTTTGGTTTGAATCAATTGTTAACTCAATAAAACATATTCCTTCATACACTGATAGGCAAAATAAAGTGCCCACCTCATCGTTTTTTCAATTTATCTCATTTACTTGGTGCAAATTAAAGTAAACACACTGTATTTTTTTTATTATCTTATTTTTTATATTCTTTTTAAGTTTCACTAAATCTGGAGGTTTTGCTGATCCAGACGGGCCTTGAAGAGAAGTTCGTATTCCAGCAGAACAACCGAAGCATACTGCCAAGAAGATCAAGTCTTTCTTCCGGTCTTGTCGGATCAAACCGCTGGAACGGCCTCCACAAAGCCCGGACCTCAATCCCATCGAGAATTTGTGGGCGATTCTCGATACCAGGGTTGACAAAACTGGTGTTACTAATAAAAATAACTATTTTGAAGCCCTGGAGCGCGCCTGGGAAGAGCTAGATCCACAGCACCTAAAGAACCTGGTCGAGAGCATGTCGAAGCGCCTGCAGGAGGTCCTGAAGGCCAAAGGAGGACACATCAATTATTGAAATGCTTTTATTTTACTTTGATTTATGTTTTCTGTAGCCTAAATGAAGTGGGCACTTTATTTTGTCACTGTTTTGTTTTCAACACAAATTGATTTATTTTTTCTTTAAGTAAAACTCCTTTTTTTTCAGTATTCCATAAGTGAAACTTAAAAAGAATATAAAAAATAAGATAATAAAAAAAATACAGTGTGTTTACTTTAATTTGAACCAAGAAAATGAGAGAAATTCAAAAAACGATGAGGTGGGCACTTTATTTTGCCTATCAGTGTATATTTTGTGAAAAGGTTAAACACTGCATTATTATACAAGAGCATGTGAGCATAATGAATGGTTTATTGGAGCTTTCTATGGAAAATAGGATTTGATTTTCGTATTCCAATCTTTGCCTCCAATTTTCTCGGTTTCGTGAATTTGGAATACCGCCCTTTTCAAATGTTAGTCTAGATCTAACCAACAGCAACGTGTGCTCTAGATGCTCGGTTAATCGATAAACCTCTAAGTAGAGGGTGTATTCGATAAAAATGGCACACAGAAAATCTTCTGTAACTTTTGAATCGTATGAGTAAAAAATCTAGAAATTGTAGTAGATCTTATCCATAGTGTATTATTTACATCTGCCAAGTTTCATAGTTATACATTCAGTAGTTCCAGTCATGTCGTCGATACAAAAAATTGTCCGTAAGAAAATTTTGTGCACTCACAATCAAAAACTAGGAGCGTCCCACCGGTGGATTGCTAAAAGGCTTGGAATTGCAAATACAACTGTGTCTCGTGTAATAAGAACCTTCAAGGAGCGTCTGAGTGTCCAAAGGAAGAAAGGGAGTGGTCGTAAAAGTGGTCCAATGGACAGTAAAATGGCCAGGAAAGTCGTACAACAATTCAAGAACCGTCCAAACATGTCAATTCGAGATGTCGCTAAAAAGTCTAAGGTGTCAGTCGGTTTTGTGCAGCAAACCATGAAGGGTGCTGGGTTACATGTTTACAAAGTGCAAAAAGCCCCAAACCGGAATGAAAAACAAAACATCACTGCGAAAACCCGCGCCCGGAAACTTTACACGAAGCTGCTCACCAAATCCGGTTGAAATAAGTGCTCCCTTCATCACTTCCGGAACAATAAACGGCGCGATTTACACGGAAGAGTGCCTTAAGAAGCGTCTCTTGCCATTCATTAAGAAGCACAAAGGATCAACTCTGTTTTGGCCTGATCTAGCATCCTGCCACTACGCTCGAAACGTATTGGAGTGGTACCAAGCCAACGGAGTCAATTTTGTGCCAAAGGATATGAACCCACCAAATTCACCGGAACTTCGTCCAATTGAAAAATTCTGGGCAATTATTAAAACGGAACTTCGCAAACATCCCAAAACTATAAAAACAGAGCTAGAATTGAAGAAAATTTGGGTAAAAACAACAAAAACACTGGGAAAATCGGTTGTATAAAATTTGATGGGTGGAGTGAAAAGGAAGGTGCGGGCATTCGGGATGGGAGACGAAATTGAATAAAACAAATGTTGTAAATCAAAACTCATTAGTAGTTCTTCATTCCCTGAATATTTCAAGAAAATCCGATAATCAGTTTAATTTTTATGAGTATATATGTGTGTGCCATTTTTATCGAATACACCCTTTACCTATCCATAAGCTACGCCAACTGCCGATCCACCGGTCTTCAACCTGAATGTAAATTTGTTCACTTTTAGAATGTTTGGACTTGTCAAAGTCTACCTCGTTTGTTCTGCATAGCTTCAGGAGTGTGCCTTTGTAAACCTAATTGGATTGAAATTTGTGTAGTTCGGGAGAGCATTTCACATTACTTTGCGGAAGGAACGTTTTCCGAGCAGATATTTGTTTGCCAGAACCACAAACACAAACTTCATCGAGATGGCTGCCGACGTTTGGTCCGGTAAAACAATGGGAAATGAAGATAAATGTGATTTCGATTACTTCCGCCGGCATCATTTTACAGGTGGGACGAGCTATATGGTCTTTCAGATTTAGATAATATTCAACTCTATTTGAATTGAAAAGCAGTCAAAGTTGGCAGAAATGGTCTTCCTGTGAAACCCACACGAGCCAAACAGCATAAATCATCAGCCCAATATGTAAATCACTCGCTGAAGGCACTGCTCTCGACGGTACAAGCTGTCTCAAAAAAGGGTTTCTGTTTATTTTGTTTTGTCTTCATAAAAGTGCTTATGCAAAATGAAGGAATTTTCTCCGTCAACTCCCTCAAAAACCTGTCGGAAGCAGATTTACTCTGACAAATGAAAAGTGGTTTTTCGCATGCTCACTTTCTGCCAGCCTTTCGGGAGCTATGTGTGATGTTTATTGTTCCGTGTGGGAAGCAGAAATAAAAATGAATACTAAATAAAAGCCCCCCGAAAAGCAGCAGAACCATTCTTCAAATTCGAGCATGCTGCAGTGAAGAATCTCACTCTCATTCCATCCGCTTGAAACCAGCCCTTTATCTCAGCAGCACTTAATAACTCACAGATCAAATTTCCTTATTTTCCTCATAAATCTTTCTTCACCGCCCAGCCACGCAAACTGTTAAATTTCCCATCGACTAGTACTCCAGAATACTGGCCTCGGGGCAACATGACCAGCCCTTGGAAACATGAAGCAGAAAAATCCTTAATAACAACCAAGGCTCGTACCCAAATGAAGCGGCGATGTGGAAAAACCCTTTGGGAGGGTCCTCTTTTTATTTATTTCTTGAGTAAGGTGAACCATTCTCGGCTGAAAAGAATGCCGCTATCGTGGGATAGTGTGGGAAAAATATGCATACTTGTTATCCTTCGCCCCGGAGATCGCAATCGCCTAGGAAACTAAGGTTCATAAATGGCCCGAGGCTGAATGGTACCTGTTTGATCCGGAAGGAGTAACAAGCGAGCCTTTTTGAAATTGGATGGCGTACAGTAGTGTTCAAATGAGCACCCTTATGGAATTCTGAATTGAAACGGCACAGCAAATAATCCCCTCATGGGACCACATGGTGCTTGGAAACATTCGCAGTTCGGATCCATAATTAGAAATGCATGCCTCCCACACTATTCGAGGTCGAACATTCGGCCACGACGTCCGATAGTGCGGGTTAGTTGTTTATGCGTGATGTGACGAAAGCATGCCGCTCCAACGCAATGAACGAGCAATCATTTACACAAAATCCAATTAGTCTCAAGTGATGCGAAACGAAAAGCTTTTTCCGCCTCCTTGGACTTCAACGCTCTGCACGGTTCGGGTAGTTCGGCATCCGTTCAACGTTGATCACACAGTAAAAATAAATATTTTGATTGGTAATACAAACATTGAATCTGTGAGACCCCCTTTAATTTTCACCGTCTTTACTTATTGTTACAATAATATGCATCATCGGAACATAAATCTAATCAATATTTTCAAACTGTGCCTGGTTTGATGAATGCTGGAAGATGCGCGAAATGTGAACACAATTGGGGCCCTCCAACCACCCACGCTACCAACAGTGGAAATGGAAAACAAAATAGCAGTCGATAGTTGCAATATTCCTCAGGCAGCCTACTCGATAAAGGCACGCTTCGACCGGATTCGATTCCGATTCACAGAATGACCAAATTCGAGTTTCTTTCAATAATAATTGTGTTTCTAGAACACTTCAAGTTGAGAGCCGACAAAAAGTTCTCTTCGGCAGCGTGATGCCCCTAGAAGAAAAAGAAGGTGCAATATGCATGGAAGCATACGAATTAATTTTTTTAAATCAATTTAAAAAAAAAAAAAAACAATAAACTCTTTTCGGGTTGTTTGTTTTAAAGTTCCAAAAAGCCACCCACAAACTTTCTTTCAAATATTTAAAAACCCAATTTTATCAACAAAAAATGACTCTATTACAACTAACATAGAAGACCGCATAAATAAAATTTTTCACATTGAATCTTCACAGTCTTTCCTTTTTTTGCTCCTTCCGTGCTTCGAACCTCGGTGGGGTATTTTTTCAAACCATCCTTTCCCCCCGTTTTTTTGGGCCCTAACCCGCCCACGGGATACTTTTTAAAAAAAGAAATCTCCACCGATTCATGTAAAAAAATGGTTCCCAACCCAGAAATCTTTCCTCCCCTTCCCACCGCCCCCCCCCCCCGCGAAATTTGCCCCGGGGTTTTTGTCTTTAAGCCCCCCACCCCCCCCCCCCCCCGCCACAAACCCCGATACAATTTCGGGCCCTTGTTGCTCCCTTCTTTTCCTTTTTTTGATTTTCTCTTCTTTGTTCGGGTGTCTCCTATACTCCCCCCTTCCCTTTTTTGCCACTATGCTTCTTGTTTTTCTTCGTAAAAATCCATTTTCCCCCCAGTTTCGGGTTGGAAGAACCGGGTTTTCTGCCTCTTCCTGGTAGCTCATCCAAAGAATAAAGGGTGTCCACGATGAAATTGACACACTGTGAAATTGCTCTAACTTTTTAACCGTTGGGTAGAATTAAATGATAATTTGGGTGGATTTAATTCAAAGTGCATTATTTACATCCTGCAAGTTTTAAAGTCCTGTGATCAAAACTCGCGGAAATGGAGTCGAAAGAACAGCTCGTGCGTGATAAAATCTTGCGCATTCATCACGAGAACAAGGATCTTGCATCGTTCCATCGCTAAAACGTTGGGAATCGTGAATTCCACGGTGTCGCGAGTGACTAAGCGGTTTGAGGAACGGTTGACCACCGATCGGAAGCCCAGAAGTGAAGGAAAAAGTATTCCGTACAACACCAAAAATCACAACCGCGTAGTTGGGGCCTTCAAACGAAATCCGAACGCCTCCGTTCGGGATGTGGCTAAGAAGCTGCACCTAAGCCGAAGTTTTGTCCAGAAGGCCAAAACTAAGGCTGGGCTTCGAACGTTCAAGGTACAAAAGGCCCTTAATCGCAACGAGAAGCAGAACAAGTCCGCCAAAACCGTGCCAGGAAGTTGTACCTCAACATGCTGACGAAAGTTGAATGCTGCATCATGGACGACGAAACATATGTGAAGGCCGACTTCAAACAGATCCCCGGCAACCTGTTTTTCACGGCCAAGGATAAGTTCAGCATTCCGGAGCATGTCCGCACTCAGAAGATGTCCAAATTTGCGAAGAAATTCCTGGTTTGGCAAGCCATCTGCACGTGCGGGAAGCGGAGTGCACCTTTCGTGACCCAGGACACGATGAACGGACAGGTGTACATAAAAGAGTGCCTCCAGAAGCGGCTGCTTCCTCTCCTGAAGGCCCACAACGTCCCAACAATCTTCTGGCCGGATTTGGCCTCATGCCACTACTCCAAGGACGTGCTGAAGTGGTATGCGGACAATAAGGTCAATTTCGTGCCGAAAATGTTCAACCCTCCCCAACACTCCGGAGCTCCGCCCCATCGAGAAGTACTGGGCGATTATGAAGCAGCACCTTCTTAAACGACCTAAGGTAGTGAAGACAGTCGAGGAACTGAAGAAAGTATGGGTTTACATGCAAAAAACGGTTGATTCACAGGTTGTGCAGAATTTTATGGCCGGGGTTAAGGCCAAGGTGCGGGCATTTGCGTATGGACTGTAAATAAAATACGAGTAAAATGGTAAAATGAAGTTTAATAGTTATTTCTCAATCCCTGAAAATTTGATGGCAATCGGATGAAAACTCGAATTTTGCGAATCAATTTTGTGTGTGGCAATTTCATCGTGGACACCCTTTAGTGTCCCTCAACCCCCCCCCTCCTTAACTCCCCTCCTCCCTCCCCCCCCCCTTTTTTTTCCTTTCCTTCAACCCAACACACGCAATCCACCCCCACAAACAAATAAACAAAGCAACCCGACAACCCCACACCATCAGTTTCAGAGCATAAAAAACCATCACAAATACATGCGTACAACGCAAATGTATGTGGATAGCTTATATTCGATACACTCCTTATGAAAGCCGGCTGCCAGATTTTTTTTCGTATTCCTGAGTTCTGATCTGGGAGTGCGACACATCTAAATCCAGATTCAAGATGATCGAAAAATCCCACGCTAGCGAATCAATCTTTGAAAAATCTTGTTTCAGCTTGTGAATCTTAATCCATCTACTCGTGCTGCATCTTTTTGCAGTAAATCTTTAAAATCTGCATCAAAATCTTTGAAATCTTCTTTCTATCTACTTAGCGTGCGCACATCGCACAAAAGCATATCAAAAAAAAATCCTGAATCTGAGATAGAGTCGTACCCCCTGGTTCTGATTGCATTAAAGCAATTTGATCGTGCAATTTTGTTTTGTCAGAACACAGCAATATATAAAAAGACTATGAGGTTCAATGTTTTGCAATTAATTTGGGTGACACCTTTCTCTACGAAAGGATAAACTTTTATTAAAGATTCTGACCGAAAGAAGAATAAATGCAGGTTATATCAAAACAGAAGATTCAAGCGCATTTTCAAAAACAGTTCTGGAAATTATGTCCATATCCAAAACCAATACACAAATTATAGAAATCAGAACAAAAATCCAATCCAAATCCATTAATTGTCCAATCTATGTCCAATCCATGTATGCTATATACATATGTTGTACTGAAAAATTTCGGCTAAATAATTCAATTTAAGATTAAGAATTCAATTACAAGCTTTTCAAAACCATACGTTTTCTCTTCTGCTGAAAGAATATTTTTGTTAAGCAAGCCTATCGTAGAAAATTCTATTTGCTTTTCGATGTTTTTTAAAAATTAATATAATTTTATCTTCATACGGTGAATGAGCTCTTAATAAGGTAAATGAGTTCTAAATCTGATCTCAAACCTTGCCCTGATTTATATTCCTTTGCTAACGGGTGTTCAATAAAAAATGAGAATTTTTTCAGTCATATTGTTTTTTTTTAAATAATCGTTTATATGTACATGCTCAATCGAATCAACTTTACAGAGCCACATTTTCATATTTATATACATCATTTATCTTCAAACTAAAGTTAGGAGCATAGAGCCGATTACTCGCGGCCGCCTCGAGGTTAATAGGAATTACAAATTACGGATGGGACAGAGGGTGGGAGTTTAAAGTATGTTATACATAACACATTAAATTTAAATTCTAAACTATCTAAAAGTCATATTGTAAAAAACGACATTTTATTTTCAACGAACTCGGTATTTTTTATTTAAAACATAATATTTATTCGTCAAAAAACGTCAATGAATATTGGAGAAGGGAACTTGGTCAGCCGTACGACGCAACTTAGAGCGCTGCACGGCACTGACGTCCATCTTCCAGATACAATTCTGGATTCTCGTGGTCAACTGCTTCGTATCTTTGGCATGCCAATTAGTTTTGTACACTAGGGCACTGACGGAGCTGAAAAAATCCTCAATGGGACGGCACTGGGGCAAGTTGGTCGGGTTCCTTTCTTTCGGCACGTACGGTATCTTTTTCTGCTCAAGATACTCCAGCGTCTTCTTGGCGTAATGGGAACACGCCTTGTCCGGCCAGAAGACGTATTTCCCATCCGCATAATGCTCCTTTAAGAACGGCAGAAGACACTTCTCCTGGTACACTTGTTGATTGATGGCCAGACCGCTCGGCTTGAACCACGGATTTGAAATCCCTCTGTCTGATATGGCGATGTACAGCACAACTTTGTTTTCAAGTTTATGCCTAACCTTATATTTTATAAATATATATGAATGAATGAATGAATTTCTGTCTGTCTATCTTTCTGACCCTTATAGACTCGGTAGCTACTGAACCAATCGGCGTGAAAATTTGTATACAGGGATTTTGGGGCAGGGAAAGGTTCTTATCATTGTTTGAGTCCCCTCCTTTCTCTGGAAGGGTGGCTCTCATACAAATGAAACACAAATTTCTGCATTACTCGAGAACTAATCAAACAAATGGAACCAAATTTGACATTTGGGGGGTTTGAAAGCAATTATTGTATGGCGATTTGAGACCCCTCCCCCCTATGAAGGGGGGGGGGGTCTATCATACAAACGAAATACAAGTTTCAACCAAAAACGAGAATTATCCAGGTAACTAAAACACAAAATGTGTATTTCCCGGGCAAGAAGCATGTTCTGATAGAAGTTTGAACCTCTTTTTAGTCAAGACAAAAACTCATTCCGCAAACCAACCATAAAAGTGTCAGTTCTATTTGCATTCATTTAGTTGCAAGCGTAGCAGCGCACGCATCGGGTTCAGCTAGTATATATATAAACATGAATTTCTTGCTGTCTGTCTGCTTTTGTGACCTTTATAGGGAGTAGTGAGCTGTATATGTGATCAAGGTAAAAAAAAATAACAGCCACGAATATCCGGTTACTTGTGCTAAATAACCCACAAAACACAACAACAATTGACAACCGAGAGATGAAGAAGGATTTATTTTTAATCTTTAGGTAACAAAACCAAACACAAAAACGACACACACAACAACACACACACAACACACAACACACACACACACACACACACACACACACACACACACACACACACACACACACACACACACACACACACACACACACACACACACACACACACACACACACACACACACACACACACACTCACACTCACACTCATACACGCACAATGAACATAATAAACATTACATAATTGGAACACATCTAGAGAAACAAAGCTCCATCTAATTCAACTCATGTTCTAATACTTTTTAAAACGTCCAATAATGCACTTTGGCAGCTTTCATGCAATTTAAAGCATCACCTGTGCCATGAACTTTAATGCACCAGTTATTTTAAAAATTCACGCAAACGCATCTGTCAAGAATACATTGTAGGCAAACTTTTAGCATCTGGAGAGTACCGACCAATAAACATAGCTGGAGCATGGACGTATCCCTTTAGTTAAAAAAAAAAGAATGAAATCGGAAAGAAGATCATAGTAGTCTCTAAATTAACAGCTCTGCAATATAGACCACGTGAAACTTCACATCAAACTTTATTCATCGCTGGAAATGTAAGGTTTTCGATTAAATAAGATGGAGGTCAATTTGTGACATCCAAGTCGCCATAACATTACAGGTTACTTTCGAACTGTGTAGAAAATTTCAATAACACCAAGTATATATATATATATATATATATATATATATATATATATATATATATATATATATATATATATATATATATATATATATATATATATATATATATATATATATATATATATATATATATATATATATATATATATATATATATATATATATATATATATATATATATATATATATATATATATATATATATATATATATATAGAAAAATCCTGCCTCTTAAAACCCGCACATGCCAAATGTGGTTTGATTTGCTGGAATAGATCTCAAGTTCTGCAGAAATTTCTGTTTCATTTGTATGAGAGACTCCCTCCCCCTCTTAGGGGAGGGATCTTGAACTAGCATAGAATTATTTCTTGCCTCCAAAAACCTCAACCTGCCAAATTTGGTTCCATTTGCTTGATTTGTTCTTGAGTTATGCAAAAAATTGTGATTCATTTGTATGGGAGCACCCCTTCCAGAGGGCGGAGGGGTCTCAATCCAACAAAGAAACATTTCTTGCTTTCAAAAACCTCTACTTGCCAAATTTGGTTCTATTTGCTTAATCAGTTCTCGAGTTATGCATAAATTGGTGTTTCATTCAAAAGGGAGCCTCCCCTCTTTTCAGAAGGCAGAAGGCGGATGGTAGAAATATTTCTCTCCTCCAAAAACCTCAACATGCCATAGTTGGTTCCATTTGCGTGATTAGTTCTTGAGTTCTGCAGAAACGTGTGTTTCATTTGTATGAGAGCCACCTCCCTCCCCCTTCAGAAAGGGGAGGGGTACCAAGTCACCTTGGTCTTGAGTCACCTTCAAAACATTTATATTTTTCAAAAACCTTCACTTGCCCTATTTGCTTCCATTTGCCTGATTAATTTCCGAGTTATGCAGAAATTTGTGTTTCATTTGTATTGGAGCCACCCCCCCCCCCCCCCCCCCTCCCCTTCGGAATAGGGAGAGGTCTCAAACTACTATTTATTCATTTATTTATTTATTATTATTACTAAATCTGATACTGTTTTCTTAATGAAGATGTACAGGGAAAAGACAAATTGAGACGGAGGAGGCTCAAATTGGCATAAAAACCGTGTCTTTTTCTTAAATATATAGTATAACATAAAATACAAATCATACATTGACATGTATATAACAATGAAGGAAGAACAAAATAACTACACTATACATCGATTACTAGTTATAAAAACAAGTTAAGATGATAAAAAAGTGAAAATCAGTCGTTTGTTCAATTGTCGTTTAATATCCAGTGATGATCAAATCTTCTCGGTCCATAAGTCCATCGCATTTTAAGTCAGGTTCCTCAGATAACGTCGCAGAACGGCAACAGGGACGTGAAAATCGAAATGGTTTGAAACATCATTGAAGCGAGACGCCATGAAGCGAATTGGGTCGTATTGGCCGTATCTAGTATTGCTGGTTGCCAAATGCAAAAAGTTACGCCGACGAAGGGAGCGTTCTGGTACGTATATATTAATATCCGCAAGAATAGCAGGTGCATCGACATTTCCGGCTAGGACCTTGGCAACAAAAACCGCTTGCGTGTAAGTCCTCCTTTTCTCCAGAGTTTCAATTCCCAATAGCATACAGCGATGTTCGTATGGCAACTATATCGGTTGACGTTTTCTAGTAAACGAAATAGTGTTGCACTTCGTTACACCTAGCTCCAGGAGGTTCAGTAGGCACAGTCCTCAATACAAGTGATTACCTTGAAGATCTTCAAATCATCGGCGTAGGCAACACGAGTTCCAGATTGTAAAATTAATGCCGCATCATTAATAAAAAGCAAAAACAGCACGGGGTCAAGGTTACTCCCTTGTGGAACACCAGATGATGTAGTAAATACAGTTGAAAGCGATGAGCTTATCCTAACTCTCATAGAACGCCCAGACAAGTATGACTTGAACCAGCCTACAAAGGCTGTGGAGACTCCAAGTTTGTCGAGTTCGTAGCAGAAGATCGTGGTTCACTTGGTCGAATGCAGCTTTGAAATCAGTGTATATAGCATCTACTTGCATGCCAGCGTCCATCGATCGAATGCAAAAAAGGTGAATTTGTGAGAGATTTGTCGTCACGGATCTCTTCGGGTAGAATCCATGCTGGGCAGTGGATATATAGTTACTATTGAACATTTCTTGTCTTTGAAAACCCCCGCATGCTACGATTGCAACTAAATGAATAAAAATTAAATAGAACTGTCACGTTGACACTGAAAGTTAATTTTAGTTTACATTACGAAATCGAAGGTAGAACTAACGAATCTGTTCGTTGTTTTCTGCAACGAAACTGATTTGTACTTTTTATGAAGATACATTCGTGATTAGTGGCACACGCGCAACTGTCAAAAGCACGAAGCATTTGTTGACAAAGAAACAATATTCGTGCATTGTACCCACGTCGTTCAGCGCAAGAAGAAAGTTCGTTCGATCCAGCGCTCCGTTATTTTGGAAGATTTATTCGAGTGCGATCCTTGGAAATAATTAGTTTTTTTTCTCAAAATCTATTCACTTCAGTAAAAGGAGTGAAAGTGAGTTTTTTTTTCTAAGAAGGTTTTCTCTGTATCTCATCCCAATAGTGTTTAGCATTAATTTGTGTGTTGTATTTTGTATTTTGTATTTGTGTGTAATTTAAATTGTTGGGGGCGTTCAACACTCCCACGAGTAAGGCAAATCGTGCATGTTGAAGAGGTTTCTTCGACATGGACGGTTTGGCTGAAAAAGTACCTTTGCCACCTGATGATGGGGAGGCACAAACAAAATTTCGACCGCGATCGTATCCAATTGACTCGGTCGGTCCATGGGTTGTCTTCTTTCAGCCCAAAAAGAAACCTTTGAATGTGTACCAAACTGATCTGACAAAGCGACTCTGCCGTGACAGAGATCACGAAAGTAAAATTTAATAATCCGTGTTGTCGTCTCTAACCTGAAGCAGGCTAATGAGATTGCTGCTTCCCAGCATTTTACACTGGAATATCGAGTTTATATTCCAGCTCGTGATGTGGAGATTGTAGGAGTGGTCACAGAGGCGAGTCTGTTTCCTGAAATTTTGGAGAGGCAGGCAGGAGATTGGCCGATTCAACAACCCTTTGCTTCCCCCAGTTCAGATACTGGAAGTGCAAAAGTTGGTTAAAGTATCGCACAGCGAGGGTAAAAAAAAAGTTACCCCCACAGACTCGTTTCGAGTGACCTTTTCTGGCTCTGCCCTTTCGCACTTTATAGAGCTGGGAAAACTTCGGCTACCTGTGCGGTTGTTTGTACCCCGGGTAATGATCTGCCAAAACTGCCAGCAGGTGGGGCATACGGCCTCCCATTGCGGCAATAAGGCACGCTGCTCAACTTGCGGGGAGAAACATGAGGCTGGTCCCTGTGCAGATAACACACTAAAATGCGTTTTCTGCAAGGAAACTCCTCCCCATGCTCTCTCGTTCTGCCCGGCGTACAAACAACGCGGGGAAAAATTGGAACGTTCTCTAAAACAACGTTCAAGGCAATATTTCGCAGAAATGCTTAAGAAAGCCTCGCTACCCGATACCAATACAAATCCTTTTGCTCCTCTGTCAGATAACGAGTCTGATTCGGACTTGGTTGAGGAGGGAACATCTTTCAGTTTTCCGGAAGGTGCTTCAAGGAAGCGAAGACGTATCCGAGCAGGGAAAGTAGCTGAACAGAAGCCCCAAATCAACATGCCCAATTCAACGAGCAGCGGAAAGAAGGGTAAACCGAATCCTCCTGGTTTTCGTAGTGCCAACTACACACAGGATTTCCCATCTCTCCCGGGGACATACAAAACCCCTGATGTCACGATTTTAAGAACAGAAGCCCCCTCTTCATCTGGGCTGTTCTCATTCGATGATATTGTGGAAGGTATTTTCAAGTACCTCTAAATTTCCGACCATCTTAAAAGCATTGTTATGGCAATGCTTCCCACTGTGAAAACTTTTTTGAAGAAAGTAACATTAAAGTGGCCCCTTCTTACAGCTATCATTTCCTTCGATGGATAATTTGCCAAACTAGGTCGGGGATTTGATCACTGTTCTGCAGTGGAATTGTCGAAGTCTTATTCCTAAATTGGATTCATTTAAATTTTTAGCTCACAATATCGGTTGTGATGCATTTGCTCTTTGTGAAACATGGCTTTCACCCGAAATCGATCTTCCGATTCACGATTTCCACATTATTCGGCTTGATCGTGAGGATTCACGTGGAGGAGGAGTACTTTTGGGGATCAAAAAGTGCTACTTCTTCTATAGAGTGAATTTGGTATGTGATCCAGGATCCCCACGGTAGTGATCATTTGCCTATTAAAATGACGGTTGCCACCGGGTTCAATCCGCCGGAATCCATCAACGTCACGTATGATCTAACTCGTAGTATCGATTGAACAAGGTTCAAGGAATATAACTTCCTCTCCAACCTGATTTTGGAAAGCGCGCTTCAAGCTCAAACTCGACAAGTTCAAGGAACGTCATTTCGCAGGAAACCTCCTTCCCCATGGTGGGATCAGCAATGCACCGAGGATTACCGCAAAAAGTCCGACGTATTCAAAGTTTTTCGTAGACGTGGAACACCTAAACTCTTCGAAAGGTACACGGCTCTCGAACGCGAATTTAAGAGCCTCATCAAGGCCAAAAAACGCGGTTACTGGCGACAATTCGTGGACGGGCTATCGCGTGAAACGTCGATGAATACCCTTTGAAATACGGCGCGAAGATTGCGTAACAGAACTACAAACAATGAGAACGAAGAGTATTCGGACCAATGGATCCTCAAGTTCGCGCGAAAAGTTTGTCCAGATTCTGTGCCAGCACAAATGTTTCCTCGCGAAACCACGAGTTCGATAGATGAGATGAACCAAACTGTTTCAATGGTAGAACTCTCTCTCGCACTCCTTTCGTGTGGCAATACGGTTCCAGGACCTGATAAGATCAAGTTTAACTTGCTTAAGAACCTTCCAGACGTCGCTAAGAGGCGCATGTTGCACTTGTTTAATCAGTTTCTGGAACTCAACATTGTACCGGATGACTGGAGACGGATGAGAGTTATTGCATTCAAAAACCTGGTAAACCCGCGTCCGACCACAACACAAATGGTTTCCGCAGAGGTAAGAGAACGAACGACTGTCTCGCGTTGCTTTCCACGGATATTCAGTTAGCTTTTGCTAAAAAAGAGCAAATGGCTTCAGTTTTCTTGGATATCAAGGGGGCTTTTGATTCAGTTACTGTTGAAGTTCTCTCAGATAAACTCCACGCTTGTGGCTTTTCACCATTAATGAACTTTTTTTTGTACAATTTGCTGTCAGAGAAACATATGAGCTTTTCTCATGGAAACTCAACAGCTTTTCGATTTAGCTACATGGGTCTCCCCCAGGGATCATGTT
Source organism: Aedes koreicus (assembly GCA_024533555.2). Classification (NCBI taxonomy): domain Eukaryota; kingdom Metazoa; phylum Arthropoda; class Insecta; order Diptera; family Culicidae; genus Aedes; species Aedes koreicus. The sequence continues at coordinate 176,396 of JAHHFK020000843.1, read as the reverse complement.
TAAGCCCCTTTTTGTATAACTTTTATGTCAAAGACATTGACAGTTGTCTGAGTGACAACTGTACGTTGAGACAACTTGCAGATGATGGTGTAGTGTCTGTCACGGGACCCAATGAGGTCGATCTGCAAGGACCCTTACAAGATACCTTAGACAATTTGTCTACTTGGACTCTAGAGCTAGGTATCGAATTCTCTACGGAGAAAACTGAGTTGGTAGTTTTTTCTAGGAAGCATAACCCAGCACAACCAAAGCTTCAAATTTGGGGTACACCGATAACTCATTCCATGTCATTTAAATATCTTGGGGTCTGGTTCGATTCAAAGTGCACCTGGAGATCCCATATAGAGTATCTTAAGCGAAAATGCCAGCAAATGATCAACTTCCTTCGAACAATTACCGGAACCTGGTGGGGAGCACATCCGCAAGATCTTCTAACGTCGTATTGGACAATGATTTTGTCGGTTTTACAATACGGTAGTTTTTGTTTTCAGTCGGCGGCTCGGTCGTACATTATAAAACTGGAACGTATTCAGTATCGGTGTCTTCGTATCGCGTTAGGTTGCATGCACTCGACTCATACCATGAGTCTTGAAGTGCTGGATGGCATGTTGCCACTCTCGGATCGGTTTTCAGAATTATCTCTCCGATTCCTCACCAGGTGTGAAGTTATGTACCATTTGTGCATAACACAGGATGTCAGCCCTTCGCCGAATATTCCCAATCGTGTTTGCTTCTTCGATTTCGGACATTCGGTTCATTTTGATTTTTCCATGAAACAGGAGCTTCGTGGCATCCCATAGCATCATCGTCCTATGATTGCTCCGGTGATATTTGCTGCAAAGTTTGGCCTAGTTGATTCCACTAAAACGTTTTTCACTGACGGATCTGTGATAGAGGACTCCACTGGCTTTGGTGTATACAATGAAAATTATAGCGTCGCTCGTAAACTTCAAGCACCTTGTTTTGTTTTTGTCGCGGAATTGGTGGCAATTCATTTTTCCTCAGAAATTGTTGCCTCACTTACACCGGATCAATACTTTATTTTCACGGATAATCTTAGTTCTATAGGGGCTATTCGCTCCTTGAGGCCGGTATGGCACACCTCTTATTTTCTTATGAAAATACGAGGTCTTCTAAGTGCTTTATCTTCACGTTCTCTTATTATCATCTTTGTGTGGGTCCCTTCTCCTTGTTCGATTCCTGACAATGAGAAAGCGGACTCACTTGCAAGGGTGGGCGCTATGGAAGGCGATATTTATGACCGACAAATCGCCTTCAACGAATTTTTCTATATTTTTCGTCAGATATCACTCGATAGCTGGCAGTATAAATGGAGTAAAGGAGATTTGGGGCGATGGCTACATTCTATCACTCCTAAGGTGTCTAAAAAAATGTTGGTTCAGGGGATTGGATGTGGGTCGAGACTTCATTCGTGTCATGTCTCGCCTCATGTCCAATCATTATTCTTTAAACGCTCATTTGTTCCGTGTTGGGCTGGGAGATAGCAATCTCTGTGAATGTGGACAAGGTTACCAGGACGCAGATCACGTTATTTGGTATTGTGCTGAGCATCGTGGAGTCAGATCTGAGCTTTATGATTTCCTTCGGGCTCGAGGTAGACAACCCAATGTACCGATTCGAGACATTTTGGCTGCACGCGATCTGGAATTTATGAAACTCATTTATGTGTTTTTGACTAACATTAGCCTTAGATTGTAGTTTGATTAACTTACTTGTTTAGATTAAATTTGTGAGGATTGTGTGCATCGGTGTGTGATTGTGGTTGTGTGTTTGAGTGTTGTGTGTGTGTGTGAGTGAGTGATTATTTTTTTTAAATTGAAAACGTTCAATAAAAAAATTGTTATTTGAAATTCTAGATTTAAGAAAACCATTGTTCCTTTTGCATTGTTTAAAATTTCCACCGCAATTTTCCCATCCATAAAATTGTAATTCCTATTAACCTCGAGACGGCCGCGAGTAACCGGTTCCACCCCCTTAACCTTAGTTCTAAGATAACTGATGTATATAAACATGAAAACTTGGCTCTGTAAAGTTGATTCGATTGAGCCTGTACAAATAAATGAATTCATAAAAAAAAAAAACTTTAACGGCACTTTTCATCCTGTTAAAGTTCTGGCAATACACTAGTAATTCTTTACTTTTAATGTTATTATCAAATGTCTGTGACCAATTTAAACTAATTACCTCTTCTTCCTTATGTTGAGAGCTCGTCAAATCCATAAAATCGTCGGATACTTCCTCTGCAGCGAGCGTTAATTTGGACGAAAAAACGAATGTCTATGTGCACACGCTTCGCAAAGAGTTTCCTGGAGGCGGTGAGGTAAATGAGCTTGGATGCGGTTGCGGTAGCTGATGATCTACCGCGTATGGGTTTAAAGTCTCACCACGTCGAAATCCGATCCAACGCGGGGTTTCAACCGAAGGGGGCCTGGAAAATGCCACCTTTGCTGCTGCAAGTAGATCCCTATCCATTGGAAGAACTGCTGGGTGACTATTTTGAAGACCGATATGATTTGTGTTATTGCTGCTGCAGATGTTGTTGTTGATATTATTACTGGAACTAGTTTGCTGACGCCCCGAAAAACTTTGTTGATGATATCTGTTGGAACTATTGGTGCTCCTGTTCCATTGTTTTTTTTTTAAAGGCTTTCCTTCGCTTTATTGCCTTATCTCTGGCCTTCTGCTGCTGAACATGACGTTGCCTTCGTAAATCATATTCAGTCCAGTTCGGGCGCCAAATTCGTTTCGATCCTAGTGTGCGCCATGCTTCTTGGAGTTCATTTTCTACCTGCGCGTCACGGTCAGCTGTATTCAATTCGTTCATAAGGCTGGGGGATGACACCGCTGATGCCAAACGATTAGCGTTAATATTGCTGTCCAAAGTATTAATTGCACTAACAAGTGGTTTTACTTCATTAAAAATATAACCAACTGTAAAGGCTATATCTTTTACTTCATTCAAAGCACCACACGTTTGAACAGATGCATTAGTAGTGTGTTGATTACAATGAGCGGCCATGTCCATGGTTACGCCGCTTTCTCGTGGTTTCCATTGAAATATTTAACAGCGACGTTAAATGGTTTTTTTTATAGCCACGAGCTCATCGGACGTATTGACCGAGATATGCTCGAAATCGCGCGATATTGACGACACAGCGTTTTCAGCTGTCGACGATGTATTTTCGTTTACATTCGTCACCGATTCTTTAATTCCTCAATATTATCAAACAACACGTCTATTGTACTAAGCTTTTTGAGCACTTTGAGGTCAGCAGCTACTTGAAGATTGGCATCCGTTTGAGATTTAATTGAATCCATAATCTGCTCCTGTTGACAAAGCACATTGCGTGTGTCGATTCCTGTTCTTAGATGATGTTGACAATCGGAACACAGAGGTATCGTATACAATGATAATAACTGCTCCTGATGCCGTTGAACGACTAGCCGAGAGATAGCATTTGTCACAAAATTCATACTTCCACATGAAGCGTTCGTTACTGATATTGCACGACGTAGCACTGCAATTCATAATGATGACTTTAACTTTTTCGGAGCTCGCGCGCGGCGTACAAAAAAATATTGTAAAAATTAAATACGGAGGTCGTAAAAAATGCGACTGCACTCGGTGACAAATCGACTGGCTTTATACGGTACGGTATTTTTTTAAAGTATTGATTCAATCTGGTAAATGTTCTTTAGTAGGTCATGCTTAGAAGAACAGCGCCACTTGTTTAGACAAGAATGGTTGCCATCAAGAGCCGCCGCACTGACGGTCACTGTTCGAATCTCGAGTTTGGTGCATTTTATTTTTGTGAGCCATCTGACTTTCGGAATCTCAACTCTTACTCATCAACTAAATATCACTGCGCACAACCTCACGCACACGTTCAATTTTTCATAGCGAATTGCTGTTGCTTTTTTGCCTACAACTAATGTTAGATTTTTCAGGGGGAGTTTGCTCATTTACACTTCCGGTCCGCTTCCTAGAATCTTGCTATGACCACCGATTACCTGTCGATCTGCCAAATTTTGGTAAACCGACTGCTTAGAATTATCTCAAATTCTAATATTCCACCCACTATATCACAAAATATTGCGAGTAGTTGAACGGATTTGGAGATAAGGAAAGCATTGGGTATAGGACCAAGTCTCCCCCGGTTGATACCAAATTAATGAGTGTAGGAATCAACAGAATCAATATCAGTTACTAATGCTATGATGGGCCACCAATCGGAGGGGCGGCCCAACTTATTTTATCTCTATTTACAGAATATCCATAGAAAAGAGGGCATGCCGCCGCTTAAGCCTAACTATTACCTACTGAACGGCAGAAAATGGGATCACTGTCCCAACTATTGGGTCACCACCCAGACAACCAAAGTGCACGTATATTGAAAGTTGTTTGTATGATATACAAACATATACGTAAGTAAACAAATCGTATAGAATGCAAAAATATGGCTTATACGTGCAAAAGTGGAGGCCATATACGTGCAAATTCCATTGTTTTCCTAAACGAGTTGATTTGATATCGTATGCGATTGAATTTGTAATAACAAATTCGATTTAAAAAGTTTAGCGATGTATATCCGATTTAGTTTGTGACACAGTACGATGAATAAATGACACATCGTAAATAAGTCGAAAATTTGCACTCTTTACGATTTAACTTAAACATAATACGATAAAGGCCACAATTAATTGCGATTTTGACTTGAAATATAGGAATATACGATACTATTTGAACACTGTTATACGACTTGTGGTTGTCTGGGCCCATCTTGTTAATAAAAAAATATTTTGAAGTTTGTAAATTTCAAAAATGGAGGGGATATTAAATTAATTTTCAAAAGCTGTATTGCACTCAATGTTTTACTAAAATTTCGAATTCTTGCGAAGTAGTTTATTTAGTAGATGTGCAATTTGATCGTGCCAATAATTAAGTTTTGAATTCGGTACATTATGTTGCGAGAACCACCCTAGCGTGTAGTCACTCACTCTCGCAGATCCATCAACAAGCCCGTCGGTCGCCGTACCGTACACTTCTAAGTAGGTGCCGATCGCCTCACGATCGTCTATTGTTTTGCTCAAACCACCTCTACTGCGTAGAGGTAGCAGAACAGAAAACAGATGATAGTCAGTAAGCCATAAACCCCTGCCGCGTTCGGTACCTTAAATTGAAATAGAAACCTCTCGTACTTTGTTTCCAAAATAGAGTGTTTCATTATCAATAAAGTGTCTGTTTTTTGATCGCGAATTCAAGTGGCTTTCAATAGTGAATATATCACCGCGCGCTCTTGGATCGATTACCGGGTTGATCATAGAACAATCGCTCTATGTGCGTGAACATACCGCCCGCCCACCCCGGGCACCGACTTACGGGCGTTGTTCCATAGTTCCTTCGGCAAAAAAAAGGAACCAAGGGCCCGACAATAAAACCCTTTCTGTAGTGCAGTGCAAAGTAAATCGCCATCACGATAGTGATTTGTTGGCGCGCTGGGATTGCCATCTTGAGCGGCAATAAATTAAAAGGTGGAAGTGCAAAGCTGCTGTTGGAAGGCGAATTGACCAGCTGTGGACTGCGGAAACACGGTGGCGATTGACGGATCGTGGGCTAACAGCGATATTCTTGCGGATCAATTTGGGCGACTGTGGACTGGCTGTGAACAAAGGGAAGTACAATTGCATGTGTGGTCTGTGGCTTGCGACGCACGACGGGAGCCATTGGACTGTGGGTTGGTACAAAGTAAACCGTGAAACAAATAAAAATAAATTCCATTTTGCATGCGTAATTGTGTTGATTGATTGAGGTGGATTTGGTCCCTGTGGTTCATTTGCCACGAGTTGGTCTTGGATTCCTCTGAAATTCTGGTTGGCTCGATTTCCGTTGGTTGAATTCCCCTTCGCTGTTGTCAATTTGGGTGGGCAATTCGTCTCGCGGCGCGTGGAACGTACTATCGATTTGCTGTCACCAGTGCAGTGGGTAGTCGGAAAAGATTTTTATGTCGATGACATGATCACTGGCGTTGACAACCCCGAAGAAGGAAAAAGGCTGGTCGAAGACACAATCGCACTTACAGACTCTGCTGGGTTCACACTACGCAAGTGGAACTCCAACTGTGAAAAGGTGCTAAGTGAGTTGCCACCGGATCGTCGTGATCATCGAGCGGTATTCGAAATGGATTCCTCGCCTCTGGCTTCAACCGTGAAAACGCTGGGTCTCGTCTGGTGCACCAAAACCGACAATTTCCGTTTCACCATGCCCGAGTGGAACACAACGTCGGTGATTACAAAACGAGTTGTGATTTCTGACGCATCCAAGCTGTTCGTCCCACTGGGTCTAATAGGGCCAGTCGTCGCCGAAGCAAAAATCTTTATTCAGCAACTGTGGAAGCTGGAAATGAGCTGGGATGATCCGCTCCCAGAAAACCTTCAGGCCTTTTGGTTGGAATATCGCCGGAATCTTTGTTCTCTGGAATCCATTAGCATTCCGCGATGGGTTGGGTATACCCAGGAATGCGTCTCAACCGAATGGCATGGATTCTGCGACGCTTCGGATAACGCATACGGCGCTTGTTTGTACCTCCGCTGTACTTACGCGGATGGCTCTGTGCGTGTCCAGCTGATGATGGCTAAGTCACGAGTTGCGCCACTTGAGGACTTGAAGAAGAAGAAACGTAAACAGACTACGCCCCGCCTCGAACTGTCATCTGCTCTGCTTCTCAGCCATCTTTACGAAAAGGTCAGCCAAGCCACCTCACTAGTAATTCCGTCGTACTTCTGGACTGATTCCAACATCGTAAAATTTTGGATTGCGTCGGCACCATCGCGATGGCAAACCTTTGTGGCGAATAGAGTGTCCGAGATTCAGCATCTGACGAAAGGTGGTGTGTGGAATCATGTCGCAGGAATCGAAAATCCAGCTGACGTTCTATCTCGCGGAATTCCAGCCACACAGATGGAATACCAGCCACTCTGGTTCAATGGCCCTGTTTGGTTGCACCAAGGTCAAAACTTCTGGCCTGTAACCCCTGATGTCCGCGTTGAACAGATTGATCCAGCCTCTCTTGAAGAACGGAAATCCGTAGCCCTGCCACTGCATGTCATTGCTCCAAGCGAGATATTTTCGCTACGTTCGTCACTGTTCTCTCTTGTTCGACTGGTGGCTTTAATATGTCGGTTTCGTCACAACTCGCAGAGAACGAACAAAAACTCCAGAAAAATCGGCCACATCAGCACGCAAGAATACGAGGACGCCCTACTGAAACTGGTTCGCCTCTCGCAAAAGGAATGCTTTCCCCAAGAGATTGCAAGTCTTGCCCGGGAGGATCATCGCGCGCTCTTGGATCGATTACCGGGTTGATCATAGAACAATCGCTCTATGTGCGTGAACACAATTAATAGGCCGAAGTCACTCCACCTCAGAAGTGAAACGATTTTAGGAACAAAACTCCAAATGCGAAAAGTCGAGCAGCAACAAATCTTCTAAAATAGCGGAGCACGGAATAGAACGAACAAAATCAACCAAATTCCACCATTTATAAAAATTAGAAAAATGAAAAAAAAAAATATAAATATTAAATAAACTTTTTTAACAAAAAAAAAATAAAATGTTGGGGGAGGGATCGTTACGAGGGTGGTAATAATTTTGAAAATTTTTACGTTTGAATCTTTCTTCCCCTCTTTGTTTACATCAGATACAACGCTTTTAATAAGTTGTCGTTGTAGACGATGTTGCAATCTCGTCAATCCACGTCACAAATGTCAAATGGCATCATATAACACTGTAAAAAAAACCACAGCCATTCATGCTTGAATCTCAGCGTGTGTAAAATTCTGCAACCGTTAATTTAAAAGGAATCGCCAAATGACAATAAGCAACTAGCAAAAAGCAAATCTTTCATTTGTTTGCGCTATGTGACATCTAATTGCACGTCAAAACATCGTGTCAATATCGGGTGGCGTGTGACGAACGTCGGAGTGATATTTTGACATGCTAGCAGAAAAACCCGAATTAATCCACCGATGGTGAGACTGAACCCTTCTTACACTTCACCAGAATTACGAACTCAAATGTGGCCAATATGGTACTGTATACATATTTTCATCAGAAATTCCAGGAAGAACCAGGAATATTCGATATGTCATACATTCAGTTTATAAAATGAATTATTTGTCAATCCTGAACGTATTGTTCATCGATGTGATTAAAATATTGCCATTAATAGTCTTTAACGACCTGTTTATATTAGGTATATAAAAGGAAAAATTACATAAATATTAGAAATTCCATATAATCAGTCCATAGAATGAATTATTACACAATCCTAAGCGTCAATTTTGATTATCGATATGGATTCAAGATGCTTAACAAGTACATGTTCGTTGAAAATTGTGTAGTTATAGTGAATGGAGACTTTGTGTAATTTTCGAATATACTCGTTGCAGTTCAAAACCGGACCACTCGAGCCAACCGATCCTACTCTAATTCTATAGAGTCGCATAGTGTGGCTAGTCCGCTGAATGTGCTATACAACGCACCAGATGCAGAACAATAGAATACAAGCGGCATCGATTGGGGTGAGTGGTCTTGTTCGGTTTTGAACTGCAACGAGTATATTTTCATCTCACAATTATGTGCTCTCAGGTATTGTTTTGGTCATATCTCCATGAAGGAATGAAATTTTGATCAGTTATTTGAAGATTTTATAACTTCAATTTGGCGCAAACAAAACTTAAATCGGTACACAAATAGCTCAGTATGTAATCGGAGACTAAACTGTTTGATTACTATTATAATAGGCCGTCAAGTACTGTTTCGTTGATATCTTCGTAACGAAATGTCCGAATAAAAAAAAATCAATAGCGTTCTATGGGAATGTTGTAGCTTTCATTTGCCGTCAACAGAACTGAAATCGGTTCACAAATGGCTGAGAAACCGATGTGACATTATTTGTAACGCACACACACACATACACACACACACACACACACACACACACACACACACACACACACACACACACACACACACACACACACACACACACACACACACACACACACACACACACACACACACACACACAGACATGTGCTCAGTTCGTCGAGCTGAGTCGAATGGTATATGACACTCGGCCCTCTGGGCCTCGGATAAAAAGTCGAATTTTCAAGCGATCTTAATACCCTTCTTTTGGTGTAAGAAGGGTAAAAAGAGAAGTTGTAGAAATATACTATGTTTCAAATATTCAATATATAAAATGAAGTATTAGACAATTTTTAACCGTCAGTTCTGACTATCTCATGCGTCATAAAACGTAACAGATGCGACACTATAGAATGCAAACAGGATCGATTAGTGCGAATTGTGTTTTCCGGTTTTGAACTGCAACGAATTATGTGCAATTATATGCTCTCAGGTATTGTTTTGGTCATATCTCCATGAAGGATTATCCAATCCTAATGAAATTTTGATCAACTATTTAAAAATTTTATAAGTTTAATTTGGCGCTAACAAAACTAAAATCGGTACACAAATAGCTCAGTATGTAATCGGAGACTACCACTGTTTGATTACTATTATAATAGGCCGTCAAGTACTGTTTCGTTGATATCTTCGTAACGAAATGTCCGAATAAAAAAAAAATCAATAGCGTTCTATGGGAATGTTGTAGCTTTCATTTGCCGTCAACAGAACTGAAATCGGTTCACAAATGGCTGAGAAACCGATGTGACATTATTTGTAACGCACACACACACATACACACACACACACACACACACACACACACACACACACACACACATACATACACACAGACATGTGCTCAGTTCGTCGAGCTGAGTCGAATGGTATATGACACTCGGCCCTCTGGGCCTCGGATAAAAAGTCGAATTTTCAAGCGATCTTAATACCCTTCTTTTGGTGTAAGAAGGGTAAAAAGAGAAGTTGTAGAAATATACTATGTTTCAAATATTCAATATATAAAATGAAGTATTAGACAATTTTTAACCGTCAGTTCTGACTATCTCATGCGTCATAAAACGTAACAGATGCGACACTATAGAATGCAAACAGGATCGATTAGTGCGAATTGTGTTTTCCGGTTTTGAACTGCAACGAATTATGTGCAATTATATGCTCTCAGGTATTGTTTTGGTCATATCTCCATGAAGGATTATCCAATCCTAATGAAATTTTGATCAACTATTTAAAAATTTTATAAGTTTAATTTGGCGCTAACAAAACTAAAATCGGTACACAAATAGCTCAGTATGTAATCGGAGACTACCACTGTTTGATTACTATTATAATAGGCCGTCAAGTACTGTTTCGTTGATATCTTCGTAACGAAATGTCCGAATAAAAAAAAAATCAATAGCGTTCTATGGGAATGTTGTAGCTTTCATTTGCCGTCAACAGAACTGAAATCGGTTCACAAATGGCTGAGAAACCGATGTGACATTATTTGTAACGCACACACACACATACACACACACACACACACACACACACACACACACACACACACACACACACACACACACACACATACACACAGACATGTGCTCAGTTCGTCGAGCTGAGTCGAATGGTATATGACACTCGGCCCTCTGGGCCTCGGATAAAAAGTCGAATTTTCAAGCGATCTTAATACCCTTCTTTTGGTGTAAGAAGGGTAAAAAAGAAGTTAGTTCCGAAGATATTCGATACTTCATATATTCAATTAATAAAAAATACTATTAGACAAGCCTGAACGTATTCTTTTTCGATATAGTGAAAAATAACACTAACAGTGTTCAACGATCAGTTTATTTTAATGCTAGAAATAATTGAAAATCAAACATTAAGTGAAAAACCTGAATTAATCCACCGATGGTGAGACTGAACCCTTCTTACACTTCACCAGAATTACGAACTCAAATGTGGCCAATATGGTACTGTATACATATTTTCATCAGAAATTCCAGGAAGAACCAGGAATATTCGATATGTCATACATTCAGTTTATAAAATGAATTATTTGTCAATCCTGAACGTATTGTTCATCGATGTGATTAAAATATTGCCATTAATAGTCTTTAACGACCTGTTTATATTAGGTATATAAAAGGAAAAATTACATAAATATTAGAAATTCCATATAATCAGTCCATAGAATGAATTATTACACAATCCTAAGCGTCAATTTTGATTATCGATATGGATTCAAGATGCTTAACAAGTACATGTTCGTTGAAAATTGTGTAGTTATAGTGAATGGAGACTTTGTGTAATTTTCGAATATACTCGTTGCAGTTCAAAACCGGACCACTCGAGCCAATCGATCCTACTCTAATTCTATAGAGTCGCATAGTGTGGCTAGTCCGCTGTATGTGCTATACAACGCACCAGATGCAGAACAATAGAATACAAGCGGCATCGATTGGGGTGAGTGGTCTTGTTCGGTTTTGAACTGCAACGAGTATATTTTCATCTCACAATTATGTGCTCTCAGGTATTGTTTTGGTCATATCTCCATGAAGGATTATCCAATCATAATGAAATTTTGACCAGTTATTTGAAGATTTTATAACTTCAATTTGGCGCTAACAAAACTAAAATCGGTACACAAATAGCTCAGTATGTAATCGGAGACTAAACTGTTTGATTACTATTATAATAGGCCGTCAAGTACTGTTTCGTTGATATCTTCGTAACGAAATGTCCGAATAAAAAAAAATCAATAGCGTTCTATGGGAATGTTGTAGCTTTCATTTGCCGTCAACAGAACTGAAATCGGTTCACAAATGGCTGAGAAACCGATGTGACATTATTTGTAACGCACACACACACATACACACACACACACACACACACACACACACACACACACACACACACACACACACACACACACACACACACACACACACACACACACAGACATGTGCTCAGTTCGTCGAGCTGAGTCGAATGGTATATGACACTCGGCCCTCTGGGCCTCGGATAAAAAGTCGAATTTTCAAGCGATCTTAATACCCTTCTTTTGGTGTAAGAAGGGTAAAAAGAGAAGTTGTAGAAATATACTATGTTTCAAATATTCAATATATAAAATGAAGTATTAGACAATTTTTAACCGTCAGTTCTGACTATCTCATGCGTCATAAAACGTAACAGATGCGACACTATAGAATGCAAACAGGATCGATTAGTGCGAATTGTGTTTTCCGGTTTTGAACTGCAACGAATTATGTGCAATTATATGCTCTCAGGTATTGTTTTGGTCATATCTCCATGAAGGATTATCCAATCCTAATGAAATTTTGATCAACTATTTAAAAATTTTATAAGTTTAATTTGGCGCTAACAAAACTAAAATCGGTACACAAATAGCTCAGTATGTAATCGGAGACTACCACTGTTTGATTACTATTATAATAGGCCGTCAAGTACTGTTTCGTTGATATCTTCGTAACGAAATGTCCGAATAAAAAAAAAATCAATAGCGTTCTATGGGAATGTTGTAGCTTTCATTTGCCGTCAACAGAACTGAAATCGGTTCACAAATGGCTGAGAAACCGATGTGACATTATTTGTAACGCACACACACACATACACACACACACACACACACACACACACACACACACACACACATACATACACACAGACATGTGCTCAGTTCGTCGAGCTGAGTCGAATGGTATATGACACTCGGCCCTCTGGGCCTCGGATAAAAAGTCGAATTTTCAAGCGATCTTAATACCCTTCTTTTGGTGTAAGAAGGGTAAAAAACATTTTCTAACAAAAAACTTCTTAATTACCAACCCCCAACCACATCACCCCCCTCCCAAACATTAAAAAGTCCACAAAGTCGTTTTGGCAAGCAGTAAAGTGAAGTTGCAGGAGATAGCTGAGTTGAAGATCTCAAAGGAATGCGTGAGCTTTATTTTGCATGAACATTTGTCCATGAGAAAGCTGTTTTCTAAATGGGTGCTGCGTTTGCTCACAGTGAACCAAAAACTACAACGAGTGGATGATTCCGAGTCCTGTTGAAGCTGTTTTTGCGAAATAAAAAGGAAATTTTGCGTCGGTATGTAACGATGGACGAAACATGGATCTATTACTGAGTCAAATCGGCAGGCAGCTGAGAGAACAGCAGCCAGTAAAACTCGCCCAAAGCGGCCAAAATCGCTATAATCAGCTGGAAAAGTTATGACGTCCGTTTTTTGAGATACGCATGGACTACCGCCCTGGGCATTGGCAAAACCTTGAGGTAGCTTGATAACTACCAGGTTCCAGGGCTTATCTGGATCTTTACCCAAACGGGAAAGATGCAAACCAGTGTTGCCAGGGGTGATGTGGACCAGAAGTGCATTTGAACCCTCTAGTAGTAGCATATTAACTTTTAATTCGACACCTTTCCTTATTTTCATACTATATAGAATTTGCATAATTTCAATAATGTTACTGCTATTCAAAAAATCGTCTATCAATTTCAATACTTTTATTATAACTGAGTTTTATTATGGGTCTGCAATTTTCTGGAAAGCATCACCACACAGATTCTACGTTTGGTTTGGCTGTTTTGGTAGAGGAGCGAATATGTTTGTATACTTGTAGATCGAAAAAAGAAAAGATACTACAATCAGGAAGGCTAGGCTTGGAGCCTGGTAGGGTCACAGTGGAAGCAAATCCGAGTCTCATGGCAACGCAACCTGGATAGTCAGACCTCTCGGCCTCTGGTTGGAAAAAGACCGAGTAGCCGCCCAAGAAAGACCTACGTGGACGAATTACATGCATGCAAGTATCATCTAAAGCGGTATGTTCCCAACAAATCAAAAGCTAATAATAATAACAACAGTGTGGGTAAGTAAATGGTTTAACATTTCCAAAACTACATACACATAATACATACAAACATAACTATATATTAAAAGACCGTCCACAAATATCCATGTCCAACAGAGCAGTTTTTTCCCGATGAATTTAACGTCAAATACTTTGTTCCATTTGGGAGCGTAGACTAAGGGAGATAGCTGTTACATTGTCACACCTGTACTATATAAAATTGCGCAGATACCAAAAAGTGCCAAGAATATCACTAACAATATAATGACACGGACAAGTACAAAAACACGGACTTTAACAAATATCTGGACAACAAAACACGTATATTGACTGATACTTAATCCCAAAAATTTTTAAGAAGACTATTTGAGCTGATTTTGAAAGCCCGGTGTTTATTTGGTCACCATAGACTAATCCTTCCGGCATAATAACTAGAAATTTTTCAAAAATCAACCCCGATCGTTGCAATCCTATGGGGAGAAAAAAAAATACTGCAGTGCTGTAAGTAGCCAACATAGGCACAGCATTGCAATTGAGGGTTGTCTAGAAATATCATTCGCTGTATGAATAATAAATATTATGCATACTCTTGTCGCAATACTTCTTGGGGTTGACTTCAGTACTACTAGTTGTCAACATAGACTACATCAAAGGCCTGAATGTCGTCCCTAAGAATTATTGTTTGGCAATTTACATGTCCTTTTGAAATCTAGTTAGTACTGCATACGGCCTAGAGATGTCTTCAGGACTGGGGGTTATTAACTTAGACGGCACTTTGCCCCGTATTATCATCTTTAAGAAACATCAAACAAAGCTCGTTACATCTAGGATAGGGTATTAATTTGAGCTTCCATGTAAAGACTGCATAACAAAACATCATCGTGGGAAAATTAAAACTGAAATTTAGAAAAATACTACGGTCCAATACTAATTACTTCAACTAGTGCTCAAGCGGCCAACATAGGCTATTGCTTCTAAGGTATTGGTCGTAGTAGAGGTGACGTTGGAAAAAGGTCTAGTCTTGACAACCAAGCTGTCACGCAGCTCCAGCTAGATACCCTTAAAAAAAAATTAAAAAAAATTAAAAAAAAAATTTGTTCATCGACTAGGTACCTTGAAAAATGACAGACCATCAATAGCGAACGCTAAATGGGCCAACTGGTTCGATTGAACAATGAAATCTCAAAAAATCGTCCCCATATGCAAAAGAAAACAGTGTTTTTCCACCAAGATAACGCACCGTGTCACAAGTCGAATGCTATGGCTAAATTGCACGAATTACGTTTCCCACCGTATTCGCCAGATTTGGCCTCCAACGACTACTACCTGTTCACAGACCTAAAAAAATGCTCGCCGGAAAGAGTTGCCGATCGAATCACGAAACAAACGCCTATTTTGAGGCCAAAAATAAATCGTTACACAAGAAGGGAATACAAATGTTAGTGAAACACTAGAGTGAGTGTATCGCTCTTGAAAGAAACTATGTTGATGAAAAAAATCAAATTTAACAAAACAAAAATTATTTTCATCGTTAGACCAGGAACTTTTTATTGGAGCAGCAAACAATAGTGCCACCACTAATGCATACGTGCGGAGCGTGTGCATCCTTATCGATACGTCATCTATTCAACACAAGGTAGCAGAGTGTGGGGTGCAAAAGCACCTCTATTGTTAATCGTTAATGTGCTCTCGATGTGCTAGCATCTCAAGTTAATAAAGTATACTTTTACCTATTGAATTACTAAACTTGGCGTTTCTATGTCACTGTAATCCTATGTCGAATATTTTTCAGCCGGTGTTATGATGTTATGATGTTTCTTATATAGAATCAAATAATAAGAATGAATACTAACAACTCATAATCAAAGATTACCATATAAATGCGTTTTTAATTGAGCTAGCAAATACAGTCACACGCAATTTCTAAACTGTTTGAAAGTGTCGGCAAATATTGAGCGACATTTTTCTCTTTCTGTTTTCTATCAATGTGTTTGATTGGAATTTCTCTAGGTTACCGTTGCATATTCTCATCAGCTAAGTGTGGCTTACTAGCGGAGCATGTGCAACAACGAGTAGTCAAATAAACTCTTTTCTGATGTGTGTGCCAGCGCGTTGGTGCCCGATATCCCTGTCAAGCTGACAACAGTGATGAAATAACTGGTCACTAAAATCGTCGAAGAACGGAAACGTCGCCATTGACTACTAGAATTCCAGAATCTTTCCACTACAGTGTGCTATTTTCAGCAACGAAGAGTTGAGCAAACTACTATTCGGAGTGAACATAGCACCGGACAGATATATAAACCGGGAAATTAGTGGCTAAGTGAAAAGTTGACGTTTCATCCGAGCGTGTCAGTCAATTTTTTATTTTGCTCGAGGATTAAAAGTGCAGATTCACTCCGCATAAACGGTAAACCGTTGAAAGGTGAGACGAAGAGTAGATTAACACGTATTTTCGCCAGCAAAATTTTATGTTTTTTTTCATGAGGGCTTCATTTTGCCTCATTCACGGGTTATGCTACAGAACACTAGCATAAAACACGGGGTACAATTCAAAAGCATTTCAGTGTTAAACATCAGCTTTCCGGGTGACGTATAAGGGTAGGCAAAGTCCTGTCGGACCATCCGAATTTCGTGATACAGTGATACAGTGATGGAATTTCTGGCCAATTAAATTTTCGAGAATATGAAACACCGCCGTGGTCGTGACAACGAGAAGATCGGAGTTTTTTGCATTCGGCCATTTGCAGCACTCAGGTCAATACGAAGACGAGTCTAATAACTATGGCAACTTTCTTCTGGAACGATTCCAAAAATGTTGACACTCTATTGCTAGGGTTCAATTCAAATAATTTTTTGGCTATGCGTTCCGGGATCAAATCACCGGATTGTTATATGGCAATCACACACATTCCTGTGTATGCTCTGCACGACTTTTAGTTTCGTTAATGCTGATTTTCTGTAGGAATCTTTTATAAGTATCCCATTTTCGGCACCTGGTTCCGGAAACCCGGTTTTCCCAGAGATGGACCGGATGTCCATCGGTCATATTAGACAATTTTGAGTGGTTGAGTTCCTGAATGAAAAGCTGCTAAAAGATTCCAAATCGGTTGGATATTTCCATAGTAATGTCATCTTAGTTCCGTGGGTAAAAATGTTCCCTGCGGCCTCTTTTTTTTACAGAATGGTTAATCACAGCATGGTGACACTTTCCCAAAAGCAAAAAGCCAAATATAATTTAGGGAGATCGATACATGCTACATGGTGGTTTAAAAAAAGTTGCCACATTGATATATATCGCTCAGTATTCCGTTGATTGCTGGCTTTACTGCGTGTATATGAACGTGATGTTTACTGTAAGGAATGAAATTATAAGAATGGATACTAATAACTCATAACCAAAATGAATTATGGAGAGTGTGAGCTGTTTAGTGGAATACCTGTAACTAGAAAATAAGAAGAATGATTAGTAATTTCCATTTAATTCCAACTACCTTTATTGCTTATCTTGACAGATACGCGTATTTCGTCTACAATGTGCAGACTTCTTCAGTGTCGTGTACTAATCGAGTATTAGTACACGACACTGAAGAAGTCTGCACATTGTAGACGAAATACGCGTATCTGTCAAGATAAGCAATAAAGGTAGTTGGAATTAAATGGAAATTACTAATCATTCTTCTTATTTTCTAGTCATAACCAAAGATTACCAAACAAGTGCGTTTTTAATCAAGCTATCAAATACAGTCACACGTAATTTGTGAACTTTTTGAAACAAAATCTGCCAATAAAGAATAACAAAAAATATTTTATGGATCAATGCTACGTGTGTTGGATGGAATAACTAAATTAAATTGGAAGGTGTGTTTATGAATTAATGTCAGTATTTATCTCACAATTAATAACAGCATGGCGACACTGTCCTAAAAGCAAAAAACCAGCTGACAACATAATGTAGAGAGATTGCTACATGCTACATGATGGTTTAAAAAAAATATACATGATGGTTTAAATAAAGTTGCGACATAGATCCATAGATACTGGCTTATTATTGCATACATATCATATCGGCTGAAAAGTTTCCGGTCTGACACCCAGGCGGCACCACAAATAAAAACTGAATCCTTTTTTTTTAAAAGTACCAACCTTCAAAAGATAGCTGCCAAATTTCACTGCATTCCGACTAGTTCAGAAGCTACAGTGGTTTTACGGTTTTACGCTGATTATGTGATTTTGAATACAATGGATAAAAAAAGACTTTCGCGTATTAATTAAACATGGTTTTTTTTATCGTACCATTGAAGCAAAAACTTTGCTTAATAAGTGTTAGCCAAACTCTGCCTCAGGTAAATCTAACATCATGGACTGGTATGCAGAGTTTAAATGCGGTCGTAAGGACACCGATGATGTGTCACCGTGGTTACACCGGAAAACATTAAAAAAGTCCACAAAGTCGTTTTGGCAAGCAGTAAAGTGAAGTTGCAGGAGATAGCTGAGTTGAAGATCTCAAAGGAATGCGTGAGCTTTATTTTGCATGAACATTTGTCCATGAGAAAGCTGTTTTCTAAATGGGTGCTGTGTTTGCTCACAGTGAACCAAAAACTACAACGAGTGGATGATTCCGAGTCCTGTTGAAGCTGTTTTTGCGAAATAAAAAGGAAATTTTGCGTCGGTATGTAACGATGGACGAAACATGGATCTATTACTGAGTCAAATCGGCAGGCAGCTGAGAGAACAGCAGCCAGTAAAACTCGCCCAAAGCGGCCAAAATCGCTATAATCAGCTGGAAAAGTTATGACGTCCGTTTTTTGAGATACGCATGGACTACCGCCCTGGGCATTGGCAAAACCTTGAGGTAGCTTGATAACTACCAGGTTCCAGGGCTTATCTGGATCTTTACCCAAACGGGAAAGATGCAAACCAGTGTTGCCAGGGGTGATGTGGACCAGAAGTGCATTTGAACCCTCTAGTAGTAGCATATTAACTTTTAATTCGACACCTTTCCTTATTTTCATACTATATAGAATTTGCATAATTTCAATAATGTTACTGCTATTCAAAAAATCGTCTATCAATTTCAATACTTTTATTATAACTGAGTTTTATTATGGGTCTGCAATTTTCTGGAAAGCATCACCACACAGATTCTACGTTTGGTTTGGCTGTTTTGGTAGAGGAGCGAATATGTTTGTATACTTGTAGATCGAAAAAAGAAAAGATACTACAATCAGGAAGGCTAGGCTTGGAGCCTGGTAGGGTCACAGTGGAAGCAAATCCGAGTCTCATGGCAACGCAACCTGGATAGTCAGACCTCTCGGCCTCTGGTTGGAAAAAGACCGAGTAGCCGCCCAAGAAAGACCTACGTGGACGAATTACATGCATGCAAGTATCATCTAAAGCGGTATGTTCCCAACAAATCAAAAGCTAATAATAATAACAACAGTGTGGGTAAGTAAATGGTTTAACATTTCCAAAACTACATACACATAATACATACAAACATAACTATATATTAAAAGACCGTCCACAAATATCCATGTCCAACAGAGCAGTTTTTTCCCGATGAATTTAACGTCAAATACTTTGTTCCATTTGGGAGCGTAGACTAAGGGAGATAGCTGTTACATTGTCACACCTGTACTATATAAAATTGCGCAGATACCAAAAATTGCCAAGAATATCACTAACAATATAATGACACGGACAAGTACAAAAACACGGACTTTAACAAATATCTGGACAACAAAACACGTATATTGACTGATACTTAATCCCAAAAATTTTTAAGAAGACTATTTGAGCTGATTTTGAAAGCCCGGTGTTTATTTGGTCACCATAGACTAATCCTTCCGGCATAATAACTAGAAATTTTTCAAAAATCAACCCCGATCGTTGCAATCCTATGGGGAGAAAAAAAAAATACTGCAGTGCTGTAAGTAGCCAACATAGGCACAGCATTGCAATTGAGGGTTGTCTAGAAATATCATTCGCTGTATGAATAATAAATATTATGCATACTCTTGTCGCAATACTTCTTGGGGTTGACTTCAGTACTACTAGTTGTCAACATAGACTACATCAAAGGCCTGAATGTCGTCCCTAAGAATTATTGTTTGGCAATTTACATGTCCTTTTGAAATCTAGTTAGTACTGCATACGGCCTAGAGATGTCTTCAGGACTGGGGGTTATTAACTTAGACGGCACTTTGCCCCGTATTATCATCTTTAAGAAACATCAAACAAAGCTCGTTACATCTAGGATAGGGTATTAATTTGAGCTTCCATGTAAAGACTGCATAACAAAACATCATCGTGGGAAAATTAAAACTGAAATTTAGAAAAATACTACGGTCCAATACTAATTACTTCAACTAGTGCTCAAGCGGCCAACATAGGCTATTGCTTCTAAGGTATTGGTCGTAGTAGAGGTGACGTTGGAAAAAGGTCTAGTCTTGACAACCAAGCTGTCACGCAGCTCCAGCTAGATACCCTTAAAAAAAAATTTAAAAAAATTAAAAAAAAAATTTGTTCATCGACTAGGTACCTTGAAAAATGACAGACCATCAATAGCGAACGCTAAATGGGCCAACTGGTTCGATTGAACAATGAAATCTCAAAAAATCGTCCCCATATGCAAAAGAAAACAGTGTTTTTCCACCAAGATAACGCACCGTGTCACAAGTCGAATGCTATGGCTAAATTGCACGAATTACGTTTCCCACCGTATTCGCCAGATTTGGCCTCCAACGACTACTACCTGTTCACAGACCTAAAAAAATGCTCGCCGGAAAGAGTTGCCGATCGAATCACGAAACAAACGCCTATTTTGAGGCCAAAAATAAATCGTTACACAAGAAGGGAATACAAATGTTAGTGAAACACTAGAGTGAGTGTATCGCTCTTGAAAGAAACTATGTTGATGAAAAAAATCAAATTTAACAAAACAAAAATTATTTTCATCGTTAGACCAGGAACTTTTTATTGGAGCAGCAAACAATAGTGCCACCACTAATGCATACGTGCGGAGCGTGTGCATCCTTATCGATACGTCATCTATTCAACACAAGGTAGCAGAGTGTGGGGTGCAAAAGCACCTCTATTGTTAATCGTTAATGTGCTCTCGATGTGCTAGCATCTCAAGTTAATAAAGTATACTTTTACCTATTGAATTACTAAACTTGGCGTTTCTATGTCACTGTAATCCTATGTCGAATATTTTTCAGCCGGTGTTATGATGTTATGATGTTTCTTATATAGAATCAAATAATAAGAATGAATACTAACAACTCATAATCAAAGATTACCATATAAATGCGTTTTTAATTGAGCTAGCAAATACAGTCACACGCAATTTCTAAACTGTTTGAAAGTGTCGGCAAATATTGAGCGACATTTTTCTCTTTCTGTTTTCTATCAATGTGTTTGATTGGAATTTCTCTAGGTTACCGTTGCATATTCTCATCAGCTAAGTGTGGCTTACTAGCGGAGCATGTGCAACAACGAGTAGTCAAATAAACTCTTTTCTGATGTGTGTGCCAGCGCGTTGGTGCCCGATATCCCTGTCAAGCTGACAACAGTGATGAAATAACTGGTCACTAAAATCGTCGAAGAACGGAAACGTCGCCATTGACTACTAGAATTCCAGAATCTTTCCACTACAGTGTGCTATTTTCAGCAACGAAGAGTTGAGCAAACTACTATTCGGAGTGAACATAGCACCGGACAGATATATAAACCGGGAAATTAGTGGCTAAGTGAAAAGTTGACGTTTCATCCGAGCGTGTCAGTCAATTTTTTATTTTGCTCGAGGATTAAAAGTGCAGATTCACTCCGCATAAACGGTAAACCGTTGAAAGGTGAGACGAAGAGTAGATTAACACGTATTTTCGCCAGCAAAATTTTATGTTTTTTTCATGAGGGCTTCATTTTGCCTCATTCACGGGTTATGCTACAGAACACTAGCATAAAACACGGGGTACAATTCAAAAGCATTTCAGTGTTAAACATCAGCTTTCCGGGTGACGTATAAGGGTAGGCAAAGTCCTGTCGGACCATCCGAATTTCGTGATACAGTGATACAGTGATGGAATTTCTGGCCAATTAAATTTTCGAGAATATGAAACACCGCCGTGGTCGTGACAACGAGAAGATCGGAGTTTTTTGCATTCGGCCATTTGCAGCACTCAGGTCAATACGAAGACGAGTCTAATAACTATGGCAACTTTCTTCTGGAACGATTCCAAAAATGTTGACACTCTATTGCTAGGGTTCAATTCAAATAATTTTTTGGCTATGCGTTCCGGGATCAAATCACCGGATTGTTATATGGCAATCACACACATTCCTGTGTATGCTCTGCACGACTTTTAGTTTCGTTAATGCTGATTTTCTGTAGGAATCTTTTATAAGTATCCCATTTTCGGCACCTGGTTCCGGAAACCCGGTTTTCCCAGAGATGGACCGGATGTCCATCGGTCATATTAGACAATTTTGAGTGGTTGAGTTCCTGAATGAAAAGCTGCTAAAAGATTCCAAATCGGTTGGATATTTCCATAGTAATGTCATCTTAGTTCCGTGGGTAAAAATGTTCCCTGCGGCCTCTTTTTTTTACAGAATGGTTAATCACAGCATGGTGACACTTTCCCAAAAGCAAAAAGCCAAATATAATTTAGGGAGATCGATACATGCTACATGGTGGTTTAAAAAAAAGTTGCCACATTGATATATATCGCTCAGTATTCCGTTGATTGCTGGCTTTACTGCGTGTATATGAACGTGATGTTTACTGTAAGGAATGAAATTATAAGAATGGATACTAATAACTCATAACCAAAATGAATTATGGAGAGTGTGAGCTGTTTAGTGGAATACCTGTAACTAGAAAATAAGAAGAATGATTAGTAATTTCCATTTAATTTCCAACTACCTTTATTGCTTATCTTGACAGATACGCGTATTTCGTCTACAATGTGCAGACTTCTTCAGTGTCGTGTACTAATCGAGTATTAGTACACGACACTGAAGAAGTCTGCACATTGTAGACGAAATACGCGTATCTGTCAAGATAAGCAATAAAGGTAGTTGGAATTAAATGGAAATTACTAATCATTCTTCTTATTTTCTAGTCATAACCAAAGATTACCAAACAAGTGCGTTTTTAATCAAGCTATCAAATACAGTCACACGTAATTTGTGAACTTTTTGAAACTGTCGGCAAAATTTGGGCGACATTATTTTTTTCTGAATTCAATCCTCCGCGTTCGCTTAAACTGTGCCTATAAAATGTTGGTGGTGTGCAGGCCTCAACATTTCGAAGCAGGCGACTGTTTTGCAAAAATTGTACATTACTACCACTTTCTATGAAAAATTGAAGAAAAACATGTTTTCATCGATGGGATCCATCGGCTCACATTATGTTCATGAGACCCTAACCGTCATAGCCCAAGAAACAATTGTTATGACAGTTCTGTAGATCACAATTTAAATTTGTAAAATGCTCTAAAATCAATAAAACTTGCAATTTTGCTCGGGACGCGCTATGCATTTTCACGATTGGCCTTTCCAGACGTTTAAAGTTTGATAATTTATATGAAAATTACAATCTCTAGACTGTAATAGTTGTTGTACAAACGCAAACAAATCAATTGGAAAGAACCTATTGTTGCACCTTTGCATTAAATAAACTAACCTCTAATCTTTCAAGTTTTCCTTTTAATCGATCATAATCATCACGAATATCATGAATTGCTTTATAACTCGTACAATGCCGATTTCGCAGAATACGGTGTTTTCCGGAACTGTAATAAAAAGAATTATCCAATTTGTGGAAAATAAAATACTCATAAAATGTACCTTAATGGAATGCTGTCGCTCGTCACACTGCTGCACTCACTTTCTTGCTCGCTGTATTTTTCTCCAACATCTCCAATGATTCCTGGACTAGATATTCCGATTGGATCTGTGTCTCCACTCATGCCTAAGCTCGAGCTCATCATATTTTCATAGCGGAAAGACACGTTGTCTTCATTGTGGGATGGATTCAAGTCTCGATTTATTTCCATGATGTTGTGATCTGCGTACCATGCTTGATAAATGTTTATTTCAATTTTGGTATGTCAAACAATTTGGTTATTTCAGCGCCAACATTTGATTAGGGCGAATCTGCTTTTGTAAACAAACACTTTGTCTGCTAATTTATCGAAAGTTGAATAAAATTCCTTCAAATTGAATATATCATCGGATAGAGATAAAGCTCCTCTTCCTTAAAAAGTGCTTAATTTGTATTTGTGATCTTTTGTTCAAGAGAAAATGACTACGAAAGCCATTGTTTACAAAAGCAGATTCGCCCTAATCTAATGTTAGCGCTGATTTAATTGAAGTTTATTTATCTGTCAGTCCAAGTATGTAAGAGGATTTACTTTTTGTTGAATACGCAACAGGTTGGGTATGGATAAGAGCCTAAGCACAACATCCAGTGTAAGAGAGTAAGGCTATTTGTTATGCATCCATGCATGATTTCAATTATCTGCTTATAACTGTTACTAATGTGACGTTAATATTGTCGACTGATGTCGCACAGTTATTAGCGAGTATGCGATGAATCATTAACTGCCAACACTGGATTTGCATCCAGCCAATAAGTTGTAACGGTGAGAAGTGAAATAACCTAGTCCTTTTCAGAACGACTAAATCGATTTTCCCAACTAAAGAGATTGTTTGATTGGAATTTTTCTAACTAACTAACCAACCGAGGTTAACAGCCAACTGTGGCTAACAGCCGGAAAGGTGCAACAACGAGGAGTTAAAAACTGATCTGTGTTGTGTGTGTGCCAGTGCGCTGGTGCCGGTATGTCAAGCTGCCTACAGTGATGAAATAACTGACCACTAAAATTGTCGAGGAACGGAAACGTCGCCCTTGACTACTAGACTTCATGAATCTTTCCACTGCTGTATGCTATTTTCAGCAACGAAGAGTTGAACAAACTTATAATTTCTAATGCAAAATTCACACCGTTCGTTTCAGGAAAACAACTTCAATTTTTCGACTAAAGAGTTTACTGACATTTTCATGAACGAACCTGAATTACCACTGCACGTTCTGGAGTGTTTCAGGCATTCAGATGAAAATAACTTCGGATCAAATGATTGAGATGGATTCGGTAAGGGGCTATGCATAAACCACGTAGACTTTTCTGGGGGGAGGGGGGTGTTTGACCAAAGTGTTTGACCAAAGACAAAATTTCAAAAAATTGTATGGAGAAAAGTCTACGAGGGGGGGGGGGGGGGGGTCTGAGATTTTCAAAAATGAGTCTACGTGGTTTATGAACCGGCCCTAATGGGCAATGATCGCCCAAACCGTGGAAAAATAGCAGACACCCCTGTGCCTGCTTGGATTTATTTGAGCACGCTGTGTACTCAAACCGTGGTTTCTTAGTCAAAGACCCTATGTGTCTGACACGTTGCGGACTTCCTAAAATTACCTGTATGTTGATAGCTCTGGCCTTTGGTATCCACACATTTCTTTTTTTTTAGCGCCAATTTATCTCCTTCAAACGATCAGTTGATCGAAGAAGCACATGAGTGGCCTTCGTGAATGTGTGTCGATGACTTGATGGACTGGTTTCCGAAAAGAAGTAGTTGAAGTAAGTTTCCGAGTATGTAAATCCTAGCTCGGCTAGACATATACAGCTGCTTACTTGGTGTAACTACTTTAACTCCATTGCGATCCGCGCTACCCGATGTCTGCCATAGGTGTGACGTTATCGTTGGCCCATAATCGCTATAAAAGGTTGTGTCACGATTTAATCCGCATTCATCCTGAGATAACATATATGTGTTTATATCAATATCAATTTCGACTCTCTCCCGTTGCGGTTATCTGCACGCTAAGGAATGTATCTAACATAAGCTATCCACATACATTTGCGTTGTATGCGTGTATTTGTAATTGTTTAAATGTGTTCATCATAGCATGCTGTGCTTTTGACTGTCATCTTACGATTGTTTACTTGTTTGCACGGTTTAAATTCTTCGTTTTCAAAATGTCATGCATTGAAAAAGACGTGCAAATTTAAGTTTTGGACATATGGCTACTTGAAAAGCGTATAACTATGTGACAATTGGCGAAGCTTTGGAATTTCTCACGCGAGTGTAAAATCCATTATAACCAAGTTTGGGGAACACTAGTCTTTGGATGAACAGCCAGGAAGAGGCAGACAACCCGGATTTTCCAACCCTAAACTGGATCAGATAGTGGTAGCTTTAATTCGGAAGAACAAATCAATGTCGATACGTGATTAGGCCAATAAAGCAGGTACCAGCGTCGGAATAATTCAACGTATCAAGAAAGGGAACAACCTGAAGACCTACAAGAAGCAGAAAATCGCCAAACAAAGTGCAGAACAGAAGCAACGAACAGCAAAAAGGACCCAAAAATTGTATTCACGAGATTTTCAGCGACCTGATGCATGTATTTTGATGGACGACGAGACCTACGTCAAAGAGGACTCAAAAACGATGAAGACAGGTCGATTCGAGTGGAGAATTTTGATCGAAAAGTGCTGGTGTGTCAAGCAATATGTTCCTGCGGTATGAAGTCGACCATTTTTTTAAACTACCGGAACAATCAAAGCGGAAATCTATCGATCTGAGTCTCTGCAGAAGAGGATGCTGCCTTTATATCAGAAGCATTGTTCGCGAACATGCGCCCCAAGTGAAGGCAGCAGCATGCGAGCTAGAGCGGGTATCAACTACACCAACAAACGCAGCAGAGCCACCGTCAACCATCACCACAGTGCGCGCCCACCCACCCGAACCGAGCAAGACAGCAGCGAGAGCGTGAGTGCCGCGAGTGCAAATGAGCGCCCGTGAGTGCACCGACCGACCGACCGACCGACAACCGTCATCATCATCATCATCATCGTCTCCCGTCGCATCTTTTCGTTCACCAGCCTGCGGGGTGAAGATGGTACCACACACGTCGCGTGGGTTCTATGCACGCGAAGAATTTTCTACGCCTTTCTCGACCACGTGGCGGCTGCTATAAAAACGGTACACCTTCGCTCCTGCAGTCAGTTTTGAATTTGAACCGTGCCGCGTGATTATACCCGAAAAGTGAACAGTGAAGAAAAGTGAAATGTAAAATAGTGCTAAGTCCAGAGAAATAAATTAGTGCAGAAGTGAAAGGTGCTGTCCCATTGCCATCCGAAATCCCGTCTCCCCAAATACAGTCCAGTGCTCCGCCGTGCAGTATCTTATGTTCATTGCCGAACATAAATTGGTCCTTCGAACCGGATCTAGGCCAGACCGGTTCCAGCTGCGTGAAGTCAAGCGTTCGCGTGGCTTGGACAGCGCGATATCCCTAAGAAGTGTTCACGTAGCTTCGACAACGTGAGACCATAAGCGTTAGCGTGGCTTGAACAACGCTACCACCACGATCGCGTTCGTGGAATCCGAGTGGATCCGCCGTCGCATAGTGTTCCGATCCGTCACACCGGGCATCCTGTGGTACTGTTCCACCCGCTCTGACAACCGTGCCGGTTCCGAGGCATCACGAGTGATTCTGCCGTCGCTGTGTTCCGCTCCGTCGCTCCGGGAAACGAGTGAAAGCGATTCCAATCCCACCCGTTGCGACAAGCAGGTCGAGTCCAGACGATCGAAGCGATCGAAGTCGCCGCCGTCGCGTAGTGTTTTATGCCGTCGTTCGAAAGCGAGCGTTGAGACAAACGTGTCGCTGCCGTGCCTGTAGCCTACAAAGTGTGTTCGTGTTCCGTCGTGCCGGTTCCCAGGTGAAGCCATCCCACTGTCGCGGCAATTGCAGAGCTACATTCCATCGTCTACAAGCGACATTTCCGTGAAGTGATTCCAAACCGTGAAGGACTATCCCATACCCAAGCAACAATATGGTGAACCCTGAGGATCTGAGGCTGCTGATCTTGAAGCGAGGCCAGGTGAAGGCTAAGCTGACACGGATCTTGAATGTGCTGAATGCGGCAAAGGAGAAGAGTGAGCGTCTATCCCTACCGCAACTCCAGTCTACTCCAAGCAGCTAGGAACGATCTAACAGAAATACAACGATACCCACGACATGGTGACAGCGGCCGTTTCCAAGGAAAACGTCGCCACCCAAGAGAAGAAATACGTTGAATTTGAAACCCAGTTCAACGAGACATCGACCATGATTGAGGCGATGATCGAGTCCATCGAAAAGGAGAATTCCGTGCCAACCCCTGTGCCTGCGTCCACTGCGGGTAACCCGACCTCGCAGCAGCCAATCATCGTGCAGTCGCAATCCTTCCGTGCTCCTCTACCAACATTTGATGGCCGTTATGAAGCATGGCCCCGCTTTAAAGCCATGTTCCAAGATCTGAAGCAGCGGTCGACCGATTCGGACGCTGTGAAGTTATACCACCTCGAGAATTCGTTGAAAGGCGATGCCGCTGGTGTGATCGACCTTGAAACCCTGCAGAACAACAACTACCAGCGCGCATGGGACATCCTGGAGGAGCGGTTTGGAAACAAGCGGCTAATCCTGGAGTCGCACATCCTGGGTATCCTGAACCTTAAGAAGATGACGAAGAAGTCGTCGAAAGACCTCCGGAACCTCGTCGATGAGTGTACGCGCCATGTGGAGAACCTCAAGAAACTCGATCAGCCGCTCTCAGGGATGTCAGAGCTACTCGTGGTGACTGTGCTGACTCATGCATTGGACGATCAGACCCGCGAGCTGTGGAAGCTTCCATCGCCTAGACAGAGCTTCCAGAATACGATGAGACGATCGAGTTCCTGAAACAGCGATGCGTTATCCTGGAGAGATGTGAGAAGAGTGCACCCGCCTCAACAAACCCTAAAGTCCCCAGCCAGAAGCCGCCTTCGTCCAAGTTCGTGCCTTCCAAGACGTCACACGCAGCAGCAGTGACGTCGGAATATGTGTGTGATTTCTGTTCTGGTCAACCCCCTCCTTCCTGAAGACCCCTTCTCCCTGAAGATGACCGTGGATCAGCGACATGCCAAGCTGAAGGAAGCAAACCTGTGCTTCAATTGCCTTCGGAAAGGCCATCGTGGTGCAGCGTGTTCCAGCGATAAGTCTTGCTCCAAGTGCTCCAAGAAACACCACACGTTACTTCACTTTGAACAGCGTGAGAAGCCCTAAGTGAAACCCACTGAAGCGCCGAAGCCTCCAGAAGTAAACCCGGTACCTGTAGTGGCCGAGCAACCGGTGAATGCATCGTGTTCCAGCAGCATTCCCTCACCGGGCAAGCAGATATTCCTGATGACAGCGGTGGTCAACTTAACTGCCAAAAATGGTCAAGTCCACCGTAAACGAGCCCTGTTGGATTCCGGATCACAGATCAACGTCATCGCTGAATCTGTAGTTCAAAGATTGAAGATTCCAAAGCAACCAGCGAGCGTTCCCGTCATCGGCGTCGGAGGCAACAAGTCCAAGATGCATCACAAGGTGGTGATGCGAATGACATCGCGTTACAGCGATTTCGCCACCAACGTCAAGTGCCTCACTGCTTTAAAAATGACAGCAATGATTCCGTCCGTTCGTGTGAAAATCGATTTGTAGAACATCCCGCCGGGTATCCTACTAGCCGATGCCGCCTTCCATTGCCCAGATGAGATCGAGATGCTGATTGGAGGCGGACTGTTCTTCGACGTCCTTAAGCAAGGCCAGATCAAGTTGTCCAGCACCCTACCTGGCCTGTACGAGACCCAATTTGAATGGGTAGTAGCCGGCACGTACGAGGAACAGGAATACGACAGCCCGGTGTGTGCCAACGTTGCCGTGAACGATGGATTGAAGGAGTGCATGAAGCGATTCTTCGACCAAGAGTAAATTGTCGAGTCTGCCATGATCACCACCGAAGACGAACGTTTTGAAGAGCACTTCAAGCGTACCTACCGGCTTGACGAGAATGGACGATTTGTAGTACAACTGCCCTTTTGTGATTCCGTGAGCCAGCTGAGCAACTCCAGATCCCTCGCCATGAAACGTTTCCTGCTCCTAGAGAAGAGATTGGCGAAAAATCCTGAGCTCAAGACCCAGTATGCAGAATTCATCGACGAGTACCAAGCTCTTGGTCATTGCCGGGAGATACGAGAGGACGAGGATCCACCGGGCATCCAAGCCTATTACTTTCCACACCATTGTGTCCTGAAACCCTCCACTCCAGTAGCAGCACAAAGCTCCGTGTAGTTTTTGATGCTACAGCGAAGGCTAGCGGTCTATCCTTAAACGACGTGCAGATGACCGGACCGAACATCCAGAGTGACTTGTTTACCATCGTGATGCGCTTCCGGACCCACCCCATCGTATTCTCTGCGGACGTGTCGAAGATGTACAGACAAGTACGAGTGGACCCTTCACAGATGCGGTATCAGCGAATCTTCTGGCGCAACAACCCGTCGGACGCGCTGAAGGTTTTTGAACTGTCGACTGTAACCTACGGAACATCGGCGGCTTCCTTCCTTGCTGTGCGCTCGCTCATACAACTAGCACGTGATGAGAGCGAAAATTTCCCGAAGGCCGCCGAGATCATTTTGGACGATTCCTATATGGACGACATCCTCTCTGGCTCGGATTCTGTTGAAGAAGCCATAAAGCTGCGTCGAGACATCGAGGAGCTGATGATGAAGGGTAGATTTCCTGTAAGAAAGTGGTGTTCGAACTCCGAGGAGCTACTTGTCAGTGTTCCAGAAAAGGATCGTGAAACATTGGTGCCGATTCACGATTCCAGTGCCAACCAGGCTATCAAGGCTTTAGGGCTCATGTGGGATCCGAAACGAGACCTGTTCCTGTTTTGCCAAACTGCTGATCCACCCAACCCTGGAGTCGTAGTTACCAAGCGACGCGTCCTATCCCAAATAGCAAGGTTGTTTGATCCGTTGGGACTCGTCGCCCCAGTGATCGTCGAGGCGAAGATGATCATGCAGTGTTTGTGTTCCAGCAAGCTAGGGTGGGATGACCCTCTTGACGACGACCTGCTGAAGCGATGAAATACCTTCCGGACATCCCTGGCCGATATAGCAGACCTTGAGATTCCCAGATGTGTTATCGTTCCAGAGAGGGAGGCATTGGAAATCCATGGATTCGCCGATGCTTCCAAGAGCGCATATGGAGCATGCGTGTACCTCCAGTGCATAAGAAGAGATGGCTCAGCTGTAGCTCATCTACTGTGCAGCAAGTCTAAGGTAGGTCCCCTCCATGAGATGACCATACCAAAAATGGAGCTGTGTGCTGCCTTGCTACTCGCCAAGTTGATCGCCATGGTGGTTTCAACGCTGAAGTTACCCATCGAAGAAGTGAAGCTGTGGTCCGACAGTAAAATCGTACTGGCCTGGATCAACAAACCCCTAGATCGGTTGGAAGTCTACGTCCGCAACCGTATTGCCAAGATCAACCAGCTGACCGATCATTACCAATGGAATTACGTGAACACTTCCCACAACCCAGCTGACATTGTGTCCCGAGGAATGCAGCCAGCCTTGTTGAAGCAGTGTAGCTTGTGGTGGAATGGACCAACCTTCCTCAATGCAGCTGCTTACGAGCCGGAGATATTTGAGGAGATTCCAGAATGTGAGCTTCCTGGCCTGAGAAATGTAGTCATCACCAACCCTGCCTTGAAGAAATCCTGTGAGCCTGTTTTGGAGCGATTCAGTTCGTACAACAAACTGCAACGAGTTCAAGCGCAGGTGGTCCGATTCGCCCGTTTAGTTCGCACACCGAGGGAGCAGAAGAAAGCTTCCAGTGCACTGACCGTCCAGGACATGCAAAAGGCTGATATTTTCATCGTTCGAGCTCTACAGCAGTGTGAATTCCATGAAGAAATCCAGAGTATCCAACGAGATGACATCCCGAAGCGGCTAGCCAACCTACAACCGTTTATCGACAACGAAGGATTACTACGAGTCGGAGGGCGCTTACAAAACTCTAAGTTGCCTTTCGAAACCAAACACCAACTGTTGCTTCCCCGAAAACATCGTGTCACGGAAATGCTGATCCGCCAATTCCACGAGAACCGGCTTCACGAGGGACAATCCGGACTATTGGCTGCCATCCGCCAGAAATTTTGGCTGACGAATGCGCGATCCGTCATACGCAAGGTGATCCACGAGTGTGTGAAATGCTTCCGAACAAAGCCGCGGAGCATCCAGCCACTGATGGGCGTCCTACCTGAAGCACGGGTCACCGAGAATGCCCCGTTCGAGCTAACCGGCTTTGATTATGCCGGACCGATACTTGTGAAGGAAGGCAAACACAAGCCGAAGGTAGTGAAGCCGTACATTTCGCTATTCGTATGCCTAACTACAAAGGCCATCCACCTTGAACTAGTGTCGGACCTGACATCCGAAGGAGCTTCGACACCTACGAGATATGTTCAACGACCAGATGGAGAAGAACAAAATCCACGATTTCCTGATTGGCCGAGAAATTGAATGGGAGTTTATTCCGCCGAGATCACCGAACTTCGGAGGATTATGGGAAGCCGGAGTGAAGGTAGTGAAGTCCCATCTTAACAGAACTCTGGGCAATACGACTTTGACGTTCGAGCAGCTCAGCACAGTGTTAACCCACATCGAAGCCATCGTCAACTCTCGACCGCTATACTTCACATCGGATGATCCAAACGACGCGCAACCGATATCGCCTGCACATCTAATGCTTGGTCGACCAATGGAACCAAGCATAGTACCTCTCTCCTCAGTTTTGGCCGGATTTAGCGTCAACGCCAAATTGACCTCAGCTTTGGCCCATCGAACGCTATAGGGCGATTGTGAAGAGGGACTTCAAAAAGACTGGTAAAGCAGCTGAGAATATGCGGGAATTAAAAAAAAATGGAATAATGCGTCAAAAAATATGTGATGAAACACTTATCCGAAACTTGATGAAAAGTGGTCAATCAAAAATTCGCAAATTCGTGAGAGAATAATATTAATTTTATCCGGTCTTCACAATGTTCAAGTTCAATCGCGTACAATACAGAATCATCCATTTGTTTGATTTTTTATACATGATTTGAAGTAAAAAAATATGTGGATAACTTATTTCCGATACAGTCTTTAGGTTCAAACCGAAAATGAAATAGACGCAACTAAATCTTCCTCCAAACAGTCATTCCACTCGACGTTTATTGTGGTTTATTTTGAGTTTCGTTATTGTTCGTAACTATTCAGTCGCATCTCGAATCGTTCGTAGTGGGTGTGTCAACTGTATTTCTTAATTCGTTTTCGGCATGTTAACGTCTAGATCGGCGGTTGTAGTGAGCTTTGTAACATGTTGTTGTTTAGGCTCGCTCTGAATGAGGTGTTAGTGATGATAAATAATGGAAAATGTTTCAGTCCATATTTATTTTTGTTAGTATACGAGCACACGACCCCGAGCAGCCACCATAACCCGGTGGCATATATATCTAGAAGCAATGGTGATGTCGAGATAACTAATTATTCCGCAGTGATGGCTGCAGTCTATTGCGTGCATCCACAAACCAACCATTTTGACACCCAACCCACCCATTGATCAACGCTTCTTTTATCCTTTGTTCGGTTAGCCGATTTATCCGGTGCGTTGGACCAAAATATTGAGTTATCGGACCCTAACAACCAATTGGGGAAATAAATGTGCACTACCAGTTGTGGGGTGGAAAATAATGGACACCTTCACTTAGGACTATATTGGTTTCGTTCGGGTTTCTTTTGGAGTTCCTTTCAACTAAACATTTCATTTCTAAACATACGCACATCACATTGATACATCCTCATATAACATATACTCAAAATAAAATAGTTCACCAGTTTATTCACAATACTGTAACTAACGGACTATAAGGGCCACGTTCAAAATCCCTTAACCGCTGGTCAAGCCACGGAGGTCGTCTGGCTTGGGCAACACACGCCTCTTTTCTGTCCAGCTAGCTCACCTATTTGATTTTTCTCAGGGTTGACACAAACGCACTAGTGGAAACTCACCTGTCACCTTTTCTGCCACAAGCAGAAATTGATTTCTTTGATGCACACAAGAAAAGTAGCAAAAGCAAAACTTAACGCAAGCAAATCAAATAGGAATTTATTCAAAATCTACTACACAATTCATTAAAAAATCACTTTTGAGATTGAGATATAATGATCGGACTCACTCTACTCGATTCTGCGGCTGGTCGTGATACTGTCACCACGAGGTTACCGTCGGCTGCTATACCGGCTTCCTACCGGTCAAAATCTGCTACGCTGTGCTTCACCGGGTCCCAACCGGCCTGGGGAACGCCTCGAAATGCTGCTTCAGGTTCCTATTTTGGTAGGAAAAATCAGTGGTGGTGGGTGGGTCGTATGATGTTGACGAACAACCTTCGGCAACCTGGATAGCGGCACACTTTGAGTCCGGTTTTGTTCACTCGCAACACCTTGCAATCACGGTTGAAAACTTTCACGGACAATGTCTGTGTTGACTAACTAACGGTACGACCGGATCACGACCTCTTCAATTAATTACTGGCCTCAGCGTTGGCAATTGGGAGAACCAGGGCTACGTGAAGGTAGCCTTACAAGTTGTGAACAAAACCACTATTGCAAAAGCAATCAACTTAACTTTTTTGTTCGCGGATTTAGGAAGCTTGTCCGTACTAAGTACAATAATCTGATTTCACTTTTAATTCGTACTTGCCGAAAATATCACCACTTTTACTTCTTCGCTATTCCAGAAAAAGAGAGCGACCATGGGGACCAGGCGGTCTTATACAGGGTGTTAGGTTCCTTAGTGCAAATATTTTCAGGGGCGATAGGGGATGATATTTGAAGAAAAATTGTTCTACGTTTATGGTCAAATCTCAAAGTTTACGGAGTTATTGAACTTTTAATGTTTTTGGTACATGTTAGTCATAAATTGGCTGTAACACAAAAACTACGTTTCATAGCCAGATTCCTTTTCCTCCATTCGAAAGTTAAAAAAATTTCCTACATAAAAGCTTCTTTTAATCCTTGAGTAATTATCATTTAATGTCTTTTTAGGGGTAAACATGTTTTAAACATATCTTTTTTCAAGGTTTTTTCATGTTTTTTTGTGTGCATAATATACGTAATAAACATCAGTGGTTAATTGAACAAAGACATGGCTTTAAAAGTGTTCTACAACTCTTTCTTTGTGTATTGGTGTGAGTTAGTTACGGTCTTAGGGGCGAATCATTAAGCTTGGGACCGAGCTTGGGACCGAGTCGTTATCTTCATGACTATCCACCCGCTGGTGTTATTTTGCGTATTATGTCTTTACGCAGTATTCAGTCTAGTATAAGAAATAAGATTTTTTTAAACCCACCCACTTTGGACTTATCTAATTGTACCTTATTAGTGAGCTTATTCGTCTTTTTATACGGAGGTTTTTTAAAGCTTGTATTTATGGTGTAGTTGATAGATAGAGTTGATTGCTTCTTAGTTGTCAGGTGCAAAAACCTAAAGTTGTCATTTGAAAATAGTTTCAGTGCACCCAAGTACCTTTATTTGAAATTTGAAAAATATTTTAAATATCTGTATAAGTCTGCAACATACAAAAATGTCTGCTAAACGTCTGCATCGTTAAAAAAGTCTGCAACAAAAATGAAAAGTCTGCAAATTTACAGACATGTCTGCAAATATGGCATCCCTGATTCAGCGAGTGGTCGGTTCAGTTTATCCAGTTTTCTCGGTTTTCGTGTACCGAATTCTTGAATATCCCTGCTTTAACGTACTGTTCGGTCCATCTTTCATTTTTATCTGTCAAGTATATCATATAAGTGCTGTTGTTTTTCCTCATCAGTCGCTTTTTGGTGAGTTTGCCTGGAAATGTCACAGCGATGTCGCGCTACACGATAAAAGCTTACATTCAACCATCAGTCAACTCATCAGGCCATCGTAAGGTGGATTACGGTGAGCTGTTGAGTTGTGCAGTGGAGCAAAAGGAAGAAGGCAAATGTTTGTTTTGAAAGTTCTAAGAAGATCAAAATCAAGCTGATGGAAAAAAAGGTTGTGCCTGAACTGTGCGCTTTTAAAGTTGAAAAAAATTTTTATTTTTTTTATTATGTGTTTTATATGTGTTATTTTTAATTTTTTTGTAGAAAATCAAAGAGCAAATTTAGAGAGACGGAGAGAGTACTGCGGCCAGATGGATTTTCTCCGTTGAATGTACCGTTGAGCGGTGATTAGCAAATTACCCAGACAACCTAAATGCACGCATATTGAAAGTTGTTTTTCTGATATACAAACGTATATGCCAGCAAACAAATCGTATAGAATGCAAAAATATGGCTTGTACGTGTAAAAGTGGAGGCCATATACGTGCAAATTATATTGTTTTCTCAAACGAGTTGATTTGACATGGTATGCGATTTAATCTACAATAACAAATTCGATTTAAAAAATCTAACGATGTGAATCCGATTTGGTTTGTGACACAGTACGATGGATAAATGACACATCGTATATAAGTCAAAAATTTGCACTCTTTACGATTTTTCTTAAACTTAATACGATAAAGTAAACAATTATATGCGATTTCGACTTAAAATGTAGCAATTTACGATACTATCTGAACATTGTTATACGACTGGTTATCTGGGCGGGGGGGGGGGGGGGGGGGTTTGTGGTGGTCCCAGTAAAAATGATTTTTTTTGTTTTGGGTTGTTGTTGTTGTTGTTTTTTTTGTTGTGCCCCAATGATTTTTTTAAAAATATTGGGGTTTATTTTTTTTTTTTATTTTTTTTTTTTTTTGGTTTGAGTATTTTAAAAATAAAATTTTTCCCGGGCCTACCGGTGTTTATACAAACGCGGAGCTCCGGGATGTGTACACCCCGTAGAAGAAGGAACACAAAAACACCGCGATGAAAACTGTCATGGATATTGTGAATTGTGAAAATATAGACAATACGACAGATTAGAATACGGACAGCATGACGACGACGTGATTTGATTAAGAATCGTTGCCAACAGCTGAATTAAAGTATTCTTCTTCAAGGTGATCGAATTTCAGTTGCAGCACGGACTTGGTATGTTACTTAAGAGGACGCAAGAGAAGTCCCTTGAAAATGAATGTGTAATGTCTTCATGGCAAATTATGCAAAAACTGTTGTAGTAACTATGGAAATAATCTTAAGAAAAACCTTAATAATTCTGCTGAAATGGCATTAAACATTCCAAAGTGAACTCACTGCCTCCGATTCATTTCGCAAATTTTAAATAAAATTTTGATCGGACTCCTGCGTTTAATGTTGATCATCTATATCTATACATTTTCAAAAGAAAAACTACATTTCTTTTTTAGGCTCAAACATTTTTTAGGCTCAAAATTAGTTACCAATTAAACAAATCTAGTTAAAACAATTGCCAATTCTGTATGCTTGGTTTACATTAAACAAACATTTAACACCTGGTTTAATTCCGAATGTACCGTTTCCCAAAATAACATATCCTCGAATTTACAATTTCCCGAGAAACTAATAAACTTGTGATTTTATATAATACATTAAATATAATTCAATATAATTGATAAAATAATACATAATAAATAAAACAAAATCTAACAGATTAATAAAATAAATTTAGTCAATATTATTATTATTAGTTTTTTTTTATATAAATGATCATGTATCAACAACTTATTTATTATAGATAGCTATATATATATTATATATGTAGCAATATTTTAAGATTTTTGTAAATATTAACCAAAATTAATTAAGAGGTTATGTATAGAGGGACAAATTCCGTTTATTCCGAGATTTTTATTCTTCGTACTACATGTAGCTGCAGCTTTGAAAAATAATGTTTAATCCAAACGAAACAGTTGAAATTGTGAAAATATTTTTTTGCTACATTTCAAATTCTTAATGTTCTATAGAATTAAGAAATAAAAGAATAAAAATAAACTCAATTATGATTGGAACAAAGTCTACCAAGAAATTTACTCCAAGTTGATTTCGTTGTCATCTTGGAAGATTCCTCTGCCATCAGGAGCTCTTCTTCGCCCCCCCCGCTTGGGGATTTTGTTTTTTTTATTATATTTTGAATGTTTTTTAAAAAAAAACAGGCCATCCAATATTTTTTTTTAATTTTTGGCCTTTTTTTTTCCCTCCACACCAACAAAAGGCCCAAGAGAATGCCACGATATTGCACCCCATACCATAACTGACCCCCCGCCATACTTAACGGTTGGCAGAAGGTAGCCAGGGTTGTAGCAAAGAAGAATGCTAAGATGGAACAGTTGGTACAAATATTTTTTCATTTCAGTGTCCTCTTCAAAAATTAAAATCGGTCCTTTTCGAACGAGCACTCCCCAGTAAACGGGTTGACAGATCTTGTCATACTTATGCCGTTCCCTCGTACTGCAAACAAAGACCAAAGTACCTTGAGAACAAGGTAAAGCATATTGCCAGCTGTCATATTATTCTCACATACACGCTCATTCGAGCTTACTCAATGTTGAGTAAACTTTACTCAATTTTATAAATATATCTAGAACGTCAAACGCTGATTAGTGATATTTTATGAATTTGATTTATTGTTATTCAAAACGCAAGAAAACTGCGCCAAACTCAATCTTGAGATAGCTACATATAATTTTTTTTAATAATATAAAATGTGTCGGAAAACGTCTTTGTCAATTTGCGCTTCGGAAGTTAATTTAAAATCTAATTCGTATTCGAAAACTAATAACCAGTCGCGACATGGAGCAGATAGCACCCACAGCAGCTGCGGAAACATACCTTAAAAAGCTAAGCTGTTTTATCTTGACTGGGATTCGTTGATTTTTATTAGTATATTCCATTACAGATAAACCAAACATTTTCGAAACTCTTTCTGGCGTATGAATCGAAACCAGACTAATTGGAAAAATGGCTTTTATACAACGTGGTTAAATTTCTTGGTGTTGAAAATGGTAAGCAAGCATTTCATCACTCTTGCCTTGTTGTTTGATTTTACAAATGTAATAATCGATCCACCAACTCTTTACTATTAAAACATAATATACATATATTATACTTACAGAGCATACTCGCCCGCATAACGAAAAACAATTTGCTATATAGTCAAAACTATATTTCGAATGTCAGATATATTATCACATTTTATGTTATTGTTATCGAATAGTTGTATCTCATTTTTACCATACAACCTCTACATTAACACATATTGTTAATGTATGCCATATTGTCATTGAAAAGTTTTTTATTGTCTACACTTGGTCTGGATTATATACCAACTTTTTGGCATAGAGTACAGCGAAAATTTTGTTCGTGAAAATTGCCATTTTTTTTATGGTAACCTAACTTAACCGCCTATTCAGCATATTGTTATTTGGCCTTTTACCATCTGACATATTCTTAAAACTATATAGGAGATTGTTAGTTTATAGTTGTCAACTATAAGGGTAAATGTCGTAAGAATAACGGACACGGTCGTCAGCAATAAGGGAAATGGTCCAGGAATGGTTTGTGATTATGCGGGCGGGCATTACTGAGGATCAACGGCGAAATAAAACAAAACTCATTTTCATAAATTTTTGTTTTAATGTTTAAGAATAAGTTCAACTAGTACTGACTGAGCCAAGAAAAAAATCGTATTTGTTCGGGACCTACTGGTCTTAGAGTTAGTCTATGATAATATTTCGTTCGATTATTTTGCAAGAAAGATTGACATTTCACCCATACTGGAGCAGTTGTCAAAATTACTTTCGGTAAAAATGGCAAGAATTACTTCTGGTCTTTACTTGCTAGCTGCATACTGGTCAATAAGCCGGAAAAAAAACATTTTATGAATTATGGAAAATTTTGAAAAAAATATTTTCTTTTTCGTTATTTCTTTTAAAGCTTTTTTTTCGACTAATGCTCAATGGGCTCGGCACTCATTTTCATACCAAAATAAAAAAAAAGGGATTACTCAAATTGAGTTGTGGCAATGAAACTTAATTTAGGCTACGTTCGGTTTCATAGTTTTTCAGTTAATGTTACTCAAATGTGAGTGAAACCGGATGGCAAACAAACATCCATGTTTGTAATGAAAAACCGCGAAGTTCCTTCTAGTAGTATAAATTTTATCTAATTTTTGAGTTTAAATCGTTGTGGATCTAGCTGAAACAGTGACTTTAGCCGGGCTTAAAGTGAAATTGAACAATATGTTCTAACAATAATTTCATTAAATTGATTAAATTGGTCGACTTTAACTTTATTTCAAAAAATAAAGTTTTTCTTAAAATTATTCAGAAAAAATGCCTGAACAAGTGTTATACTCGAAATTGGGAAACAATCATCATCGCGTTTTTGAACACCTCAAATATAAGCGCTAATTGACTCAAAAATATTCAGTAATAACGTTTTCCTCCAATCAATTTGTACTTAATTAATGTACACTCTGAGATTCTTCTAATCGTTGATAGTTTAAAAGTAATCATTTTTATGATTCATGGAGTTAACATGTCGCATAGTATAAAAACTATACTAATGTTTCATAAAGTTTAAACTTAGTCTAAATTGTGTGAGAGAATTCTACATAGCAGTATTGTCCCTCCTTGAGCGCAATAATGTTATCATTTTATCAACATTTCATCGATTTTCCCAAACAAATTGCTTGTTGTGTTTAGTGTAATATTTTTCCAAACAATCAATGCGCTTTCGAGGCGTATATCTAGAGAATGTTGTCCTCAATTTTGCCGTTTTCGAATCAGTGATCTGAAACCACCAAACAACAGCTTCCGATGTTCGATTTAATCGACGGCAGTAAATCGGATCTCTCTTTTTTCTTGGTAGTACCTAGTACGTCATGAAATGAAATATTACCACGTAGAAAAAGAGGTCCAATTGGTTAAATGCATGTGGCATTACCCAAGTTCCACATTTCCCAAGTTGGAAAAAACATCTTTGAAAAATCCACTCGACCAGAATGTTTTCGATTATATGGTCAAACGGTTTTTATCCCCACCGACCGCCTTAAGAAAGTTCGGTTTCATTCATATTTAGGTTACTTTGACAAAACAAAAACAAATCCAGGGCGCGAAAACAATTTATTCTGAGTTTCTAATAAATCTCGTTTAAACTACGCACATATATTTCAACATTATACTACGCCCCTTATATTTCATGTTTATACTAAGCAAGTCAACCAGGCGAATATCGATTTAGTGTGAACTTTAAACTGGTTAGTTTAGATTTTGTTCTGAGTGTACAAGAGTTACTTAATACATACATGCATGTATTCAAGCAAGAAACTTGCGTTTGGCTGGCTTTTGAATCGAAACTGCTTAAATTTCATGCATTTCTGAAGACATTTCATAACTTTTTTTTTTTTGCTTTTGTCTTTTTCGTACCACTACATAAACATTGCAGCGACTATAATACCTTGTACCTTATATACGTTGGAAACAGACATCACACTGACGTTTCTCTTTGTCAATCTTGACAATTCAAGATGTGTTCAAAAATTACGATACATGAAATGAAAGGGACCGAGAGTCAATCACAAATTACGTTTGCGATTTCTGAAAAGCACACGAGTATGTAATCGTTTATCGTTGGCTCCCCGAGAACACCCCACCCCCACACCCCCCCTAGAAAAAAAAAAAAAAAAAAAAAAAATCCCCCCCCCCCCACATTTATATCCTTTATCGTCGCCCCTTCCCTTT
Organism: Aedes koreicus; assembly: GCA_024533555.2. Taxonomy (NCBI): domain Eukaryota; kingdom Metazoa; phylum Arthropoda; class Insecta; order Diptera; family Culicidae; genus Aedes; species Aedes koreicus. The sequence continues at coordinate 134,901 of JAHHFK020000843.1, read as the reverse complement.
ATACCCTCCCCCCCGCCCCCCCTTTTTTTCTCTTTTTTTTAGTGTTTTAGAAAAAGCCCCACGGGGGCAAAAAAGAAAGGCGTGGCGCCCCCCCCGCTCATTAGATGAAAAAAAAGGTTTTTGAAGCGCGTTTTACAAAACAGCAGTTGTTTTAACACCACAAAAAGGCCTTTCTGCTTTGACAATGTGCTTCAACGAACGTTGCTGCCGGTCATCCACCTTCTCCTCCCGCCCACAGCTACTTTTATCAGGCGATGTTTTTCCATGTTTTTTATATTCCGACATTATCCGGCAAACTGTGGCCCTGGCAACACCAACCAGTTTGCATGTTTCAGCGATCGAAGCACCGGCTTCTCGAGCACCGACTATACGGCCCCGTTGAAATTCCGTAAGCTCTAATGGCATTTCGAACTGCACACTTCAGCACTTAACCTTGATTTGTCCCATGCGCAAGCACTCAATCCTGTCACCTTTTGTCTTCTTCTATGCAAACATGTACACGGATAAAAAATTATACCCAATTTGAGTTCTGTTCCGCCAGGTCGATGGTTCCGTACGCCAAATTAATTTTGAGTTATTTTTCAATTAATTTTGAGTTATTTTTAGTTTAAGTATTGTTTTGTAAAATCATGAAGTTTGATGTGTTGCAAGCCAGGGTTTGACATCATTCGAAATCTGGCCACTTCCCTGGGGGAACCCGGAATCCGGAACGTCACCAGGTGTGGCCAATGTGAAAGAATACTCTCAGGTTGACTACCAGTGGTATTGGTTTGTAAAATCATGAAGTTTGATAAGTCGCAAGCCAGGTTTGATACAGTTCTAACTCTGGCCATTACACTGGTAGGGTACTTCCTTCACGATTCCCGATAATGAATCCGGAACTACGGAAAATAACGAAATGTCCGCTACTCTTCCAAAAACAAGGATAAATTTGTAATCGTATAGAAAAAGTTGCATCTAATTTGGTTAAGGGTACGCAGAGTTACAGATAAATTAAAAAGGAGTTTTTCAACATAAGAAGTGTCAGGCAATAGGGTAAAAAGCTACATTTTACGGAAATGGCCATATCTCGGTTGTTTACGATCTTTAACCACTGACAGACTTGTTATGAATTCTAGTTTCTGAGAAAAATATAATATTTCCGATTTTCAAGTAACATAAAAAATAACGAGCTGCAGAAAATTAGCACATTTGACATAACCTCAAAGTATCCGTGCTATCTCCGGTGCCCGGAAGTCAAATCAAGTTTTGAATAAACATGCTAAAACTAGAATAAATTTCCCGTCGAACGCTTCTAATTTCATCAAAATCGGTTAATTATTCACCGAACTGTATCACTTTGAATCTGGACAAAATTTTGCTAGTCTTCTCCTTTTTGATCATCCCCTGTATATTGTTATACTGTATGAAATGTAGTTTTTAAGTGTTGAATAAACTCAAATCTGTATAGAGCCATTTTATAAGCCTAGTTCAGTGACAACAATTCACAAGTGCGGATCTGCCGTAAACAATTACAATAACTTGCAGAAATGACAACTTTCTCCTACAAATCAATAATCTCAACTGCAAGAAGTTTCTAGAAACATTTTCGTACCTTATGGTGAATTTGAAATATTGGCGCTGAGTTTCTTATCGCATCTTCATTTCATAAAGTGACTAGTTTCTATACACAGTCACGTTATAAAAATGCATAATTTCTATTCTTTTTCACATACAACAAATGCCTAAAATTTATTCACTTTTTGACGTATAACCTCTTTAGTCATTTTTGCATAAAACCTTTGAAATTGAAACGAGTTTGGTGTTACTTTCGAAGTGTGTAGGTTGACAATGAAATTTCCATATCCACCGGGTTCGAAGAGCCCCGCACGGAACACCTAGCACCGAAGAATAATTGAAGACTGAATCATGATATTTGTTCCCGCTCGAGTCAGATAGCCTCAAACTGTGAGAAACGCCCCACCCACTGAGACGGACTTGAGTGAGCAGCGCCTCCGCCGGCGCGTGAGAACTGAGCGGGAGAAATAAGATGCGGTCAGTAAAAATTAGTTGGTCGCCCGACTACAATGAGAGGAACTTAAGCTTTCTTGCAACTTGCGGTTTGCGTCCCAGTGTCCGAATTGCAGCTGCCTTTTTTTTTTACAGAATATACATTCGATATAGAGAATGGACTAGTCCCTTGTCAGGAATTATTTTACGAAATCTCATAACTCGTAACAGCCAGAACTATACTAGTTAATACATAAATAGGGTACATGACAACAATACTTACTGGATGACAGTTGGTTTATATTATCAGCACTTCCAAACTTGTTTTTGATTAGATGAGCAAATTCTCGAGGTTTGGACATAACCGTAGCAGAGAGTCCAGAAACTCCATCACGTATGTTTCCTCCCACGTTTCTGTGAAATTGCCTGCTATGAAACCTTCATGAATGAAATTAGGGTAGATCTACCAGCTATGGAAAGTGCATCAGATATGATATATCGCATATACGCATCGGTACCAGTTATCGTACTACTCAGTTTTAAATTTGTACTTGTACAATTTCTGAAGTGTTCCATATTTGGTACACCTATCCTATGTTCTTACCGTAATCCTTGACCGACGTCCCGTAACATTTCTCTAGGCTGCCGAATGCTTTGTTGTTTTTGATTTTGATGGTATTGCATGTCCTTGTACCTTTTACTATATAATTCTAACTTTTTTTGTAGTTGGGAGATATTGTGAGCACTTTTCTGATTTTTCTTTTCAAAAACTGCCTTTATTCTCTGTAGTTGTTGCTTGTCGGCATTTGCTGCAAGTTTCAAATACTCGTTAACGTTTGAGTCCCGGGCAGTCTGTTCTTTTCTGATGGATTCCTTCGTGCAGGCAATTTTAGTCGTGATACGATTATAAGCTAGTGAACTGCTTGTTCTGTGATGGCTTTTGTATAGTTGCTTAATGTCAGTTGAATCATTACTTATTTGAGATATTGTTGTCAAGTTCCCATCATTTTCGTCGAACTGAGTAGAGGGAATACACGTTTCATCGTTATCTAAAATAAAATCAAAATTAGAAATGATATAAAAGGAACAAGTTTACAAGAAAAAGGGGATATGTCAACCCTTATTGGGCAAAACAAGAGTAAGCTGTATTGAATGGGTTCGTTTTGCGGCTTGGACTAGGATTTTGTCAGATAGAATAATTTCCCAGGATACTTTTCTTGACACGCGATTGTCTTGCAAATGCAAAAATGCTGCCGTCACCAAAAACTCTCACTAGTCTTTTATTTTTGTTCGAATTATTAATTGAATTTTGTTATAACTGCTTGAAACATCATGTAATTTGCCATTCGACTGAATGTGTCCGGGCGTAAAATTGGGTAGTTATGCGACTCGTGTGCACTATTTTAGTGGAGAAATCAGCGTTTTCAGACCGCCAGGATGGAAACTGCACAAACTGCATCTGCCTAGTGTTCATTTGAATCATTTCAATCGTGAAGTAAGTAAACTTACCTGATTATTTGCGAAAACAATTCAAGAAAAAACAAGCTTTCCATTAATGTTACCTTTTTTCAAAATAAATCGAAAATATTTATTTAGTCAATATATTATTGTAAAATGTTTCATCTTGGCGCCATATATACGGATGAGTTCCGAACTATTTGATAATGGGAATTGATGCAGGGCTTCAAATGGTGAGTTGACAACTTCGAAGGAGGGTATGACCGACCTCTGGTCCTTACAGGTTCCTATTTCACGCCTGCACGAGTCATATGATCACAAAGGACTGCCAGCTGAAACATGGAGACGCTGGTTGGTGTCAAATGTTGTCATTTTGACAATGGCGAAGTGAGGGGGTGCGACTGAAGATCGTGTAGGTGCCAATAAATCAATTTGTATACCCATACCTGTTAATCATATCATATTGTTTTCCATTCTCAGTTAGTTAATAATTTCAGCACGATTTGGAATCATCTTTGCATTCCAAAACTATTTATCTCAAAAGCCTGGCGCAACGTGACAAGCATCAAAGGTTCAATTTGTTTTTCAGCATTTCAGCATAACCTATAGATTAAGGGCAAAGTCAGTCGCGCGCCCGTTCGGTTTGTCGCGCATTGTTTTGCAATTTTTACATATTTGATAATATTTTTTTACATTTTATTTCCTCTCGTTTGTTCTAAAATAAATGAAGCACAATTTTTGGAAACAAACCATGTTGATAAATCTTGTAGTTCTTACATGAGTCCGCTTCTACTGAAAAAAAAAAATGCAAAAAATATAATATAATAACTTCATAGAAGCATGATTTTAGTTATTTTTTGTTTCTTATTGAGATTGATGTGTCGTATGACAGAAATCGATTCATTTCACATGCTGGCCAGATCTCCAGGGATTATCCGGATGTCATCGAAACAAGAAGAAAATCGCCGGGGAATTTTGCGCGCTGTCATGGAAAATGCGACTGCGACCATGAGATGGATCGGAAGACAACTGGAAATCACCCATACAACTGTGTCTCGGAAGGTAAAATCGTTTAAGGAGTCCCAGACGACCGAGCGGCGGGCTGGAAGTGGAAGAAAATCGAAGACAGCTGACCCTATTTCAAGTGTAATCCGAACCTTTCGAATCGCGACGCGGCTCTGAAGGCAAAGTGTTCCGCCTGGTTCGTTCAGCAAACCATGAAACGAGCTGGGCTTCGTGTATTCAAGGTCCGCAAGGCACCGAACCGGCGTGATCAACAAAACACGGCGGCCAAATCTCACGCAAAGAAGCTGTATCGAGAGTGGTTAACGAAACCGATGTGTGTGGTTATGGATGACGAACACTACATCAAGGCAGACGCAAAGCAGATATCGGGGCGGGAGTCCTACGTTGCCAAATCACGGTTTGATGTTCCGGAAGACATAAGGAAGAAGAAAGTGGACAAATTCGCCAAAAAATACTTGCTCTGGCAGGCCATATGCCAATGCGGTAAACTGAGTAAACCGAACATCACAACGGGTACCGCAACGAGTGCTTTCAGAAGCGCCTGTTGCCCTTCCTGCGGTCTCACGGAGGCGAGACATTATTTTGGCCGGACCTGACATCATGCCATTACGCGCGATCGACGTTGGCTTGGTACAGAGACAATAACGTTGTTTTTGTACCAAAAACCGCCATCAACCCAAATTCACCAGAGATTCGTTCGGTGGAAAGATTTTGGGCCATAATGAAGGCAAAAGTTCGAAAATCGTCCAATGTGTTTAAGAACGAGCTGGAGTTGAAGAAAGAATGGATGAATGTGATCAAAAAGGTCGGCTCCACTATTGCACAAAATGTAATGAGGGTTCTTAAGGGAAAGGTGCAGGCTTTCAGCGATGGAAAGGAAATTGAATAAAGTAATTATGCCGAAACATAATTCATATGTATTAATTCATTCCCTGAAAGTTTCAAGAAAATCCGACTTGAAATACATTTTTGGCGAACACTTTTGTCTGGTGCATTTTTTTCGAGTACAGGCCTTATATGAATAATTTAAACCATTCGACATGGTTTTCAATTCTCTTGAGATTTTGGATGTTCAATTGGAGATGTCGTATAACATATATTGTGGTTTCATATTTACTAAGCATTGAAGCATAAAATATAATTAATTTGATTCTTCAACGATCGGGCCAAATCTAATAATTGTTGAAACAATATATAATAAAAATCGAAACAACATTCAAACTGCAAAGACCCACTGATTTGAAAATAGAAGCCTTAGAAATTTCTTATAAATATATTGTCAAAAAGAACGTTCTAGTAGACTATGAATAAATTTCTAAATTTTCGGTATTTTCTACGGAAATGTACACAAATCATCGGACGACATTTTAATATACTTGGCGAGTTTATATAACAATTAATAACATTTAAATAAGGTTGACTAAAAGAGCTTTATTTAATGTTTCGTCATATTTGTAGTCAAATATTTTTTTGTATTTTTATGAACGATTTTCTAAGTTTCAGTAAAAAGTCCAAAGCCTACCACAGATTCCGTTGCAGCTTCTTGTATTCAAGGCACTAGATACTTCTAAATCATTAGGGGAGAAGACAGGATCAAAATGATAATTGGACATTTAAGACATAATAATTAAAAGTATATATAACCTATTAGGTAAAAATTATAAAATTATTTTTACGTTAGTATATAAATCGCGAAAACACAAGTAATAATAAAAATGGTAATGATGATGATAAAGATGAATGGTAATGGTAATGAATAAACAATGTCATATAAGATAACATAAAAAGTGAAGCGATTTTATAATATAAACTGAAAATAACATGTGTCCCGACTACTGTTTTGTTGCAATTGTAGACAAACTTGCTCATCCATTATATCTACGATGACACAGGAGATGTGTAAATACTATTGTCTTCACTTTTCCATTCAAATTCTCAATTATTGTTCAAAGGACCACCCTAATGGAATAAAAGTGAGCAAACACTAATGAAATATCATGAATGATGAAAGAAAAAAAAAAATAATTAAGATAAAATAATATTGCTTCCAACACCCCATTCAAATTCTGATTGTTTTGGATATTTTTTTTAATTTTCGGCAAAAAGGACCACTCTTATGGAAAATAAGTGGGCCATCCTAACGGAATATCACATATTACATGGTGACAGTGGCTAATGATTATTTAAGAGATGTGTCAATACTGTTATCTTCTATATTCCATTCAAATTAATTTATTTGTTATTTTTCATCAAAAAGCCATCTTTGTCGGTGTAGGTGCTTGGGTGTAGTTATGCTTGGGCTTTTCCTTTATATTTTGGGGTGTTGAATTTGGGGTCGTTCCATTTCCTGTCGATTTCGATGGTCCAGATATTATTTGGGAGGGTGTCGGGGGTTTCGGCTCTTGAAAATCGCCCATCTCCATGATTATTTTTCTTCTTCAGACCAAGATGGCGTTACCACCTTCGATACTTCTATTTCGTGGTTTTTTATGATATATTTTTACTACCTGGGGGTAATGGAAGCTTTCTGAAGCTTTAATCAATTTTGCAGATACTTTGGATATCTTTCACGAGTACTGCAGACAAACCCGAAGATACACTTTCGATTACCGAGGACACTTGTCGATTATGTTGTAGACGCTTTGGCTGACCAACTGATACTGAAAAAAAAGGTTGCATTTGACTGTATGGCTTGGTAAAAAATGACATATTGTTTTTTTCTTCATACAGGTAACATTAACAAAATTAAAATCAGGGATGTACAAGTGTGAATAAGTTTTCAATAGAGGATCTTAAAAATATAACTTTTTAACTACAATATAAGATCACTTTTCATTGTCTAAGAATCCTATCTCTCCTTTAAATCCTAAATAAGATAAATAAATAAATAAATCAATAAATGTAAATAACCATCAATTTTATTTTTTTGGGTTTTTGTTCCACTCATTGTATGGAGCCCGACCAATGTGTAATGGTGTTATTTTAAGTAGCTAACGTATGCTGCCTCGATATTAGTGGAATCGAATTAAAAAAGGAAGCGATGTTCATAGGACATAGAACACAATTTTGTTCACTAAAACCATATTTTTTATACGGTGCTTCACATAATTCTTTATTTTTTCATGTTTTCGGTTCAATGTCTTTACACAACAAACGTTCAGCAACACTAACATGATACTGAATTTCAACGCCAAAGCTGTTAACTTTTTACTCTTGACTAACGTTTGCATTAAAATGAAAGAGAATATTTTCATAAAAATTTCAAGCAAAAATCTTTTTTTGAGGGATTGAGCATGAGCATGATTGACCGCCCACGGATGCAATTCCGTTATTGCCAGATCAGCTGTATTTGCACAAAGAGCCAACAGATGATGTTGGGACTAACATACATCTTCAATGTGTAAAAACTGGTGACCCATTACATATAAATCAATACCGGCGCCGGCCGTGCCCGAATGCTAGTCAAGTAGGGAATGGCAAGGAACGTGTTGACATGATACTCGCTTTGAAGGAAGCCGAGAAATCCTCTGCACTTCCACGAGAAATCACTGGGATGTTGGATAGTTGGGGAAAGGTTAGCAGCAGCGTTCGTTTTGGTTAACGATACACTGAAAGTATGACTATCCGCCAAAAGCAATGAACCGCTCCAATGTGACTGAAAAGAGACAAGCATAACGTAAAACAAAACAGACAAAATAAATTGAAACAGGATTTTAGATATTGTCTTCAAAATATGGTAGAAATCAATTATTTGTTGCTTTGCAAACCAGCTCTCCTCGATGTCCTAGATGGCCAAGTCTTGCTGGACCCGCAGCTGCTGCCGTCGGCACTCGTCCACATCAACCCGGCCGTCGCCGACGTGTCGGAAACCTGCCAGTAGTAACATAATATCTGTGTCTAATACACTCTTCTTGCACCGATTAATTTACAAACAAAGCCTGCACACCGAATCAAAATTCACTTTGGCACGGTTGTGGTATTTTTCTCTAAAATCTAGTTCTAGATATTGGCACTTGGTTGCAGGAAACAAAATCAATAAGAATAATAAACTCGCTTATGACCTCTAACTTTACACGGTTGCTAAACAATACGCACTATCTTCCCCCACAATACTCGCGAACGACGACACTTTAGACCTGAGCTCGCTTGAGGAAAAATCACCAACACACAACAGCGCAACTGATTGTATGCAGTTTTTTTTTAATGAATCGCGAGCACGGCGCGATTCCGCGACACGCAACACTCTTCTAACTTCTGCTTACCGGAAAAAATTGCACCCGCACACTAGTAATCCGCGACGCAGAACAACGCGACGCGCGACGAGGTGCTACTGCCGCAGACTTCGTGCTAGATGATACCGTTGTTGTTGTTGTTGTTGCCGCTGATGCGATGCAAACTACTGCCAACACACACAACCACGTACCTCTCCTTTGCGTTTTCATGAATCGCATCCCAATTAGCTTATTGCTTGCTCTCAACTTAGTGTTCCAAATGCACTTCCCAGCTACTAATTGAGAGCATTCAATGCCAGGTACCCGCAAAAAAAAACCGCGACGTTACAGCAAAACCGAACCGTTCTAGGTGATAATATTTCGTACTAATTTTTGTACAGTTCTAGATAGTTACCTAACTGGATGCGATGTTTTTACCAACAATCAATATGCAACTAGCGATTTGAAATTGGTTCACTGTTGTAGAACCCATTGGTCCGAAGTACACCTTGAAGCCAGCACCTAACTATACATATTTGCGCCTTTGTTTTGATTTGCTGTGTTATTTTGACAGAATATTTGAGAGTGAGTTCGTGTGAGTGCATTATAGATCATTGCACGATAGCGTCATCAGTGCAGTTTTGACAGTTCAGGGAGCTTGTTTACGTGGACTTAGTATATTTTCGGTAAGATCGGATTTTGTGCTCTAATTTTTTTACGGTTGAAGTAAAACAGCTGGAAAATAGACACCAGTGCTTATTATGACTTAATTTCCTGAATCAAATCGTACAAAATCCGGAAAAAGCCAATGAAAAATTTCATTTGAGCGGGTCGAATTCTAACACCTTGTAAACAAGCTCCCCGAACTGTCAAAAAGGTGAGGTTAATACATTCCGTGCAATGATCTATTAAGCTTGGGATCGATGTGCTAGTACTGACTGAGCCAAGAAAAAAATCGTATTTGTTCGGGACCTACTGGTCTTAGAGTTAGTCTATGTTTTTACTATCGGCATCCTACCTCTCGGCCATGCCTAAGATCGTGAAGCGATCGGTGTGGTACGGGATTATAATAACATTTGTAGAAGGAGAACAATCATTTCTTCTATCTATTTGGTCATCTACTCGGGTCACTCACTGATCGATTGCAGTGGGGGCTTCTATTAGTGGAAAGCTTTAAAATTCCCTACACAGGTGACCAGCGTGAACAAAGTACTTGTTGTGGCAGGCGATCTGTGGGTGCAGCAAATTCAGCAAGCCGTACATAACGACTGACACCATCAACGGCCAAATATATAAAGAAGAATGCCTCCAGGATCTTTTTTAGAGGGATTGAAAAGTCTACAAATAAAAAACATCCATTTAAATCAGATGGATGTTTTTGATTTGTCGGATTGTAAATCCAACTTAAATTTGCTCAGATTTGAGTGATTCGACTATTTACAAAAATAAGTCATTTTGATTGTACAATGCAATGTTTTTTAAACCAATATACATTTTAAGACATGGTTGAACTTTTCAATGGTATGGCGAAATCAATAATATCTTCTATTGGAATCGATGCGTAGAAATATTTCCTATCGATTGGTGCAAACATTTGGAAAATCTTTGGAGAAACGACTGAGATATTAACACTGAAAACCTGACGACGTTTCGTCACGGTCGCAATCCGATTTTTTTTAATTGTACCCCAGTATATAGAAAACAAAGACGTAGTGCTACGTCAAAACGACTTAAAATTGAGTAAAATTTGTAGCCGTGCGTATTTTATTGTTTGCTCATGTTCTTGCTTAGCATGCCGGCTGGGGTAAAATACAGGTACAGCCCCATTAGGTTGCTCGGAATGATGACGTAGGACTACTCTACTAAATGTTAATAATTATGTATGTAATTATGTATAATGTAATATTTCTAACATAAAAATACTTTTTAAGGCAAGGCTTAACATTTATTAATTTTTGAATAGTAAGTCAACGATGTCCTCTATTAAAATCAATGCGTAGAAATATTTCCAATCGACTGGTGCAAAAAAATGTAAAATGTTTGGAGAAACGACTGATATAATAAGGCTCAAATCCTGACCAATTTCCGTGACGGTCGCAATTCAATTTTTTTAAATTGTACCCCAGCATTGAAAACACAGACGTAGTCCTTCTTCAGTATTGTGCTGCTGATTCAACTGAAATTTTCGCTGCATGTATTTGTTATCATCTCAGCCAGAAATGCAATCTGTGAAAATCAATATCGAAAGATGACTGATGGTAAAGACGCCTACATTTATTCTATCAGTAACTGTATCATCGCTGGAGTTTAAGCAACAATCAATATGCAACTAGCGATTTGAAATTGGTTCACTGTTGTAGAACCCCTTGGTCCGAAGTACACCTTGAAGCCAGCACCTAACTATACATATTTGCGCCTTTGTTTTGATTTGCTGTGTTATTATGACAGAATATTTGAGAGTATGTTCGTGTGAGTTCATTATTAGGGGCGTATTATTAAACTTGGGACCGAGCTTGGGACCGATGTGCTAGTACTGACTGAGCCAAGAAAAAAATCGTATTTATTCGGGACCTACTGGTCTTAGAGTTAGTCTATAGTTTAAGTTAATCATCCAATTTCGGCGCTCTATCACAATCAGGTCACTATGTCATTCACGCATGTCAAATGTGGTGTTGCTTTTGATCTTCGATAGTGAGGCTCACGTTTTGATTGTAGGCAACGACAGTCACAATGTGAGTACCGTTTGGATGGTTCTCCCTAAAACACGTAATAATCATTTCTGGTAAACGTTTGTAAAGTGAAATGCGGATGGCTCTCATGTGAGTGTCGTAAGATTTTGCATTTCTGAGTCTCTGCTAATCTACACTAGAACGTGCTTCAAACAATTGGTTCACATTGTCCTTTGAATTCTACGGTAAAGTCTATTGTAAAATCATAACTTTTTTTAATTGTGTTGCTCTTTTGAAAAACGGTTAATTATAAGGTGATAAGCAGGATAAGTTAAACTTGTGCCCAATTTAACAATACGGCGTAATTAACTCTACAACAAGTCCAAATGACACTCAGTTCTAGAGTTCTAAGGACAAGCCGGTAACAAAGGTAGCACCATTTTGGCAACGCAATTTGACGAAAGGAACCATCCTCAGCCTCTTCAGGAGTAACTGGGTTCAGGTGTTACAGCAACGGGCGAATGGGCAAACATCATAATTCTTTCGAATCTCACACCAGTTACGGTATAACCGTACGGATCCGCCCACCATCACAACGAATACGGCCACATAGTATGCAGACCATCACTGATTTATGCCTGAAGATACCGCACACCTATCCTCTGAAAAACAACAAAGCTACTAGTGTCTATTTCCGAATGAGCTATCAAAATATTCCACTCCATACAAATGCTGGAAAAAAACAAATTTAAAACTGGATTTTGCGTGTTCAAATCATAAATTCTTTCCAAGTAATTTTTGGTTGCTTATACCGAATTTAAGATCTATATTGTATTATTATATCATAATTGTGAGATATGTGTGGTAGTAAGGTAGCGCTTGAGAACTCGCTCAGAGTTCACTATAAAGAGAAAGAGAGAAAATGAGATGATTGGTGAAATTCAGACATGTACGGAATAGGTGAAATATACTGGATTCTTTAGTTTTGTGACTACCAATAGATGAAGTTGTGTTTGATTCCTGAGACTGGTGAATAACGAAAATTGTTTATCCCCCACTTTGATAGTCATTTCAGTGGCGACGAGGGTAGATTTTTTTTTTTTTTTTTTTGAAACGGTGTAATTTGTATAATTGATTTTTTTTTCGCGTGTGATTAAGGCGCATTTCGTGTGGTTTTGGAGAAAAATCCGCATTTGTTTTTTCGCCAAGGAGCTCGGCGTAAGTAGCATTTATTTTTATATTCATTTTGAACAAAAGAACTTTTCGCTTCGCCACAATTATTTTTTATGCTGGGTTGGCTATTGTTCTGGAATTTTCTTTTTCATAAAGCTCTTTTTACACCAGAACAAATACCCGTTGTACTGTTCTTTTGTGGCGATACAAGATGGAAACGTGACAATTCATTGAACTATATAGAGAACACAGTTTTGAAAATAAAGAGCGTGAAAATCGTGGTTGAATTTTATCGTCGATCATTTTGTTTTCTCCAACACACACACATTTTGGTATTTATTTTACAGCTTTTATACGGAAATCCCACACCACCACAATTTTTGAAAGTGTAAAAATCGGTATCCGAAAATCAGCGACCCGGAACGCAAAAGAGTTCTTGACGTTTGGGCAAACGGGTGTGCGTGTGTCATCAGGCAGCAAAAAATCGAACAACCTTTACCAACAAGCGAACGACGATGAGCCAGTTGATAGTTTTCGGTGTTGTGTCGAAACCAGCGGTGAAGTGCATTTTCGAGTGCTAGTGCAACAAACTTTTTTGGCACGGTCGGGAGCTGAACTTCCATCGTCCGTCCAGTCGGTGATTGCAGTTGAGGTTGCTGCTGAGGTGTTGCTTTGAAATCGTCGTTGGACTGTTGCTGTTGCTGGTGTCGAGGTGATGGTGATTTTAGCTGCTGCGTGCTGTGGTGGAGCACATTTCTTTTTGTTTGCAATCAGCTGTGTGCGATTTTTATTTTTTGGAGTGTTTTTTTTTGGATCTTTTGGTGCGTGTAGTAATCAGGTACGTGATTTTTGTGTACTTTGATCCTATTTTTTTATTTTGCGAGGGATTTTATTTTGATTTTAAATTTTTTGTGGGTTCCAATAAGTTTTTTTTATTTTTGTGTTGAATTTTGTGTGCGTCTTCTATTTAAAGGATGCCTTTAACGTCTATTGCCGATCCTTATGTCCCTTACTCTATGCCATTGATCCAGTACCAGGAACAGCTGGAATGGATTTTTAAACACAATGATTTCCCAGAAGAGCGTTATAAAACGACTTTCTTGGCCATTTGTGGCAAGGAAGTATTTACGGAGCTTTTCCTAGGCATTGATTTTAATACCTTAACATATAAGCAAATGACAGATGAATTGAAGAAACAGTACGATAAAAATGATTCGGCCGTAGTACATAGTTTCAAATTTTGGACGAAGAGACAAGGCAGGAACGAGTCATTGGAAGATTTTGTGATTACAGTCAAAAATTTGGCAGAGAGATACGTTTTTGGGGAGTTTAAAGAGAGGGCCATCCGTGATATGCTTGTCATAGGAGTAAATGATATCCAGTTACAAAAACGATTATGCGATGAAGAAGAATTGTCTGCAGCAAAGGCAGAAAGGTTGATTTTGAACTCCGAAATTTCGGCTTCTAGAACAAAGCAATTAAAACCGAATGATGACAGGCGCGTGAGTGTAGTAGCGAGATTGGGTCATCGAACGGATGTTTCACGGTCTAGAAATAGATACCGTAGCAGGAGCCGCAGTTTCGATAGAAATCGATCATCGTCGTATAGAAGTAGAAGCAATGGTAGATATAAAGGCAAGAAACTAGGTAAACCTGTTTATGTTTGCTCTTTTTGTGAAAAAACTGGCCATACCAGGGAATTTTGTTACCGTTTAAACTCTGATTTTAAGGTAAAAAGCCCTAGAAAACAGAAAGCCAATGTTAAATTTATAGATTCTCCGAATCCATCAACTTCCAAAGACTCGGCCCTTTTTAAGAGACTAAAAAAATACTTGGAAGAGGAAGTCGATTCAGATTTAGATTATGATGACGGAATGCCTTGCATGAAAATTTCGTCCGTCAACAAAATCAGTGAGCCTTGCTATGCGGAGGATTTGATAAATGGGAAACGTTTGACCATGGAAATCGATTGCGGTTCAGCGGAGAGTGTGATCCCAGAAGAATTGTACCTCAGAAATTTTGCCAATGTTTAGTTGCAGCGATGCAACAAAAAACTAGTCGTTATCGATGGTAATAAACTTAAAGTTGTTGGTAAAATTGTCGTCGATGTACAGCTCACTGGAAATAGAAAGAAGCAGCAGTTTTTGATGTAGTCAAGAGTAAGTTTCCGACAATTTTTACCAAAGATTTTTCTAGTCCAATTGTTGGTTATAAGGGAGATTTCATCTTAAAGGAAGATACACCCATTTTTAAAAAGGCCTATGAAGTTCCTCTACGTTTACGACAAAAAGTGGTCGATTGTTTGGAAAAGTTAGAGAAGGAAGGTGTCATCACTCCGGTTAAAGCAAGCGAATGGGCTTCACCGGTAATAGCTGTAGTAAAAAAAGATCAAAGTATCCGTTTGGTGATTGACTGCAAAGTATCCATAAATAAAGTTTTACTTCTTAACATTTACCCTTTGCCTGTAGCTCAGGATTTATTTGCCACAATTTCTGGTTCAACTATTTTTTGTGCTTTGGATCTGGAGGGTGCTTAAACCCAGCTGCTTTTAACAAATCGTTCGAAAAGGTTCATGGTAATTAATACCATTAAGGGCCTTTACACATTTAACAGATTGCATCAAGGGGCTTCGTCAAGTGCAGCAATATTCCAAAAGGTTAAGGACCAAGTACTTCGCGATTTAGAAAAAGTTTCGTGTTACTTGGACGATGTACTGATTGCGGGTAAGGACTTTGACGATTGTAAGAACAAGCTTTTTTGGTTTTGGAAAGGTTAACCAAAGCCAACATAAAGATAAACTTGAAGAAACGCATTTTTTTGTAAGGCAATTGCCTTATTTGGGACATGTTTTAACGGATAAAGGTCTACTTCCTTGTCCCGATAAAGTGAAAACCATCCGTGAAGCGAAAGCTCCACGGAACGTTTCAGAACTGAAGGCATTTTTAGGACTTGTAACTTATTACTCGAAGTACATTCCTAATTAATCCACTCGCATCAGTTGTCTTTACAATCTTTTGAGGAAAAACGTTATGTACTGTTGGAATGATAACTGTGAAAAAGCATTCAACGATTGTAAAAGATTCCCAAACCAAATCTATTGGAATATTTTGATCCATATAAACCGGTTGTGGTGGTAACAGATGCGTGTACCTATGGTTTGGGAGGTGTAATTGATTTTTGCTCTCGTTTCCCTTTATCTCAGGAAGTTCCTAGAGAGTTGGCCCAGGAGTACGTTAAAAATTCCAATCGACTACAAGTAAGTGGCTAAGGAAACTTTGAAGGATGAGTTCCTTCAGACGATTTTGAAATACCTGAAGTTTGGCTGGCCTCAAAGGTTAGAAAGGCGTTTTGTAGACGTGTACTCACATTAACAGGAACTTGAATTAGTGGATGGATGTGTCCTGTTCCAGGATCGCGTAATAATTCCTGAATCTATGAAGAAGAGGGTTCTAAAAATGCTTCATATGAACCATTCAGGGATTAGCAAAATCAAGCAGCTAGCTCGAAGGATAGTCTATTGGTTCGGACTAAACAAGGACGTGGAGAATTACGTGAAAGGTTGCGTATGTGTCATATGTCATCAGATAACAGCCATCAACAAACCGGTTCCCTACTCAAAATGGATACCAACCATCAAACCTTTCAGCAGGATTCACGCAGATTTCTTCCATTTTGACCGAAAAGTTTTCCTTGTAGTTGTGGACAGCTATACCAAGTGGATCGAGCTGGAATACATGCGATACGATAAAAGGGTCCTAAGAATACTTTTGGGGATTTTTGCCAGGTTTGGCATACCTGATGTCGTAGTTACAGATGGAGAACCACCATTTAACTCCGAAAGTTTTGTGAATTTTTTGAAAAAACAGAACATTTTGGTAATGAAGAGTCCACCGTACCATCCGGAGAGCAATGGGCAGGCTGAAAGAACTGTACGACTAGTGAAGGACGTATTGAAGAAGTTTTTGCTTGACCCAGATATGAGAGGACTTGACATCGACGAGCAAATAGCTTATTTTTTATCTAACTACAGATATATTTGTTTAGACAACAAAGGCCAATTTCCTGCCCTGCATGCGACGTTGCACCTACTCATCTGCATCATTGTTTCCGCGGCGCTTCACCACTATCTGTCGAAGAGGAGTGAAGTTGGCTGGTGTAGTAAAAAATGACAAATATGTCAGGCGGCCGTCAACAGGAGAAATGAAAATCATCTACATTCAGTGATGAAGGTTACAGTGAATTTGACTTTAAAAACCAGATATTTTCTTAAGAATAGTGCCTATTATTTTGTATTATACTTGAACCAAAAGTGGTAAGAAATCATAAATATCATATTGAACTTAAAAGTAAAAGAAAAGATATGAATTATAGATACTTGAGAGGAACTTGAACGGTATAGCCACTTGTTTTCGGGATAACCTCTAGGAAACTCACAAACGTAAGTTAGAAATAAGAGAAGTCGATTTATAGATTGTTTACATTATGAATTACAAAACGTTTTTAGGAAAATTTTATTCGCCACGGAAAAATAAAGGGAATTAAAATTTCGGACATTGCCCAGTGAACAAGCGAACGGTGCAGTTCGTTCGGTCCGCTCTCCGTTGCTTTGGAAGTTTTTACTAGGCGTTTCAAGTCTTCAGTTCTATTTTATTGTTTCTCGATCGCGAGTGAAATTCAGTTTCTGAAGAAGAAAACGTTGTGTGTTAAGAAGTGCAACAACGTCATAAAGTGCATCTATACATCTATACGGCACGCACACCAGCAGTCCATCGTGTGAAGCGTGCATTCGTTCATCTGCCAACCACCACCGACCAGTATCATCATCATCATCGTCATCATTATCATCATCGCAGAGCTCCACGTCTAGCCGGTACACGGGGTTACATATCGTCGCTCGGCAGCAGCAGCACATTTGTTGACCGGCTGCAGCAGATCAGTAGTACATATAAGATAAGTTTTTGTTTCTCCTGAATACATTGTAATTTTATTGTGTGTGTGAGTGAGTGAGAGTGTGTAAGAGAGTGTGCTTAGGTTTAGTTTGTTTACCTGTGATTGATTGTAGATAATTGCGTTAGTGGTTGAGCGTCATAAGCACCCACGGGTGCGACATGGATGATTTGTCGGAAGATGATTCATCCATGCCGCCAAATAATGAGGTTTCTCAAAATGTCGCCCGGTCACGGGCCTATCCAGATGATTCAGTTGGTCCATGGGTTGTTTATTTTCAGCCCAAAACGAAACCTCTGAACGTTTAACAGATCAGTGATGATCTGACAAAACGATTCTCGGCCGTGACCGAGATAATAAAAGTGAGACCGAATAAACTTCGGGTCGTTGTGTCCAACCTTAAGCAGGCAAATGAGATTGCTGTCTCTCAGTTTTTTACAGTCGAGTATCGGGTGTATATCCCAGCTCGGGGTATTGAAATCGAAGGTGTGGTCACCGAAACGAGTGTGAACCCTGAGATCCTGCTGAAGCGGGGGGTTGGTCGATTTAAGAACCCTCTGCTATCTCCAGTTAAGATACTGGATGTGCGCCAACTAGGCACAGTATCGACCAATAAGGGTGAAAAAAAAGTTTACACCATCAGATTCGTTTCGGGTGACCTTCTCTGGCTCAGCCCTTCCTCAATACGTCGAGTTGGGAAAATTTCGGTTACCTGTGCGGTTGTTCGTACCTCGGGTCATGATCTGCCATAAATGCCAGCAGATGGGACACACGACCTCCCATTGCGGCAATAAGGCACGGTGCTCCAACTGCGGGGAGAAACATGGCGCCTGCGAAGACAGCACACCAAAATGCGCTCTCTGTAAGGGAACACCTCCTCATGCTCTCTCGTCGTGCCCGGCGTACAAACAACGCGGGGAAAAATTAGAACGCTCGCTAAGACAGCGTTCCAAGCAATCTTTCGCTGAAATGGTGAAAAAAGCCTCACCATCACCCGATGCTAATACAAATCCCTTTGCTCCTCTGTCAGATGACGAGTCTGACTTTGATTTTGTTGAAAAGGGAACATCAGTCAGTTTTCCGGAAGGTGCTTCACGAAAACGAAGACGCGTTCGCCCACCGAGTTCGACTTGAGCCAGAGCCCAAAACCAGTTTGCCAATTTCAAGGAAAGGTGGAAAGAAGGAAAATCCAATTCCACCTGGTTTTCGTAGCACTAACTACTCCCGGGACTTTCCATTTCTTCCGGGGACATCCAAAACCCCTGACGCCCCTATTTTAAGAACAGGAGCCCCCTCCTCAAGTGGGCTGTTCTCATTTGATGACATTGTCGAAGGTATCTTCAAGTACCTCGAAATTTCTGACCCTCTCAAAAGCATTGTTTTGGCAATGCTTCCCACAGTGAAGACTTTTTTGAAGCAATTAACATTAAAGTGGCCCTCCTTTCAGCTATCATCTCCTTTGATGGATAATATTCCAAATGAGGTCGGGGATTTGATCACTGTTCTACAGTGGAGTTTTCGAAGTTTGATTCCTATATTAGAATCATTCAACGTCACATCGATTGGACATCAACGTCGCGTATGATCTTACCCGTCACATCGATTGGACAAGGTTTAGGGCAGCAATAGATGAAGCCGTAACGACGGTAGAAGGGCTTCCTCCGCAGGAAGAATATAACTTCCTCTCCAAGACAGCGCGCTTCAAGCTCAAACTCGACCAGTTCCAGGAACGTCATTTCACAGGAAACCTCCTTCTTCACGGTGGGATCAGCAATGCACGGAGGTTTACCGTAAAAAGTCCGACGCGTTTAAAGTTTTTCGTAGATGTGGAACACCTGAGCACTTCGAAGTATACACGGCTCTCGAACGCGAACTGAAGAGCCTCATCAAGGCCAAGAAGCGCGGTTACTGGCGAAGATTCGTGGACGAACTATCGCGCGAAACGTCGATGAGTACTCTCTGGAACACGGCGCGAAGATTGCGTAACCGAACTACGAACAACGAGAGCGCAGAGTACTCGGACCAATGGATCCTCAAGTTGGCGCGAAAAGTTTGCCCAGATTTTGTGCAGGCACGAATCATTAATCGCGAAACCGAAAATCCGATAGATGAGATCAGCCAACCCTTTTCAATGGTAGAACTATCTCTCGCACTCCTTTTGTGTGGCAATACGGCTCCAGGGGCTGATAGGATCAAGTTCAACTTGCTTAAAAACCTCCCAGACGTCGCTAAGAGGCGCATGTTGCACTTGTTTAATCAGTTTCTTGAGCTAAACATTGTACAGGATGATTGGAGACGGGTGAGAGTTATTGCCATTCTAAAACCTGGTAAGCCCGCGTCCGACCACAACTCCTATCGACCCATCGCGATGTTATCTTGTATTCGAAAGTTGTTGGAGAAAATGATCCTCTTCCGTCTGGACAAATGGGTTGAGACGAATAACCTGCTTTTAGATACTCAATATGGTTTCCGTAGGGGTAAGGCAACGAACAACTGCCTCGCGTTGCTTTCCACAGATATTCAGTTAGCTTTTGCTAAAAAAGAGCAAATGGCTTCTGTATTCTTGGACATAAAGGGGGCTTTTGATTCAGTATCTGTTGAAGTTCTTTCAGATAAACTCCACGCTTGTGGCTTTTCACCATTAATGAATAATTTTTTGTACAATTTGCTGTCAGAGAAACATATGAGCTTCTCTCATGGAACCTCTACAGCTTCACGATTTAGCTACATGGGTCTCCCCCAGGGATCATGTTTAAGCCCCCTTTTGTATAATTTTTATGTCAAAGACATTGACGGTTGTCTAAGTGACAACTGTACGTTGAGACAACTTGCAGATGACGGTGTACTGTCTGTCACGGGACCCAATGGGGTCGATCTGCAAGGACCCTTACAGGATACCTTGAACAATTTGTCTACTTGGGCTCTCGAGCTAGGTATCGAATTCTCTACGGAGAAAACTGAGTTGTTAGTTTTTTCTAGGAAGCATAACCCTGCACAACCGAAGCTTCAAATTTGGGGTAAGCCGATAACTCATTCTATCTTTAAATATCTTGGGGTCTGGTTCGATTCAAAGTGCACCTGGAGATCCCATATTGAGTATCTGAAGCGAAAGTGCCTGCAAAAGGTCAACTTTCTCTGCACAATTAGCGGGACCTGGTGGGGAGCGCATCCACAAGATCTTCTAACGTTGTACCGGACAACGGTTTTGTCGGTTATAGAATACGGTAGTTTTTGTTTTCAGTCAGCGGCTCGGTCGCACTTCATTAAACTGGAACGTATTCAGTATCGGTGTCTTCGTATCGCGTTAGGTTGCATGCACTCGACTTATACAATGAGTCTTGAAGTGCTGGCTGGCATGTTGCCACTCTCGGATCGGTTTACAGAATTATCACTCCGGCTCCTCACCAGGTGTGAAGTCATGAACCCTCAGGTAATCGAAAACTTTGAGTTCTTGGTTGAATCCTCAAACTCGCTTCATGACTTTGTACCATTTGTACATAACACAGGATGTCAACCCTTCGCCGAATATTCCCAATCGTGTATGCTCATCCGACTTCGGCAGTTTGGTTCATTTTGATTTATCCATGAAGCAGGAGCTTCGTGAAATTCCAGAGCATCGTCGTCCTATGATTGCCGCTGTGATTTTTGCTGCAAAGTTTGATTCCACTAAATCGTTCTTCACTGACGGATCATTGATAGAGGAGTCAGCAGGCTTTGGTATATTTAATAAAATTTATAGCGCCAATCGTAAACTTCAAGCTCCTTGTTCCGTATATGTCGCTGAATTAGCGGCAATACACTTTAGGCTAGAAATTGTTGCCTCACTTACACCGGATCAGTATTTCATTTTCACGGATATTCTCAGTTCTTTAGAGGCTATTCGCTCCTTGAGGCCGGTAAAGCACTCCTCGTATTTTCTCATGAAAATACAGGAGCTTCTAAGTGCTTTATCTTCGCGTTATTTTACCATCACTTTTGTATGGGTCCCATCTCATTTTTCAAATCCTGACAATGAGATAGCAGACTCGCTTGCAAAGGTGGGCGCTATGGAAGGCGATATTTATGATCGACAAATCACCTTCAACGAATTTTTTCCTATTTTTCGTCAACAGTCACTCGTTAGCTGGCAGTATAAATGGAGTAAAAGAGATTTGGGGCGATGGCAACATTCTATCATCTCAAAGGTGTCGAAGAAATCATGGTTTTGGGGTATGAATGTGGGTCGAGACTTCATTCGTGTGATGTCTCGCCTCATGTCCAATCATTATTCTTTGAACGCTCATTTATACCGTGTTGGGCTGAGTGACAGCAATCTCTGTGCGTGTGGACAAGGCTATCAGGACGCAGATCACATTATTTGGTCATGTGCTGAGCATCGTGGAGTCAGATCTGAGCTTTATGATTCCCTTCGGGCTCGAGGTTGACAACCCAATGTACCAGTTCGAGATATTTTGGCTCTGCGTGGAACTCATTTATGTGTTTTTGACTAACATTAGCCTTAGATTGTAGTTAGTTTAACCTGTATGTTTACTTTAAGTTTTTTTTCGTTTTTTTTTATCTGTTTGTGTGTTTTTTTTTTCTTTCCCAAAAATGTTCAAGTCAAAAGAAGCCAAAAGTTGTATAGTTTTAAGTTTTTTAGACAATTTAGAATTAAAAAAAATGTGTTATGTAAACCACACTTCAAATTCCAGCCCACTTTCCCATCCTTTCAGTTGTTATTCCTAGTAACCTAGAGACGGCCGCGAGTAATCGGTCCTATCCCCTTAACGTTAGATTTAAGATAATTGACTGTGACGACTGTGAGCTGTGGTTTCACTTCGACTGCGTCGGAGTAGGTGAGGATGTAGCCAACCATGATTGGAGCTGTCAGGAATGCATCATTTCTAAAGTTCCTGCTCCACAATCGCCACATCCAGTAACTACAGGTGAGCCATTTCTACGCCCGCAGTCATCAATACCAACGCAATTAGTCCCACGTCTGCCTACACCGCGAACACCAATCGCGCCCCCACGTAGTCCATTGGCAAATCCGCAACCACCTACCCCACGTCCGCGAACATTACGAGCACTAAATCCGCAATCACCAACCCCACGTTCACGCACTCCATAAACACCGACTGTGCAACCAGGTGTATCCCCAGCGCCGAGACAGCCTATTGTCGATCCCGATCTACTGAACAAACTTCCCGCTGAACTCCGGATCCAGTTATTGGAAGAAGAAGAAGCCATCGAGCGCAAATTTTTGCTACGTAGGTTCCAGCTTCTGCTCGAGACAACCGGGAATCCCGATCCTGTGGATCAAGGCAACGGTAACAAAAGTAACCCAGTACGAAACGACGTAAGTGATCCTCCTGCATTCCATTCGTCTCCTATGAACGGTCATCGCCGCAATATTCCACCGTTTGCTCCTCCTACTATGCACCAAAGTAATAACCTGCCAATGTTTATACCGCGTCCGAGAGAACAACAACTGCACGTTTCCTCTGAAATTCCACCTATGGTCAACAATCTCCCCAATTTTTCAGCCATTGATTCACCTCGAGACAACCAACGGCCAAATTTGCCGGCATTTAATCTACCTCCAGCCAATCCACGACCCAATGCTTCGACGTTTGCTCATTCTAGAACCGATCAGCGTCCACATATGCCGTCGTTATCCCAGTCGAATCAATATCTGCGTCCAAACGCTTCCGCGTTTGCCTCTTATGTTGATCTTCCGCGTCATACTGCTCAAGAATACTACCCGTACGACTCTCACGACTTTCCTTCTGCCATGGGGGGGACGGCGTTGCTAAATAGAAGCCAAATCGCCGCACGTCATGCAGTCGCCAAGGAGCTACCAATATTCAGCGGTTAACCGGAGGAGTAGCCGCTGTTTTATGCCACTTATGATAATACGACGAACCTTTGTGGATTTTCGCCCGAGGAGAATATGGCCCGCTTACAGAAGTGTCTAAGAGGGAAGGCATTGGAAGCGGTCAAATGTCAGCTGCTGCATCCAACCAATCTGAAGCAGGTTCTTTCTACTTTAAGAATGCTCTACGGCCGTCCGGAAATCATCGTTCATTCGCTGTTACAGAAGATCAACGCTCTTCCCGCACCCAAAGCGGATCGTTTGGGTACACTCGTCGACTTTGCGCTAACCGTTCGCAACATGGTAGCAACCGTGAAAGCCTGTGAGTTAGAGGAGCATCTGTGTAACTTGACCCTACTGCACAGTTTGGCTGAACGTCTCCCGCCGATGATTCGTTTGAATTGAACGACCCATCGTCAGTCTCTACGATCGGTTACGCTGTCTGACTTCAGCAACCGGTTGTACAAGCTGGCGGAAGCAGCAAGTGCGGGAACGATGCCACACCCAAGCAACACACAAGTTTTATAACGGTTGAAAATACTTTTATTTGACTAGATTTGGTTGTATAGAAGCTTACTCAACATAAAATCATGAAGATGTGTTACTCGGGCAGTTCTCTGGTTCCTTCGATAACAAGACTCGTCGTGGACGGAAGGAAGATGGATTTCTGAATGCGCACAGCGGAACGGTTCCGGAATTCACGCAACACGTAGCAACTAACGGATGTGTCATCTGCAATGGTAGTTGCGAAGCAGTGGGAAAGTGTAAGCGATTTGTTTCGTTGGATCTCTCCGCACGCTGGGCTGCGCTTCGGGAGCATAAATTATGTCGTAGCTGCCTGGGAAATCATCGAGGTCCATGCAAGTCCGGGAAGGCTTGTGGGAAGAATGGATGTGAATACAAGCACCATCAGCTTATGCACAACGATGCTAAGGATAAACTAGTGTCGTCAGGTTCAAGACAGCATGCTCAAGCCCCACAACATGACGTCGCTGGAAGCTCCCGGGAAACCAAATCATGCAACACTCACCGAGGAGGTAGCAAGGCAGTATTATTCCAGTACGTTCCAGTTACGCTGTACAACAGCGGGATTAAACTGTACACCCATGCATTCTTGGACAGCGGGTCGTCTCTCACGCTGATGGAGGAATTCTTGGCGAAGGAGCTGAATCTGCGAGGTGAAAAGCACCCACTGTGTCTCCGCTGGACGGCTGACACTTGTCGGTACGAAGACGATGCTAGGCGTGTCTCAGTCCATATTTCCGGCACGTACAATGGAAGTTCTAAAAGTCACTTGACAGATGTATATACGGTCAAGGAATTGAAGCTCCCGTCGCAATCTCTGCCCATCCGCAAACTTTCGGAGAAATACCCTCATCTTGATGGGCTGCCGATAGATTCATACAGCAGTGTTCAACCTAAGATATTAATCGGGATGAACAATGTACGAGTGGTGCATGCACTGGAGAGCCATGAAGGAAAGCCAAACGAACCGGTTGCAGTAAAGAATCGTCTTGGATGGACTATATATGGAACGTGCTCGCCGAAGGATAGTCTAGTGTCGTTCAACACCCCGTACAACTATCATATCTGCTTTCATTCCTACGAAACGGATGAGATCTTGCACGAGACTGTTAAGAAGTACTTCGCGCTTGACAGTTTAGGGATTGGCACTCCGCAGAAACAACTTAATTCTAAGGAAGACGAACAAGCGCTGGTGAAACTTCGGGATGTGACGACTTTCCAGAACGGGCGCTACCAAGTGGGCCTACTATGGAAGTACGACGATGTGCGTTTGCCCAACAACCGCTCCATGGCGTTGAGACGTCATCGTTGCTTAGTCGAAAGGATGGAACGTGAGCCCCGATTATCAGAGACAGTGCGGTCGAAGATGGCGGACTACGAGCGCAAGGGGTACATTCGGAAACTCACACCCGACGAGAGCCAAAGGACCGGAGATCGAACATGGTACCTACCAATCTTCCCGGTGTTCAATCCCAACAAACCAGGGAAGGTTCGAATTGTCTCCGATGCGGCCGCTTCTTTCAGAGGTGTTTCCCTGAACTCCGTATTGATGAAAGGGCCGGACCAACTGAATGATCTACCTCCTGTATTGTACAAGTTCCGAGAGCGATTGATAGGTTTGGGAGGTGACGTAGCGGATATGTTTCATCAGATGCGGATGAACTCCAAAGATGAAGAGAGTCAGCGGATCGTGTGGTGTGCTAACGAAAGCACAACAGAACCATGCGACTACGTGATGCAGGTAGTGACATTCGGTGCCACGTGTTCACCCAGCACAGCGCTTTACGTCCTGAACGAGAATGCAAAGCGGTTCGCAAGCCAGTTTCCTGCTGCCGTTGACGCTATCCACCATAGGCATTACGTTGACGACATGTTAACAAGCGTAGATACGGAGGAAGAAGCAATAAAATTGGCGAACGATGTCCGATACGTTCATCGGCAGGGTGGATTTCATATGAGAAACTGGGTGTCGAACTCGGCGGTGGTGTTGGAAGCGCTTGAGGAGGACTCGAGAACAGAAATGTCTATGGAAATGAATGCCGATTTAGCCATGGAAAAGGTCCTCGGCATTTGGTGGAGCACTACGACGGATGTCTTCCGGTATAAGCTCTGCACAGATCGTAATAGAAACCTTCTTACCAGAGCCAAACACCCAACTAAACGGGATATGCTTCGAACGCTAATAGCTGTTTACGACCCTTTAGGTCTCATTGCGCACTACCTAATGTACCTGAAGGTACTCCTTCAAGAAGTCTGCAGAAGCAAAGCAGGATGGGATGATCAAATCGGTGAAAAGGAACTGGAAAAATGGCGTACGTGGTTACGCATTCTACCGGAACTCGAATCGGTACAAATACTCCGCTGCTATAACCGGGCTGAAACGAGTATTGACGAATCGAGGATCGAGCTTCATACGTTTGTAGATGCTAGTGAGCTGGGGTACGCTGCTGTTTCATATTTCCGTTTTGAAAAGAATGATCGAGTCCATTGTGCACTCGTCGGAAGCAAGACTCGGGTAGCACCTCTCAGATTCGTCTCCATCCCTCGACTCGAGCTGCAGGCAGCAGTAATCGGCACCCGCTTGGCTAGGAGTATTGTAGCGGGTCATTCGATCCAGGTTGATCGCCGGTATTTCTGGACAGATGCTCGGGACGTTATGTGCTGGATTCACTCAGACCAGCGGAGGTACTCCCAGTTTGTAGCATTTCGTGTAGGCGAAATATTGGAAGCAACGGATGTTACGGAATGGAGATGGCTGGGCACAAAGGCGAACGTAGCCGATGACGGTACAAAATGGAAGTACAAACCGGATCTGTCACCAACGAGTCGCTGGTTCAATGGACCTCCGTTCCTATGGAAGTGCAAAGAAGAATGGCCCAAATCGTCGCTGAACGCTGAAGAAACCGTCGAAGAAATCCGAACGAGCGTACTGCATCTTGCGGAGAGGAGAGTTCGTACGATCCTGCTCCCACAGAACTTCTCTTCGTGGTATCATCTACGACGTGCAACGGCATTTGTTCAACGATTCGTCAATAATATCCGACTAAAGAAGTGCGATCAACAACGGAAAGTCGGGCCGCTCACACAAGAAGAACTTCTCGAAGCGGAGGTGTTTCATATCAAGCGTACTCAGGAAGATGTCTATGCAGATAAAAAGGCGATTCTTACAGCTGGCGATCGTGTCGTTTACATAAGAAGAACAGTCTGTGCAAGGTCAGCCCATTTGTCGACAAGCAGGGCGTGATGCAAATTCAGAGTCGGTTAGGCGAGTGTGACTTCTTGGATGAAAACAGCAAATATCCTATCGTTCTCCCACGAGACCACCCGGTCACGTCGCTTGTCGTGCGTGACGTTCACCTACGCTATCATCATCAATGTCATGAGACTTGCGTGAATGAAGTACGGAAAAGGGTTTCATATCCCACGTGTACGTACCGTTTACGACCGTGACCGCCTCGTTAAATACAAGCTCCTGTATCCTAGCTTTGAATAGCTGTTTTGCTCGAAGGGGTACTCCAGTAGAAATTATCAGTGATCGAGGAACAAACTTCGTAGGTGCAGACAAAGAGCTGAAAGCGGCGGTAGCAGCGTTGGACCGGGACAAAATCATGACGGAATTCACAACGTCAAGAACATCATGGCGATTCAACCCTCCTGCTTCACCTCATATGGGTGGCTGTTGGGAGCGGCTCATCCAATCCGTGAAGAAAATCCTGTTCAAAGTTAAACCACAGCGAGTACCTACGGAAGAGATACTGAGAAGCTACTTAATTGAGGTTGAGAACATCATCAACAGCTGACCATTGACGCATGTTCCTGTGGACGATTATTCATCACCAGCGCTTACCCCCAACCATTTTCTGTTGGGATCATCGGACGGATCGAAACCACTTCACAGGCTCTTGCCAACCTCTACTGGAAGCGGTGGGTAGCAGAATACCTTCCCACGATCACACGTCGAACCAAGTGGTTCTATCCAGTGCGGCCAGTCGCGGTAGGAGAAATTGTCGTAATAGTCGATCCGACTTTGCCAAGGAACTGCTGGCCCAAAGGTCGAGTAGTTTCGGTGAAGACCTCCATAGATGGACAAGTTCGCTCAGCGGTTGTTCAAAAAATTACAGGACTTTACGAGAGACCTGCGACAAAGTTAGCTGTATTGGACGTAGGTGCATATGAAAGTGGATCGAACCAAGGTCCAACCACTGGGGGGGACTGTTGCGTCCGCCCTGCGTGCGACGCTGCACCTACTCATCTGCATCATTGTTTCCGCGGCGCTTCACCACTATCTGTCGAAGAGGAGTGAAGTTGGCTGGTGTAGTAAAAATTGACAAATATGTCAGGCGGCCGTCAACAGGAGAAATGAAAATCATCTACATTCAGTGAAGAAGGTTACAGTGAATTGGACTTTAAAAACTAGATATTTACTTAAGAATAGTGTTTGTATTATACCTGAACCAAAAGTGGTAAGAAATCATAAACATCATATTGAACTTAAAAGGTAAAGATATGATATGAATTATAGATACTTGAGAGGAACTTGAACGGTATAGCCACTTGTTTTCGGGATAACCTCTAGGAAACACACAAACGTAAGTTAGAAATAAGAGAAGTCGATTTATAGATTGTTTACATTATGAATTACAAAACGTTTTTATGAAAATTTTATTCGCCATGGAAAAATAAAGGGTATTAAAATTTCGGATAACTCGTTTCCTTGTTGTGTACACACACGCATGATGATCCTAAACTTGTGAATTTTGAAGTTCACAAAAAGTCTGATGCATTTACAAATCTCAAGAATGGAGATTTGATTTTCAATAAAAATAGGGAAACTGCCCCCATATTAATCTCATTGTTCCTATATTCATCCTACGACGAATCAAACAATTGGGCAGTTGAAGGATCGGTTTCGTTTTCTAATAATGTTTGCTCACGTTAAATAACTACAACAAACATTACTAACTAATCCTGTCACGTGTATATCGTTTTATATCAAGTAGGATGAATATGGGAACAATAAGATAAATATAGGTACATCTTCCCTATTAACCCTAAAGACATCAGACAGTGGAGCCACATTTTTCTGATGCTTTTCAGTTTCTGATGCTACTTTTCAGATTTCTCTTGGGGGAAGGATAGTGTTGGCGTATAAGCGTCAGCTTAAATTGTCGTCTAACTCTCATCGCAAGGGAACCTTAGTTTTCCCGGTGGATGGTATGACGAACCCAAGACACGATCCAACGTCTATTTTGTCATCAAATCATGAAGCAGCACCAGTTTTGTAATCGTTATCAAACCAAGAAGCACCAATTTTGTCATCAGTGCCACCTGTTAAAGTAGTTTTGTCACCGACTTCGGCAAGAAGTAGCGATTCACGTAATCGAAGTAAACGAAGAAAAAAATATGGAGAACAAGAATCTGTTTTCCAGCCGATTCCTTTATTTTTTCAAACCAAGAACTTCAAGAAGACTTACAGCATGAAAATTTAGAGCCATTTCAAACGGTTTCGAATAGGCGTTCCAATAAAAAAACAAAGAAACACAGAAGAAGTGATTTTGTCTATTTTTAGTATTATCAAAAGTTTTAGAATATTTTAAGTTATATGTATATGTATGTATGTAGGAAGCCACCATCCTAGCGTGGGCCTTGCCCTGCATGCGGTTCCACTTAATAGAAAGATCATGCTTTGTTACCGTTTTAAATTCAACATATCGCTGTATGAAGGGCCAAAAAGGGTTGGGCAGGCCCGTAAGCAGAGACACTTACGCGAAACCTGCGGGAATAAGGGAATCTCCTTCCAGCAATATAATCCTATAAAACGAATAACAAAATACGCAATTCAGTTAAGCTTTCCACTAGATGGTTTGTTTAAGAAAGGCGCGTCAAATTCATTACAACTGTTGGAGTGGGAATGTACCAATCATAAATTATAGACACTTTTTTTTTTTTTTAACTCTTTATTTGTTCCAAATTTATTCATATTTACATTTCATGTTAATCTAGGTGCTCCAGCTACTACCGTAACGTATCAACCTTAATTGTTAAAATATGTATCTAATTTTGTTTACATTGTTCATGCCTTAGCAGTTCAGTATTTTAAACAGGTTTTTATTCCTGCGTGTCAGTATAACAATAATAATCTTAAAACTAAAAACAAACTAAAATTAATCTTAACTAAGCATAAAGGGAATTAATCATTGCAATAGAAGATTGCAACGATTTTTGTCTGAAATTATTAATTATTTTGTTGGACATTTGTTCTAAAGTCTCAACATTCGAAATTCTATGTACTTCGTTAGTACTGTACCAAGAAGGCAGCTTCAAAATCATCTTCAGAACTTTGTTCTGAATCCTTTGAAGTATTTTTTTCCTGGTAGCACAACAACTAGACCATATTGGAACAGCATAAAGCATGGCCGGTCTAAAAATTTGTTTAAATATTAGTAGTTTGTTCTTCAGACATAGTTTGGATTTTCTGTTTATAAGAGGATATAAACATTTTATATATTTATTACATTTGGCTTGAATGCCTTCAATGTGATTTTTAAAATTTAATTTTTGATCAAGTAATAGACCAAGGTATTTCACTTCGCTTGACCAGGAAATTGGAACACCGCTCATAGTAACGATGTGACTACTACTAGGTTTCAAAAAAGAAGCTCTAGGTTTATGTGGGAATATTATTAGTTGAGTTTTGGAAGCGTTGGGAGAAATCTTCCATTTCTGTAAATAAGAAGAGAAAATGTCCAAACTTTTCTGCAGTCTCCTGCAAATGACACGAAGACTTCTTCCTTTAGCGGAGATGCCTGTGTCATCAGCAAACAAGGATTTCTGACAACCCTGAGGCAAATCAGGGAGGTCGGAAGTAAAAATGTTATATAGTATCGGCCCAAGAATGCTACCCTGAGGAACTCCAGCTCTAACAGGTAGTCGATCAGATTTGGAATTCTGATAATTTACCTGCAGAGTTCTGTCAGTTAAATAATTTTGAATTAATTTTATAATATAGAGCGGAAAATTAAAGTTTTTCAATTTAGCAATCAAACCTTCATGCCAAACACTGTCGAATGCTTTTTCTATGTCTAGAAGAGCAACTCCAGTTGAGCAGCCTTCAGATTTGTTTGAACGAATTAAATTAGTAACTCTCAAAAGTTGATGAGTAGTTGAATGGCCATGGCGAAATCCAAATTGCTCATCTGCAAAAATTGAGTTTGTATTGATGTGAAGCATCATTCTATTCAAAATTAGCTTTTCAAAAAGTTTACTGATTGAAGGAAGTAAACTTATTGGTCTGTAGCTAGAAGCTTCAGCTGGATCTTTCTCGGGCTTTAAAATTGGAACAACTTTGGCATTTTTCCATTTGCCAGGAAAGTATGACAAATGAAAACATTTATTGAATAATTTTATCATGAAAGACAAGGTACTCACTGGGAGTTTTTTGATGAGTATATAGAAAATTCCATCATCACCTGGAGCCTTCATATTTTTTAACTTTTTAGTTATAGTTTTTACTTCATCCAAATCAGTACCCCAGGATTCATCAAAAATATTTTCCCTTGAGGAAATATTCAGATAATCAAGAGAAACCTGATTCTCAATAGGACTAGTAAGACCCAAACTGAAATTATGGGAACTCTCAAACTGCTCAGCAAGTTTTTGAGCTTTTTCCACATTTGTTAGCAATATTTTATCACCTTCTTTGAGCGCTGGAAAAGGCTTTTGAGGTTTCTTTAAAATTTTGGAGAGTTTCCAAAAAGGTTTGGAACTCGGCTCTAATTTTGACACATTATTTTCGAATTGTTTGTTCCTCAGGGCAGAGAAGAGTTTTTTAATTTGTTTTTGCAAATCTCGCCAGATAACTTTCATGGCGGGATCGCGTGTTCTTTGATATTGTCTTCTACGGATATTTTTCAGACGGATCAAAAGCTGAAGATCGTCGTCTATTATAATTGTATTGAACTTTACCTCGCATTTTGGAACTGAGACAGCTCTTGCTTCAACTATGGAAGTAGTCAGAGAGTCAAGAGCATTATCGATATCATTTTTAGTTTCCAAAGGAATATTAGGATCAAAGTTATATTCCATGAATGTTTGATATTGGTTCCAATCAGCTCTATGATAATTGAAAGTAGAACTGTTGGAATTAGAAATTATTTCTTGAGATATTTCAAAAGTTACTGGAAGGTGATCCGAACCGAAGTTAGCATGGGTAACCAATTGGCTACAAAGTTGACATGAATCAGTTAAGACCAAATCAATAGTTGAGGGATTTCTGGCAGAAGAAAAGCAAGTTGGGCTGTTTGGGTATTGGATAGTGTAATAACCCGCAGAACAATTATCAAATAGTATATTACCATTGGAATTACTTTGAGCATTATTCCACGATCGGTGTTTTGCATTAAAATCACCAATAATGAAGAATTTTGACCTATTACGGGTAAGCTTCTGTAGGTCACCCTTGAGAAGATTCTTTTGCTGACCTACGCATTGGAATGGTAAATAGGCAGCTAATAGTGTAAGTTGACCAAATTTTGTTTCAACAGAAACCCCCAAAGTTTCAAAAACTTTGGTATCAAATGAAGAAAGAATTTGATGTTTGATACGCCTATGAACAATTATGGCAACGCCACCACCTAGACTTTCAAGACGATCATTGCGGTGTACGAAATAATTAGGATCCCTTTTTATTTTATCACCTGGTTTAAGAAAAGTTTCAGTTACAACGGCAATATGCACGTTATGAACTCGTAAAAAGTTAAACAGCTCGTCTTCATTATTTTTAAGAGATCGAGCATTCCAATTTAAAATATTCAGTGTCTTAATACCCATTGCTGAATTTCAGGGTCATGACAATATTGTTTGCAAATTTTATACCAGTTTGAATTGCATCAAACATGGAGTTTGTATTTAACATTCCATTAATCATATCGATTAATGATTTCTGTAAAAAATCCATTTTTGGAGCGGTTATGCTACCTAAGTCAAAATCTTCAACATTTCTGGTAGAATTTTGGTTTCTACCGGCTGTAACGGCAGCGTAGGAAGCTCCATTACCTAGCTGTATCCAAAAGCTGTATTCAAATCATAACATAAAATAATACATTCCTTGTCGAACGTTCGAGTGTGCAAGTTCATTTTTTGGTTAGCTCCGCAATCGAATTACTTTTTTGGTTTTTTTTTTCCACGATCGTGGTTTTTTTTCTGCACTAAAGCTGGTGTAACAGCTGGTTTGATAGTGCCACAGTGCGACGTTCGGAACGAAGGAAGTGGCCTTTACAGGCGAGCCTTGTAAAGGACCATCCAACGGCCCGTCATCGACACCGAAAGTGTGAAGAATTTCGTTCTCCCCCACGACGGCTATCATCATCATCATCATCACCGCACCATTCCATCGCGTCGGTCAAGGCTTTGTTCCACACGCACCCGGAGGCTTTTCAATAGCCTATCTACAGACCGACACGAGTAGCAGCCGCATCATACCAAATTGTGTAACAATAGGTTTGAAATTTTTTCGACGAAGAATATTGTTGATTAATCCTCCCGGATAACAGGAAACCTTTCTTAGTATTATATAAGTATTTTTTTTTTATTATTATTATTTTTTGGTTTGTTATTTTCCCTTATTTTTCTTTTTTTTCTTTTTTCAAATTATTAACTAACCCACCTATAAGTGGATATAATCTCATTTTTCTTTATTTCTTTTTTTTTCTCTGTGATAGGAGCTGTGTATGTGGATTCTTTTTGAGCATGTTTTAGGTGAATTTAATCGCGGCAATAAAATAAATAATTAACCCAACTTTCAGATACGAAAATCTTTATTGTGTCCTATATTTTTATATTATATTTTTTTTTTATTTTATTTTTCTTATATTGAATTGAACACAATTGTTTTATTCTCCTCGTGGGCGTTCTAAGTCCCCATGATGGATGAAAATAATCCAAGCCGGGGTACGGAGGAGTTTGATAGTTCGGATGATGATATTCCTCCTATTCTACAACTTTTTCCTAATTTTTCTTCAATGGAGACAGAAAAAGCCTCAGAGCCAAATTCGACTGAAGCAACTTCTGGTACATCCTCCTCCGAGCTCCCCCGACGGAAAGCTTATCCAACCGGATCTAAAGGTCCTTTTCTGGTTTTTTTTTCGACCCAAGAGTAAACCGTTGAATAAATTTCAAATTGAAAAAGATCTGGCAAAGTCGTTTCGGAGCATTCAGGAAATAACCTCTCCCAGCCGCAGTAAGCTTCGCATCACTCTAAGTGATCGCGAAGAAGCTAACAAGATTGTTGCCTCAGAGCTCTTTTCCTTAGAATACCATGTGTATCTTCCCTCGCACGTTGTTGAAATAGCCGGAGTGATCACCGAACCGTTTTTGACGTGCGCTGACATCAAGGCTCATGGAACTGGTGGGTTTAAAAATCGTGCCGTTCCACCAGTTCAGGTTCTTGATGTCAGGCAAATGAACCATGTGTATTCCGACGGCAAAAAAGGCCTTCAAACTCGTATCGTGTGATCTTCTATGGAGCTGCCCTCCCGAATTTCCTCGTGTTGGGGAAGCTTTGGTTACCTGTTCGCCTCTATATACCAACGGTCATGCACTGTGATAAGTGCCAGCAGTTTGGTCATACTGCACCTTACTGCTGTAACAAAGCACGATGCGGAAAATGTGGTGAGCAACATGTGGAGGGTCCCTGCAGTACGGACCCCAAGTGTATATGCTGTGGGGAAGCTCCACATGATCTCTATGCATGCCCGAAGTATATAAAGCGGGAGAAATATGAAATTCGTGCATTGCAGCAGCGGTCAAAGCGCTCTTATGCAGAAATACTTAAAAAGATCGCACCGGCCGCTGTTCCACCAGCCCAACCTGACAACAACCTGATCTTTTCTTCCCTGCCCATTGATGATCATGGCTCAGACTTTGAGGATGCTGAGGAGTACTCTGTTGTTCAGACGGGAGCGAAGAGAAAGCGCGCTACAGCAAGACGTCAACGGCACCGTCAGCAAGCATCTCAAAACGCGCTGACTGTAGAACAGGCTCCACACCCTCCTCTGAACAATCCAAGAAGTGGTGGCAATACAAAAAAAGTTTCTCCTCAAGGTTTTAAACCACTGGATAGTGACTTTCCGCCACTTCCGGGAACATCTAAAACCCCAGTTGTTCCAGTTTTTTTGCCTAGGACGCCAACTACCAAGACATCCGGAATCTCGAGTCGTGTCAAGTCGAAGACTCTGAAAAAATGTCTCTTTCTGGGATTGTGGAATTCATCTTCGCCATTTTCGAGGTCTCACTAACAACGAGAAACCTCATCAACATGATCCTTACATTTGTAAAACCTCTCCTAAAGAAACTGTCTTCAAAATGGCCTCTTCTTGACTCGATCATATCTTTCGATGGATAATTTATCCAATGAGGTCGGGGATATGATCGAAGCACTACAATGGAATAGTAGAAGTATTCTAAAAAATTTGGACGCTTTTAAGTTTTTAGTTCACAAATCTCACTGTGACGTATTTGCTCTCTGTGAAACATGGCTCTCTTCTGATAAAGAT
This sequence comes from Aedes koreicus, assembly GCA_024533555.2. Taxonomy (NCBI): domain Eukaryota; kingdom Metazoa; phylum Arthropoda; class Insecta; order Diptera; family Culicidae; genus Aedes; species Aedes koreicus. The sequence continues at coordinate 99,497 of JAHHFK020000843.1, read as the reverse complement.
TTTAACATTATTCGGCAGGATCGAGGAGACTCATATGGAGGGGTGCTGTTGGGGATTAATAAGCTCTACTCCTTTTCTAGAATTGATCTCCCCTCGATGACAGGCCCTGAAGTAGTTGCATGCCAAGTGACTATTCGAGGCAAAAGTTTAAGTATAGCCAGCATATACCTGTCGCCGAATACGGCAATATCCCGCAGGGACCTTTCACCTATTTGCCTTGCAATGCCAGAGCCACGGTTGATCTTAGGAGATTTTAATTCTCACGGTACAGCCTGGGGGTCACCGTACGACGACAACCGTTCTGCATTGATACTAGACCTCATGGACTACTTCAACTTGACCATTTTGAATACTGGGGAAGTAACACGCGTGGCTCCACCTCCAAACCCTGGAAGCAAATTAGACCTCTCAATCTGTTCGAATTCATTATCATTGGATTGCACGTGGAAAGTGATTCAAGATCCCCATGGTAGTGATCACCTGCCTATGAAAATTTCTATCACCAATGGTTCGTGTCAATCTCGCTCGATCGACATTGCGTACGACCTCACGAAGTGCATCGACTGGGGTAAATACGCTGGAGCGATCATCGATGGCGAGCAATCGGTCGAAGTCCTTCCTCCGTTGGAAGAGTATCGGTTTTTATCCGGGTTAATCTTCAAATGTGCGATCGGCGCACAGCGCAGACCGGTACCAGGATCAACAATTCGCCGACGTTCGCCCACTCCGTGGTGGGATGACGAATGTACTGAGGTCTACCGTGAAAAATCAGTCGCGTTTAAAGCATATCGGAAGCGCGGTTCGCGAGATAACTACGAGGGGTACATTGCTCTTGAGCGTAAGTTTAAGAGCCTCGCCAAGGCCAAGAAACGCGGATATTGCCGTCACTTCGTCGAAAGGCTATCCCGTGAAACGTCGATGAGAACTCTTTGGACCGTCGGGAGAAGAATGTGAAATGCGTCGTCGGTGAATGAAGACAAGGAAAGCTCTTCCCGGTGGGTCTACGCGTTCGCCAAGAAAGTGTGCCCAGATTCGGTTCCGGTGCAACGAATTGCTCGCGATACTCAAACCAATCGTAACGAAATGGATGCGCCCTTTTCGATGCTCGAATTCTCACTTGCTCTTCTTTCATGCAACAATTCTGCACCAGGAATGGATAAAATCAAGTTTAACTTGTTGAAAAGCCTCCCAGACGTCGTAAAGAGGCGCTTGCTGAACTTATTTAATCAGTTCTTGGAAAGCAATATTGTTCCGGATGAATGGAGGCAGGTTAGAGTTATAGCTATACAAAAACCCGGGAAAGCCGCGTCGGATTACAACTCTTATCGTCCAATTGCGATGTTGTCGTGTATACGGAAGCTGCTAGAGAAGATGATTCTCCATCGGCTCGACAAATGGATTGAATCTAATGGCTTTCTATCTCATACACAATTTGGTTTCCGCAGAGGCAAAGGAACCAACGATTGTCTTGCGCTGCTCTCAACAGAAATACAGCTGGCCTATGCTCAAAATGAGCAAATGGGTTCAGTTTTCATGGACATTAAGGGGGCTTTTGATTCAGTTTGTGTAGACGTCCTTTCAGACAAATTCCACGAGTGTGGCCTTTCACCATTATTAAACAACTATTTGTACAATTTGTTGTCTGAGAAACATATGAGCTTTTCTCATGGGTCTTCGACAACTTCACGAATTAGCCACAAGGGTCTCCCCCAGGGCTCTTGTTTAAGCCCCCTTTTTTATAATTTTTATGTTAGAGACATCGATAGCTGCCTCATGGAAAATTGCACGCTAAGACAGCTTGCGGATGACGCCGTTGTTTCATTTGTAAGACCAGGGGCGAACAACCTGCAGGGACCGTTGCAGGATACCCTAGTCAATTTGTCTACCTGGGCTGTAAAGCTGGGTATCGAATTCTCCCCGGAGAAAACAGAGTTAGTTGTTTTTTCTAGGAAGCGTGATCCAGCACAGATACCGCTCCAACTCATGGGTAAAATAATAACTCAAAGTTTGTCTTATAAACACCTAGGGGTCTGGTTCGATTCTAAATGCACCTGGGGAAAGCACATTAAGTATCTGCATCAGAAATGCCAGCAGCGAATAAACTTCATGTGTACTATCACCGGAACATGGTGGGGAGCCCACCCGGAAGATCTGATAAAGCTGTATCGTACAACGATTCTGTCGGTTCTCGAGTACGGTAGCTTCTGTTTTCAATCCGCCGCGAATACTCATATTCTGAAGCTGAAGCGAATCCAGTACCGTTGTCTTGGTATCGCGTTAGGCTGCATGAACTCAACTCATACTATGAGTTTGGAGGTATTAGCAGGAGTTCTTCCTTTATCAGATCGTTTTGTGGAGCTATCGTTCCGGTTCCTCATCCGCTGTGAGGTGCTAAGCCCATTGGTAATTGAAAATTTTGAAAAGCTAATCGAACGAAATCCTCAAACTAAATTCATGACACTGTACCATTGGTACATGACTCTGGAGGTGAGCCTTTCTTCGAACGTTCCTAATCGTGATTCCTCCCAAGACTTCTCTAGTTCTACTGTAGTTTTTGATCTAACCATGAAGCAAGAAGCTCGTGGAATACCAGATCCATTCCGTTAGGAGAACATTACATCAATTTTTGCAAGCAAGTTTGGCCATATCAGAAGTGACAGAAAGTTTTACACCGACGGGTCAAAAACAAATGATTCCACTGGATTTGGTGTTTTTAACGAAATTCATAGCGCCTCCTTCAAACTTCAAAATCCTTGCTCCGCATACGTCGCAGAATTGGCGGCTATACACTATGCATTAGAGCGAATTGCCTCTCTTCCCTCTGATCAATTTTTCATTTTTACGGATAGTCTCAGCTCACTTCAGGCTATTCGTTCAATGAGGCCGGCAAGGCACTCACCGTATTTTGTTAGCGAAATACGATCTCTTTTGAGTGCCCTATCAAACAATTCTTACACCATCACCTTGGTTTGGGTCCCTTCTCATTGCTCCATTCCGGGTAATGAGAAAGCGGATTCACTTGCCAAGGTGGGCGCTATGGCAGGCGATATTTATGATCGACAAATTGCCTTCAACGAATTTTTTGCTATTTTCCGTCAACAGGCCTTGATCAGCTGGCAACAAAAATGGGATGCAGGGGATTTGGGCAGATGGTTACATCCCATTCTCCCACAGGTATCGAAAAAATCGTGGTTCAGAGGGTTGGACATTAGCCGGGATTTTATCAAGGTAATGTGTCGTCTAATGTCCAATCACTACTCGTTAGGCTCTCATTTCTATCGAATAGGTCTCTCAGACACCAATCAATGCGGCTGTGGTGCAGGTTATCAGGACATCAACCACGTTGTCTGGCATTGCCTCGATTTCGAAATTGCCAGATCTGATCTTTGCGCATCCCTACGGGCCCGAGGGAAACCAGAGAAGTAAGATATCAGAGACGTGCTGGGTAAGCTGGACTTGGACTATATGGGGCTAATTTACAAGTTCTTGAAACAAATAGATGTATTCGTTTGATCCTCTCTTAGCTGTCGCTAACATGTCCACCTCGTCCCCTCCCCCGTAATACCGCTTCTATTGTATCGTTACAGCTTAACGCAATGCAACATCTACGCCAGACCTACAGCAACAATACAGCATCGCCAATCTGCTGTTGAAAGCCAACGTTAAGATTCCTACTTCCCCATTCCTACCCGAATCATTGTAATCCCTAACCTCGACCAAGCCGCGAGTTTTTCGGCTTTCCAAAACTAACCTAGTAAGTAAGTTATTCTCGTTGTAAAAATGAATAAGAACTCGGCTCCGTTATGCTTTCGGCACTTGAGCCTTATAAATAAACATTTAAGCAAAAAAAATAATAAATAAAATAATAGAATGACGTAACAAAATGATAACATGAGCACGACAGTTATCGATAATAGAATGTATATCTGTAACTAAGCTGTTCATCCTCTCGTCGATAGACTTCACCTTTTTCAGTTAGCATCAATGTCAAGTAAGATTAATATTTGTATCGACAATAATAATAATAATAAGAGAATATAATTTATTAATGTACAAAAGATATCTGACATCCAACGATCCAAGCACATCTAATGTGAACGTTATGCTGAAATAATGAAAAACAAATTGAGCCTTTTATGCTTGAAATGTTGCTCCATGCTCATAAGATAAGTGATTTTGGAACGAAAAAATGATCCCAAAGCGCAGTGATTTTTTTTTTTTTTTTTTTTTGTTAGGTTACTAGCTGCACGCAGAATAGCGTCGAAACCTCTACACTTGGCCTTTGATGATAGAATAGATTACGTAAGCCTTTCGAAGTAGTTCACCAGCCGTACACAGGCAATGGCACCCAAGCAGACGCTGTTATGAACAAACTCGGAAGGTTACGTTAGAGAGGGTGGGAAAGTTTCATTTTTATTACAATTTGTTAATATTAGTTAATTCATTATTGATCATTATGGTCAGTGTTATTAAGTTTACGTGGAGTTTTTCGTTCTTTAGTTTTATTAGGATTTTCATTATGTTTGGTTATTAACATATATGTTTGTTGTTAATATATAATTTTTGGTGGTTTATTTTATGTTCTTAGGTATTGTTCAATAGGGGTTTAAATATTGTTTAGCAAGTATTTTTATTTATTTTTAGAAGATGCGCCTCTGCACCTCAGAACCAACCTGGAAAGGAAAGCGTTGAGACTGAATTTAGTTCAATGAGATTAATTTTTATAGTTGTGAGATGTTTGTGATTCGTTGGAACTCATTTGCTTCACTGTTTACTTAAATGTTCAGTTTTGAAGGTAAGTTATGTTTCATTGTATTTTAATTTATTTAATATATTAAGCAAATTAAATAGTAATTTGGTTACCTATTTATGTAATGTATTCCATTAAGTCAGCACTGTTAGTTTTATTTGAGGATTGTAGTCAACGAGATCAAATTTGTAATAAAATTGAGTAATAATGTTTCAATGTCAAGAGTATCACTGTGAACCTCCCAACGCCAGTATGTATCGCGTTTTCAAATACTTCCCATGCTTTTATAGGGACTCCCCAAAGTATTAGTTCGACTGATCATTACGGATATCAGGAATATGTTATGTTATATGTTATATGTTATGCTTACCTTTTTATCATTAATGGAGGTTTGTTTTAGTTGTACTCACGTAGGGTTGGTTTCTCATGGATTGTTATTTCTATTCTTGTTAGTATGCCGTGCTTCCTATTGACTATAACCTGCTCGAATAGTGTGACGTTTATAAGTTCAAGATGATCTTTCACTTCCTCTTTAGATATTTATAGTTTAGTTTGATGATGTCAAGTGTTCATGTGTGCCTAAAGACAATTATGCATCATTTCCTTACCACCTATTACTTTGTCTGCCTAAGTCCGTTTTTGTCTTTTGCGTAATTTGAAATGACTTGTGTTAGCACACACACTCGATTGAGAAAGTGGAAAGAGTAATACACGAAAATGAATCCAAACTGAAGGTTCTATTTATTTTCTAAATCCTAAGCCCTGTGGTAATGTTGTCCGCCCAGGTATTTTCCCGTTACGTTCCAGCTTAGAGCACGTTTTCGTTTTCCACCTCGTTCTTGTTCTTGAAATTTTGATTGCCGCGTGGCATTTAGTTGAGTAGAACGACCGTTCAATTCCCCTTAGAGATTGCGCTCATGCTTCGGATAGTTTAGTCGGGCATTAAACAAAACACGATCAGTGGTTTCTCGTAGTCGAGAGTGGCGCTTAAGCCACTGCGATTGCCGAAATCGCAGAGGAAAGGTTGGGAACGGTTACAAAATGAAATTGATGTTGAATTCAGAATCAATATACTTTCAAACTTTAAACTATTTTTAAACTAAAGGATAAAGGAGTTGTGGTAGTAAGGTAACGCTTGAGAACTCGCTTAGAGTTCTCTATGAAGAAAAAGAGAGAAAATGAGATGATAGGTGAAATTCAGACATGTATGGAATAGGTGAAATATACTGGATTCTTTAGTTTGTTGACTACCAACAGATTAAGTTGTGTTTGATTCCTGAGACTTGTGAATAACATAAACTGTTTATCCCCCACTTCGATAGTCATTTCAATGTGAATGGTCCTTCGGAAGATCCGGAAGATAGTTTCGCGATATATTTTTTTTTTTTTAAAATTTGCGCACTTGATAATAAAAAAAAAAAACCCCCCCCAATTTTTATTATAAAAAAAAACAAAAACACAATTTTAACCCTAACCTTTAACACCTCCACCCCCCTTAATTTTATTTTTTTTTTAAGGAAAAAAAAAAAAACCTTCCTCCAAAAAAAAAAAAAAAAAAAAAGAGCATAAAACAAAAAATTTTTTTAAATATAAAAAAAAAAATTTTTTAAAAAAATTTAAAAAGATACATCAAAATTGCACGGGGATTTCAGCAAATAGGTAATGCCTGGGACAGACATACAACGTACAGCGTTGTACGAGCTGTCAAATACTTTAATCCAGTACTAAAAAACAGGTACTAGACTAAAGGAGTACAACGCTGTACGTTGTATGTCTGTCCCAGGCATAAAACAACAAGAGCAATTTTTTTTTTTTTTTTTAACTCTTTATTTATTTCAAATTTTACATTATTTTACATTCATATATTAACCTAGGTGATCCTGCTAAGTAATTAACATTTCAACCTTATATGCTATCATTTATATCTAATTGTGTTAATATTATTTTTTACCTTGTCTATTCAGAATTTTTAACAGGGTTCCTTTTGCCTGCGTGTGAGAATAATTATTGATTTCTTAAAACTAGTTCTTATCTATAGAGAGAATTGATCATTGCAATTGAAGACTGCAATGATTTTTGTCTAAAATTATGAATTATTTTGTTGGACATTTCTTCTAGAGTCTCAACGTTTGAAATTCTATGTAATTCAATAGTACTGAACCAGAGTGGCAGCTTCAAAATCATTTTCAGAACTTTGTTCTGAATCCTTTGAAGTGCTTTTTTCCTAGTAGCACAACAACTAGACCATATTGGCACAGCATAAAGCATGGCCGGTCTAAAGATTTGTTTGAATATTAGAAGTTTGTTCTTCAAACAAAGTTTGGATTTTCTGTTTATAAGAGGATATAAACATTTTATATATTTATTACATTTGGCTTGAATGCCCTCAAATATAAAAAAAAAAAAATTTAAAAAAAAAAAACCCCAAAAAATTTTTCTTAATTTAACAAAAAAAAAAGAACTCCCTCCATAATGACCAAAAAAATATTTTTTTTTTTCAAAAAAGCAGCTCTAGGCTTGTGTGGGAATATTATAAGTTGAGTTTTGGAAGCATTAGGAGAAATCTTCCATTTTTGAAAATTTTGTATCCGTGTAGACGAGGTGATAATGACCGTATTAAAACATAAGTATTCACGGTACAAACAAATAAAACTTTAATTTACAATTCTTAAAACGTGTGCTCAAACTATAATACAATGGAAGAATGACAACTCATTAATTATGCTCCACTCGAAGACGTCATCCGGGTGACAGGCGAAGCTGCCAACAGAGAGCCCTTGTGGTGAATCCTCGTTAGGGTTGCCAGTTGTCCCCAACATCTCCCTCCTAGAACCGTTGGTATGCCTGGAACCATTGCGGCGGTCTTCTGGATCTAGAAGATCGTCGAGGTAGCTGAACCGTAGGTGAACTGTCAACGGCAGACTCAAATGCCGTCGAAGGTGATGACGAAGAAGACGTCGGTGTTGAAAGTCTATTTGCTGGCGTAGAATGTGATGGTGGAACTAGTGTAGATTGGGATTGCTCGAGGACTTCCGCTTCTGACAAGTGAGCAGACTCGGATACTGCTAGGTTGTTGGATAGGTTCCACTCGTCGAGTAAGATGTTGAGTGGTAGATATTGCTTAATCTGCACCTTTGTTTCAGTCCCCGAAGCAGATCGTTCTCTGAGCTGGATGATGTGTGACCTGATCAGCTTCCTGTTGTCCACCCAGATGTTGTACATCACTGTGCCGATTCTCTCTACTACTGTTCCAGGCAACCACGACCATTTGTTGTTGGCATAAACTTTTGCGTACACGGAATCCTTCGGATTGAAAGACCGTGCGTTGGAAGTACTCTGGTGGTTTGAAGATGGCTCTGACTTTGACGGTGGTCGTAGTAGGTGTAACGAAGTTCTGAGTGGTCGGTTATACATGGCCTCTGCCGGCGACTTCCCACCTGGGACATTTGGGTTTGGTGTGGAGCGGTAGGTGAGGAGGAAAACGTCCAATGCTGACTTGATCGCACCTTCTCCCTCCTGAATTTTTTTAACCGACCGCTTGAATGTGTCCACAAATCGTTCGGCTTGGCCATTCGATTGCGGATGGAATGGAGCTGTTGTCATATGACGAATGCCGTTCTCACAGCAGAACTCGCTGAACTCCGCACTCTTGAATTGTGTGCCATTGTCGGTCACGAGCAGCTCCGGCATACCTTTGTTGGCGAACAAGGTGCGCATGAGGTTGATGGTAGCCTTCGATGTAATCTGACGTGTCGGAAAGATCTCAGGCCACTTAGTGTGCGCATCGATGACGAGGAGATAGTACTCTCCATCCAGAGGGCCCGCGTAATCGGCGTGAACTCGCTGCCAAGGAGCCGTTATGGGATGCCACGACTCCGGTTCTGCTTTCGGCGGGGACCGCGCTACCGATGCGCAATGACGACAGCCTTTGACAAAACTGACGATCTCGTTGTCCAGTTCCGGCCAGTACACGAAGCTACGTGCGATGGCCTTCATTCGCTGTATGCCTGGATGGCCCTTGTGTAGTTGGTTGAGGCACCGTTTCCGGAAGGCATTCGGAATCACCAATCTGTCGCCAAACATGATGCTGCCTTGAGTAACCGATAGAGCTTCCTGGCGATCGAAGAAACGTAACATCTCCCGGTCCTTAACTTCCGACCTTGATTTGGGCCAGCCGTCACAGATGAAACGGTGAACTTTGCGAAGTAACGGATCAGCAGTTGTTGCTTTTTCAACCATGCTGAAACTGAGAGGCAGATGATTAGTACTATCGACGGCTACTGACCTCAAGTCTTCCTCTAGGGTGGTGCAAGCAATGATGACGTCCTCATCCGGTTTCGTGTGCTGGTCGATGAGACGAGACAACACGTCAGCGTTACCAAACTTGTCCGCCGGAACGTGCTCGATGGAGAAATCGTAGGAGAGGAGCGATAGTGCCCACCGTTGGAGGCGACTGGCAGTGTAGCATGGAATTCCCTTTTTGGACCCGAAAATACTCAGAAGCGGCGCATGGTCTGTTTGAAGCCGGAACCGTCTTCCAAAGATGAACTTATGGAATTTTGTAAATGCGTATATTATTGCCAGGCCTTCCCGGTCGATTTGTGAGTAGCGCTGTTCAACTGGTGTAAGCGCACGAGACGCATGCTGGATCACTTTCATGTGGCCATTGGGGTACTTATGGCTGATTGTTGCCCCAATACCGATGGATGACGCGTCCGCCGAAACGATGATTTCCTGCTTGGGGTCATAGTGCGCTAGAAGCAACTCCGACGACAAAATTCGCTTGAATTTATCGAACGCCTGCTGGCATTCGTGTGTCCACACGAACGCTGATGTGTTCTTCAGAAGCTGGTCTAGCGGAAACCTGAGAGCACGCATATTGGGCACAAATTTACCGTAATAGTTTATGGCTCCCAGGAAGGAGCGTACTCCCGTGATGTCTTTCGGCGGCGGCATATTCTTGATAGCTTGAATCTTGGCTGGGTCTGGCCTGAGCCCATGACGATCCAAGAGATGACCCAGGTACCGGATTTGCTGTTGTCCGAATGAACATTTTTCCAACCGGATGGTAAATCCGTACTCTTCGATTCGCTGCAACACTGCATGTAGATTGCGCTGGTGTTCAGTGGCGTCCTTGCCGCCCACGACTACGTCGTCCATGTAGCCTGAGGTACATGGAAGACCTGCCAACATCGTGTCCATCAACTGCTGGAAAACTCCTGGCGCAGCTTTGACACCAGGGGGCAACCTGTTATACTGATATAGGCCGCGGTGTGTGTTGATGGTAAGAAGATGACGGCAGCTTTCGTCCACTTCCATTTGAAGAAAGGCGTCAGATAAGTCAATCTGACTGAACACAGTGCAATTGGACAGCTTGGAGATGATGTCTTGCGGCAGTGGTAGAGGATACTGGTGTGACTGAAGGCAATCGTTTAATCCAGTCGAATAATCGCCACATATGCGGACGCTGCCGCTGGCCTTTCGCACTACGACTATTGGAGTAGCCCACTCTGAATAGTCCACTGGTGAAATGATCTGTAGACGCTCTAGTCGGTCGAGCTCTTTATCAACTGTTGACAACATAGCATACGATACAGGTCTCCTTGGTCGGAAAACTGGTCTACACGCTTCTTTCAGCGTAAGTTGAACTTTGGTTTTGGAGCAAAGCCCCAGTGTTTCGCTGAACAGCTTTGGGTAGGCCTTCTGCAGTGAAGTGATATCTCCACCACTGACCAAGTTACAAAATTTGTCCATTGGCAATGACCAAAGCTCGAATTTGTCGATAAGATTAATTCCAAGCAGATTCAGTGGGTGCTTTGAAACGTAGATTGTCTCGCTGTACGTCGTGCCATTGATTTCGACGTCGCTGACAAACTCACACTGCAGATTCAACTGCTCGCCCGATGCTGATTTTGCGGTCTGACTCGCTGGAACACCGGCTGGTTGACCGATCCGTTTCCAAACTTGCTCGGACACAATAGTAATATCCGATGCTGTGTCTAGCTGCAATCTTACTGGGGTACCGTTGAGCTTTACCCACACATAACGACGCTTGCCCTCGATGCTACTGACCGATGCAATGACGGTTTTGGTGGAGAACCAGTGTGGCTGATGTTTTTATGACTTCGTAGACCGCTTCGAACTCGAACAATAGCCCTCCTTATGACCAACCTGTTTGCAGTCAGAACATCGATGATTTTTGAACCCGCAGTGTTTAGAAAAGTGCATAGCACCACAATTCCAGCAAGGAGTGGCTGGGCTTTTCCGATCATCCTCCGCTAAGGATGGCTTCTGTTCCCTGGATCGCTTTCTGAAATGCTTCCGATGATGTACGTTCCCCTTGATGGCTTGTACCTGACCAGCGGGACCTTCTATCATCGCCGTGTCACTTCTTAGGTTAATTATTCGCTGACACTCTCCCATCAGTGCATCCAGAGAGACGTCATCGTTATCTTCAATTTTTGTCAACTGCCTGGTGCGTACCTCCGCATCGCACTCAGATTTCAAGCCGCACACGAACATTAAGCATTTGAAATGCTATTCCGAGAGCTTAGAAAGCTCGAACTCCACGCACATTTTATTAACTCGACAGGCAAAAGAAACATAATCCTCCGTCGGGGCTTTGAAGACGGTGAGAGTGCTGTAACGCTTCTTGACGGTAGACTCCTTCGTGCCGAATAGTCCTTTTAGCTTCGACACCGTGTCACTGAAAGTGAAATCTTTTGGAGCACTGGGTAAAATGTAGCTGACATACCTGTAGTGCTCGTTTGTTCCTAGCCGTCGAAGAAGTAACCTCACTTTTGCTTCATCGTCGATCCTTTCTGCGTCCTTCGCAAAAAGGTCCTCGTACCTGGCGTACCACGCAGCGAATGTGATGTGGTTCTCCGGATCATACTGGAACTCCCGGATATTCCCAGCTAACGAATCCAGGATAACTTCCGGATTGGGAGGAACGGTTACCTGGATTGCCGACATGGCATTTCGGAACAGTGTTTCTTGCTGTTGCATGAACCCTTGCTGCTGTTGGGCTGAGTCACGCTGCTGCTGGAGGAGCTGATTGGTAACTGTCTGTTGCTGTTGGAGCTGCTGCAAAATTTGCACGATGATGGCATCCGTACGAGCCTGTTGTGGGGGACTCATTAGCATAGGCTGCTGCTGCACTCCAGGGTGAATCTGCTGCTGCTGCATCGATGGGGGGATCTGCTGTTGCTGCTGTCGGGACTGTCCATTCTGCTGGGTATTTTGGCCAGGTGCATTGATTCCTTGGCCCAAACCTGCGAGATGTTGTTCAGCCATTGTGCTGTACGAGCGTTTCCGCCTTTTCCTAGGCGGCGGCGTGGTAATTTTTATGATCGCGTTTATTCCGCGAAAACAAATTGAACTCTTGCGAATTTAACGAGATCACTCGCGAAATCGTCGCCACTTTTGTATCCGTGTAGACGAGGTGATAATGACCGTATTAAAACATAAGTATTCACGGTACAAACAAATAAAACTTTAATCTACAATTCTTAAAACGTGTGCTCAAACTATAATACAATGGAAGAATGACAACTCATTAATTATGCTCCACTCGAAGACGTCATCCGGGTGACAGGCGAAGCTGCCAACAGAGAGCCCTTGTGGTGAATCCTCGTTAGGGTTGCCAGTTGTCCCCAACAAAAAAAAATTTAAAAAATTCCCAAGTTTTTTTTTGCCCCCCCGAATAACCCCAAAAATTTTTCCCTCCCCGAAACCCCCGCCCCCCCCCCACCAAAATTTTTAACACCCCCCAGGTAAATCAGGGAGATCTGAAGTGAAAATGTTATAAAGTATTGGCCCAAGAATGCTACCTTGAGGAACACCAGCTCTGACAGGCAATTGATCAGATTTAGAGTTCTGATAATTTACTTGCAAAGTTCTATCAGTTAAGTAGTTTTGAACTAATTTCATGATATAAAGCGGAAAATTGAACTTTTTCAGTTTCGCAATCAAACCTTCATGCCAAACACTGTCGAATGCTTTTTCTATGTCTAGAAGAGCAACTCCAGTGGAGCAGCCTTCAGCTTTGTTTGAACGAATTAAATTTGTAACTCTCAAAAGTTGATGCGTAGTTGAATGCCCATGGCGAAAACCAAACTGTTCATCAGCAAAAATTGAGTTTGTATTGATGTGAAGCATCATTCTATTCAAAATTATTTTTTCAAAAAGCTTACTTATTGAAGAAAGCAAACTGATTGGTCGGTAGCTAGAAGCTTCAGCCGGATTTTTGTCTGGCTTCAAGATAGGTACGACTTTTGCATTTTTCCATTTATTTGGAAAGTATGCCAGATGAAAACATCTGTTAAATAGTTTTACCAAGAAAGACAAAGTACTCTCGGGGAGTTTTTTGATGAGGATATAGAAAATTCCATCATCACCTGGTGCTTTCATATTTTGAAATTTTTTAGTTATAGTTTTTACTTCATCCAAATCAGTTCCCCAAGAATCATCAAAAATATTTTCTTGTGAGAAAATATTCAGATACTCCCTGGAAACTTGATCCTCAATAGGACTTGTAAGACCCAAACTGAAATTATGGGAGCTCTCAAACTGCTTAACAAGTTTTTGAGCTTTTTCCGCATTTGTGAGCAAAATTTTATCACCTTCCTTAAGCGCTGGTATAGGCTTTTGAGGTTTTTTCAATATTTTAGAGAGTTTCCAGAAAGGTTTGGAACTCGGATCTAATTTTAACACATTATTTTCAAAATGTTTGTTCCTCAGGGCAGAGAAGCGTTTTTTAATTTGTTTTTGTAAATCTCGCCATATGACTTTCATAGCGGGATCACGTGTTCTTTGATATTGACGCCTACGTACATTTTTCAGACGAATCAAGAGCTGGAGATCGTCATCAATTATAACTGAATCGAATTTAACCTCGCATTTTGGCACTGAAGCAGCTCTTGCTCTATTTATTGAGAAAGCCAGAGATTCAAGAGCATTATTAATTTCATTTTTTGTTTGCAGTTTGCAATGGAACATTAGGATCAAAGTTGTACTCCATAAATGTTCGATATTGATCCCAATTAGCTCTATGGTAGTTGAAAGTAGAACAGATGGAATTAGAAATGATTTCATGAGATATTTCAAATGTAACTGGAAGGTGATCAGAACCAAAGTCAGCATGGGTAATCAATTGACTACAAAGTTGACATGAATCATTAGGACCAAATCAATAGTTGAGGGATTTCTGGCTGAAGAAAAGCAACTTGGGCTGTTTGGGTATTGAATAGTGTAGTAGCCTGCGGAACAATGATCAAAAAGTATATTACCATTGGCATTGCTTTGCGAATTATTCCATGAGCGGTGTTTTGCATTGAAATCACCAATAACGAAGAATTTAGACCTATTACGGGTAAGTTTCTGGAGGTCACCCTTAAGCCAGTTCTTTTGCTGGCCAGTGCATTGGAAAGGCAAATAGGCAGCTATAAAAGTGAATTGGCCGAATTTTGTTTCAACTGAAACCCCCAAAGTTTCAAAAACTTTGGTTTCAAATGAAGAAAGAATGTGATGTTTGATACGCCTATGGACAATGATGGCAACGCCACCACCAGCTCCATTAATGCGATCATTTCTGTAGACAAAATAATTTGGATCTCTTTTGACCTTATGGGCAGGTTAGAGATAAGTCTCAGTTATAACAGCAATATGCACGTTATGAACTCTTAAAAAATTAAATAGCTCATCCTCGTTATCTCTGATGGATCGAGCATTCCAATTCAAAATGTTTAATGACTTAAAATCCATTACTGAACTTCAATGTCATGACAATATTATTGGCAAATTTAATACCAGTTTGGATAGCTTCAAACATGGAATTAGTTTTTAGCATATCGGTTATCATGTCGATTAACGATTGCTGTAAAAATTCTAATTTAGGAGCGGATATGTTACCTAAATCAAATTCATCAGAAGTCCCGTGGGAATTTTGGTTTTGGTTTCTATCCGCTGCAACGGCAGCGTAGGTAGGTCCATTTAGATGTTGAACATTGTTAACAACACGGTTGGGTAAGAATGTAGGGTTTGAAGATTGAGCCCTGTTGGTACCTGCAGGTATCGAAAGAGTATTTACTCCTCGTTGAGCGTTTGAAGTTACAGTTGCGGATGGAAAAACCTGTCCGCTGTTTCTACCGACGGTTTGGTAGGAATTTGTTCTTTGCTGATCGTTGTTAACAGCTGCAGAAAGGGTAGTAGCTGGTCGGGAACGTATATTGCTTCCTACCTGGCGTTTAGTGCGCGACTGCAAAATTGCTTTGCGAGTCTTGCACTCCCAAAAATTTGATTTATGGTTTT
The DNA here is from genome assembly GCA_024533555.2 of Aedes koreicus. Lineage (NCBI taxonomy): Eukaryota > Metazoa > Arthropoda > Insecta > Diptera > Culicidae > Aedes > Aedes koreicus. The sequence continues at coordinate 84,436 of JAHHFK020000843.1, read as the reverse complement.
CACCACAATTTGAGCATTTGAATTTTTGAGGATCTTCCTTCACAGGACAGTCGTCCTTAGCGTGCGAGGAATCCCCACAATTCATGCATTTACCAATCATATGGCAATGCTTTGTACCGTGACCCCATCCCTGGCACTTACGGCACTGGGTGAGGCTTTGGAAATTGGCTCCAGTCTTCCTGAAATGTTCCCACTTCACTCGGACATGGAGCAAAAGGCTTGCTTTTTCTAAAGCCTTAAGGTTATTAAGTTCACTTGACTTGAAGTGAACTAAGTAGAAATCGTTTGAAATCCCTTTACGAGCATCGCCAGGCCGGGATTTCATTTTCATCTTAATTACTTGGACTGGGCTAAATCCAAGTAATTTTGTTAACTCGTTTTTTATTTCATCGAGAGATTCACCACTGGGCAGTCCTTTCAAGACAACCTTGAAAAGACGCTCAGCTTTGGTGTCATAGGTGAAGAAATTGTGGTTCTTCTGAGTAAGATACTCAAGAAGACGTTTGAATCCGTCCAAGGTTTCTGCATGCAAACGGCATTCACCTCGTCTGGAAATTTGAAGGGAATATTTCACACCTTCAACAAATGTTAAGATTTCCTTGCGAAAAGCATGGAAATCCGAAATTGTCACCACAATAGGGGGAACTTTTTCCTTTCTCAATCGAGAAAGTTTTTTTTAAATTTTGATTAGATGATGGATCACTCTCATCATCTGTGAGCATATCAAATTGATTACTCACATTAATTTGATTTGCAGGCGAATCAATAGATTGCCCTTTTCGTTTGCGCTTATTTGCCATAGTGGCAGAGTAATTTGCTCCAAATCGACGTCCAAGCAGATACCTATAAGAATCCGAGGAACCGAAGAGGAATTTTCCAATGCGATATCCAAGCCGGGTTACCCGAAGGGCCTAACAAGGATCGAAAAGGAATAAGAGGAAATCTAAAAATTGTAGGTATTATTTAGCACTGAAAAGTGCTGTTTAAGATTTGGTGTAGCGTTAGGTAGCAATAGCACTTCCTTCAGCAAATAGAAAATAGAACCGCACGGCATGAGAGCACAATGCAGACTGAACAAGAGCAATTTCTATAATACAGTGGCTTATGAACATACAGCCAACTACATTTTTGATTACTTATCTATTATTCAATCAATATTACTACGGTAAAATATTGCTCTTTTTTCTGTATACTTCTTTTAAAGCTACACATAATTGCCCTGAGTTTTTGCAGTTGCTTGATTTTAACTCAAATAAACCACATAGGGAAACTGCCCCCATATTAATCTCATTGTTCCTATATTCATCCTACGATGGATCAAACAATTGGGCAGTTGAATGATCGGTTTCGTTTTCTAATAATATTTGCTTACGTTAAATAACTATAACAAACATTACTAACTAATCCTGTCACGTGTATATCGTTTTATTTCAAGTAGGATGAATTGCAAAGTGATGAGATTAATATAGGTACATCTTCCCTACAAGTTTTCTAGTAACATCGAGTATGCCAATTTTTTATGGTTTTTCCGATTTTTTATGGATTACATGATCCAGTGTAAACTGTGTGGGCTTCAAATGGTGAACCACCTCGGAGGGGGGGGCCACCCCCCCCCCCCCCCCACAACCCCCCCCCCCCCCCCCCCACCACACAAACAACCAAAAAAACCCCCCCGAAAAAACGGGAGGCCGGGGGGGGGCGCCCCGGCAATATTGTCAATCTGACAATAGCGAAGTGAGGGGGTGCGACTGAAGATCGTGTACCTTTAAGGGCTTATGCTGAAGCGTTCTTGGCGGCAGCCATTACCTCAACATTTAGAATTGATACAACTCAGAATCTGTACTAGATATTGAAAATTTAATCACATCAGTTTGTATGCTTACTTGATGTGATCAATCTGATAGAGTTCGATTCGATGTTCATTCACTAACAATCGAGATTTATCACTTTGAAATAGCAAGGTAAGTTTGCGAGAGCGCGATAAAAGATAGGAAAAATTACATGGCGCAGCGATTCACCTTAAATCATATTATATATTTTCCATTCTCATGTTATTAACAATTTCAGCACGCTTTGGAATCATCTTTGCATTCTAAAACCATGTAAGACCCTGGAGCAACATGACGGGCATCAAACGCTCAATTTATTTTTAAGCATTTTAGCATAACATTTACTTTGAAATTGCACTTCTGAATTTCAACTACTATATTCATAAAAGACTGGCATGCGCTTAGCAGTATATGATTATATTAAAATATTTTATTTGGTAGTATTATGATAAGATAAGCCATATATTTCAGAAATCATCAAACAGGGCTCTTCGATCGCTCCAATTTCTATCTTTGAAATGTAACTAGGACAGTATAAAGAAAATTTTCAACCACATGTCTTATAAAAAAAAAACTTGCATTGATATTTGGAATGATCTAGGGTAGGGAACGGCTTAATCAGGCGTCACTATTTTAATCAGTTGTTAGGAAATAGGTCTATAACTCCTACATTTTCCAAATAATTTCATTTTTAATGATACGATCATAAGCTTTATTTATTGGGCCAATGATTCGATGCATGAATCATGATTGATTACCAATTTATTACTGTCATTTTGAAGATTTAAAATACATCATCTAGAAACAATCAGTTTCTGACCTGCTGAAGAAGTTCGCTCAAATTTTGCCTTTGTGTATTTTGCATTTACATCGCGTGTACCGGAGAGCATGTCTTCTGCCTGGGACAGACATACAACGTACAACGTTGTACTCCTTTAGTCTAGTACGTGTTTTTTGGTACTGGATTAAAGTATTTGACAGTTCGTACAACGGTCAGCGTTGTATGTCTGTCATAAGTATTCATCAGCTCTCTCCCACAACTAGGCTTGTTGCCAGAATGTGCTGTTGAACATTGTGTTAAATTTATTACATATTTAGATAATCTGAAATCGCTATTTATTTCATGTTTCTTCCAGTCATTGGAGGTTGATCTATGCTTATGATTATATTTTCCATCATCTGGCACTATCATTTGCAATAAAAAATATGTTTTGGAGCTGTCCAATAATACCCAACGATAAATAATGCTTCGCTGTTGAGCTGCAGCTATGGCATCACTGTTGCTTTTGAGAGAGCCCATGTTTCCTCTCATCCTTGTTATCCATGGATATAGCGCACCGGTAATGTAACGTGAAGCCAGCTGTCTCTTGCATTTGTTTGTTTTTAAACGAAGCATCCCGTTTGTCGTCACAGTCGCTTTGGCTAACATTTGCGTGAGAGTAAATGAAATAAGAAATACACATTGCCAATCTAAAGATCAATGACAAACTAAAAGTTTGGTCGTGTACGTCTGTCTCATAACCTGCTAGGAGACGAGTTTGTGGTCGTCGCAATCGACATGTTTTGGTTGATTGTTTTCGAGAGCGGATGGGTAAAACGAAGGAGCGGGTTGAGGAAATTGACGTTTGCAGCAAATCGTCAACTGGCCTATTTCATTTTGCCTTCGCACACATGCACAGAATCGCACTCATACAATATTGTTAGTTTATGTACAGATTGAGGAGCTGAAGGAAACATTTTTTTAATCGGAAAGCAATCCGCATGCGTTCAAGAAGTCCCTGCAATTGGGAACTTTATTCCATGGCTATGAAATTTTCTGAGCCTAATGCTCGTTGCTGAAGGTAGGATCTGATAGATCAGACGTAAGCAGAGAGATCAATGTCTAAATATTGGCAGTTCTAATTACAGATTACATACAGCTTCATCAAATGTCTAAGGGGCTGACTAAACTGCTGAAAACCCGTCCCGTACCCTATCGAATAAATTTTTTTTTTTATAAACCAGTCCACAGATATATTTTGTACATACATATATAATTTCCCTCCCTCGCCCAACACAACCACACAGCAAATAAAATATATAACATTTACCATAATAATTATTAAAAATAATTTTTTTTTCAACCACCATACTACAACATATAAAAATACAACAATAAAAATAAAAAAATAATATATTTTTTTATTTCTTCAACATCTAAGATTGTTTTTGGTGCCCCCCCCCCCCCCCCAACAGGACAACAATACTAATATTTTCAAAAAAAATTATAAACACGACGACGGGCGCACAGAGAAACGGGGGCGCCACCTACATTTTTTTTAAAAAAAGAGTGGAAGGGAAAGGCTTATCTCGGTGACTCCCACCACACTTTGTGCAAATGTTCTATGCTATGCTATGCTATGCTACATGATAAGTGTAAACTGTGTATGTATGATGATGATATGTACTACCACCCATTGTAGCACGGAATCTAAGTCCGACAGCAATGGGCTCTCCTCTCTGTTAGACTTGATCAAGCTTTAATAACCACTGATTATCCTAATCATAACGTTGTATGAAGGGCCAAAAAGGGGTTGGGTGGATCGATATGCAACATCACTTATACGTATCCACAGGGCTATAAGGAATCTCCTTCCAACAACAAGACTGAACAATTGGTCAAAAGAGCAAGCTATCTAACATGAGGATGCCCCAATGGGCGGGGAGAAGAGCCCGCCCTTTATTCACAAACTGTTAGCAATGGGGAGTTGGCATTCCCACTCTCCCCATCCAGAGTGCTTCAATCGGGTGCCCTGATGGTCCCTCCCATTCTAATGAAATATTTATATAATGGTGTATATATTTATGTAAATGAAAAATACTACAAGCACTCGTATCTATAATATATGATCTTCGTTCGGTTGATCCTGAAATGCAAGAAAAGTAAAATGTTAAAGTGTAGAGTTCTGTGGTTTCGCGCATAAGCACGTTTTCGTTCGTTTCCAGCGATAGCAGCATTTCACAAAAATGTTGATTTGAGGTATCCTGAAAAAGTTTATTAAATCTATTGAAATTTTACAAAACTAACATTTATACATTTTAATTTACTGTTGCCATGGTCACTATTTGCTACTTGATGCTGATTTTATAACAGCAATTCGCTTTTATTTTTGCTGACCTAATAGTTATTGCTACCGAGTAAGGAATGGGACGATTCAAGTGGAAGGGAGTTAAAGATAAATGGACAAAAAAAAGTAATGTTTAAATCATCTATGAAGTAAAATCAACAAAACAATATTACCAACTATAATGATATTGTGAGTTATGATGAAGTAATGACAGAGATTGAAATGTAAAATCAAACACTAGCCAAATGGCACACAGTGCTGCATAAATCAGATCAGCTCAGAATTGGTAAAAAGTCCATTTGCAAACCGGAAAGGAAAAATACATTCTTCAATAAGTGCAAAAGCCTACCACAGATTTCGTAATTTTCAAAAGCCTACCACAGCTGTAATTTTCGGCGTTATATACTGGACATATAATGCTAGATGGCATAAATAGAAGGTATGTTTCGTGTTTAAGCCAGATACCGCCTAAATCAAGTTTGTTGTATGAAAATGTCAAGGTCATGATATGATGGAAATAATACGATGTTGTAAAGAAATACTACATAATGTACATGTAATAATTAAATGCCGCTATTTGTCTTTTCCGCTGCGATGTTAGATGATTGAAACTCTAAAATAGTGAAACATTCCAACGTGATATAATGAAATAATGTTGATCACATGGCATCCTAGCAAAATAGCAAAAAAAATTAGGCAAATAAATTTCATATGAGTATGATTACTGCCCAAAAACGGAAACTCAATAAATACAAAAAAAAAAAAACAAATAACTCTTTTTTCCTACTGGGCCCATAAATGATTCTTTATGTCTGTAAAATAGAAAATGTAGGATCATAAACAATGTTAGTTTTTAAATTAACTATTTTGGACGAAGATTTTTTTTTTTTTTGTGGAATTTGTCGTATATAATCCACTCTCTAAAACAAATGTAAAAACCCATCCCATCTTTTCAAATACATAACGTGAGTTAGGTGGGCCAAAACTTACAACGATGCAAATGCGAAGCTGAAAATAGCATAAAAAAATATTGTGAAGGGATGTTATAATATAAAATGATAATAACAATTATATTTGTAATGTCTGCATGTCTGCTGATTCTGCTGCAATTGTAGAAGGACTTGCATTATCCTAGCCAGAGGGGAAGAAAACAATTTAAAATTATTATACAATACTTGTAAATTCCATGGATGATCTGAAATTATATACCGTATAAATAATATTTCCATTTGTCGTGGTAGGGTAAGATTTCAGCATACTACCTTACCGGGGTCGCGCTGCCTACATCGCGTTAGTGGGGCTGCCACCTAAGGTATAGTTGACGTGATTCAGCGTTTCTTACTCAGCCGCTGGATACCAGGACATACGCTGTTTGAGCCGCACCTCCTTGGTGGAGAGACGCTCGGCACGCACCTCCTCAATCTAGCTGAAGTCAGAAGGACAACAGTGCCCAGGCTGCACTACCAGCTAAGTACGCAACCCTTAGCTGGTGGTCTTTGTCATCTCTTGACCCGTGGAAGCATGAGGTAGGAACTTGTGAGGACCATAGCTATGTTGTGGGGACGCACGCTCCATCCCAGGTGTCTACTCACCATTTTGCAGCCCTAAAAAAAAAAAAAAAAAAAAAAAAAAAAAAAAAAAAAAAACACAACCCAAACTAATCACACCCCCATTACCAATCATTTTTTTTTTTTTTATTTTTTTTCTTTTTTTATTTATACCTCCCCGCCGCCCTCCTTCTATTATTTTATTTAAATTATATTTTTCATCCACCCCAAAAAAAAAAAAACAAAAAAAAAAAAAAAATATCCACTCCCCCCCCCCCCCCTTTTTTTTTTTTTTTTTAACCCCCCCACCCCCCCCCCCCCCCCCTCCCCCCCACACACAAAAATTTTTTTTTAAAAAACGCAAAAATTAACAAAAATTTTACCTTTAATTTGTTTGACCCAAAAAATTATAATTCCAAACCGACCGTGGTTCCCGGCCGCCAAAAAAAAAATTTTTTTTCTTTTGGTTAAAGGTGAGTGTGTGAATGCATGCACTTCATTAAAACGATATTAGATAATGCTGATTTGTAGTTTGGCAGCGGATAAACAAGAGTCCAAACGGAGAGGGTCACGTCCTGGATAACGCTCAACGTCGCGAATCATGACCAATCTATCAATAAACAGATTTTTTACTTTGAAGACTTCATTACTTTTTATTTCCGAGAAATCGAAATACTTCATCTCACTTCGTTCAGCGAAAGAAGAAAGTTCGTTCGATCCAGCGCTCCGTTATTTTGGAAGATTTATTCGAGTGCGATCCTTGGAAATAATTAGTTTTTTTTCTCAAAATCTATTCACTCCAGTGAAAGGAGTGAAAGTGAGTTTTTTTTTTCTAAGAAGGCAGCGTGGTTTTCCAGTGAAATAAGAAAATCAAGCAGTGCTTGCTGGCGAATTATCATCCCGCCCATTTTCGCTTTATCTCCGCGTGGTGACGATAACCAGCGATACACTACTACATCGCCAACGGTCATCCGACATCGTCGAGCGAGTGCACCCGAAGGCGATCGGATTCACCCGTACACCTACGCAGCGCACCGCTCCCCGCTGCCCGCATAGAAGTGCGACGTTCAGGCATACGGTGCGTCAGCAGCAGTAGCAGCAGCAGCAGCAGCAGCAACAGATCAGTAATATTAGTTAAGTTTTTTTTCCTCTGTCTCTCATCCCACTAGAGTTTAGCGTTAATTTGTGTGTGTTCCTGTTTTGTGATTGTGTGTGATTTAAATTTCTGGGGGCGTTCAACGCTCCCACGAGTAAGGCAAATCGTGCATGTTGAAGAGGTTTCTTCGACATGGACGGTTTGGCTGAAAAAGTGCCTTTGCCACCTGATGATGGGGAGGCACAAACAAAATTCCGACCGCGATCGTATCCAATGGACTCGGTCGGTCCATGGGTTATCTACTTTCAGCCCAAAATTAAACCTCTGAATGTTTACCAAATAACTACTGATTTGACGAAGCGATTCTCAGCCGTGACAGAGATCACGAAAGTTAAATTTAATAAACTCCGTGTTGTCGTCTCTAACCTGAAGCAGGCTAATGAGATTGCTTCCTCCCAGCATTTTATTATTTTATTTTCGTCAACAGATAAAAATGTTCATCCCAATGACCCTTTAAAAAATTAAATTACATACGAAAATTGACAAAACTTAACAAAGACATATACGGAAACAACGCTTATTAACATCACGGGATACATTAAAATCAAACACATTATAGCAGCTGTTGAAAACGCGGCACATGCTTTGCACAGGTTCGTGTTTTCCGTAGTTGGTCCTTGAGTGCCGGAACACGAAGAACTGTTGTAAACGGAGATTTCGTCGTCGAGTGTTGATGGTCAAGAGATCCAGTAGAACGGAACAATCAACATTTCCTTGAAGCAGATCACCAATGAAACACGCTTTGGCTACCATACGCCTACCTTCCAACAGTTCCATGTTGATGAGCTTACACCGACTTTCATAACTTGGCAATCTGCGAGGGTCTTGCCAGCGAAGATGTCGCAAAGCAAAGCGTATAAACCTTCGCTGAACAGCTTCGATCCTCTGGACTGCGTTTTGGTAGAAAGGGGACCAAACGATGGCACAGTATTCCAAGAAAGGGCGAACCAAAGAGCAGTATAATGCCTTCAGACAGTAAACGTCCTTGATGTTTTTTGCGAAGCGGAACATAAATCCTAGCTGCGAAGAAGCCTTGGAAACAATATACGAAATGTGAACCTTGAACGACAGTTTGGAGTCCAGCATTACTCCCAGATCCTTGACCGTTGTTTCTCGTTTCAAGCGCGTACCTCGAAGGATGTAGTCGTGAAGATACATCGCACGTTTTCGGCCGAAGGAGATAGTTGAGCATTTGGATACATTTAAGGACATTCTGTTGATTCGGCACCAGTTATCGAACACTTGCAGTTCCTGCTGAAGAAAGTGGGCGTCTTCCGGACATTTTATAACGTAGTACAGCTTCAGGTCATCCGCGTAGGATAATTTCAGGCATTTGAGGACCAAGTTCACGTCGTTCATATATAGCAGGAAAAGGAATGGGCCGAGGTGGCTACCTTGAGGTACGCCGGATGCTACCGGAAAGCTAGATGAGGCGTAATCGGCAATCTTCACGGACATAGTTCTACCAGTCAGGTATGAACGGAGCCAGTTCAACAACTGATCGTGAACCCCCATATTGCCGTATTTAGAAATGGCAATCTGATGGTTCATTTTATCGAAGGCGGCAGAGAGATCTGTGTAAATGGCGTCTACTTGATGACCGCGTTCCATTTCGCGCATGATGAACGATGTAAATACGGTTAGATTGGTCGCCGTCGAGCGCTTGGGCACAAAACCGTGTTGGTCTGGAGAAATAGTCTGTGAATAGTCATTGACCAGCCTTTGGAGAACAATTAGTTCAAATAGCTTGGATACAGACCTAAGTGCAGCAATCCCACGATAGTTGGCGACGGACCGTTTGCATCCCTTCTTGTGTATTGGGAATACAAATGACTCTTTCCAGCATTCAGGAAACTCGCCGGAAGTTACAGACAAATTGAACACCGTAGCTAGGGGCGCAGCAAGCGTGTTTAGGCAACGCTTCAGGACAATTGAAGGAATACCGTCAGGACCGCATCCAGTTGAAGTTTTTATCTGCTTCCCGGCTGAAATCACCATATCACTATGAATAGTGAAAGCAGAGCCAAATACAGACATGCGGGGAACATTGCTAGTAGCCGATTCGAGGCTCTCGGCGTCCAGAATTTCGTCGCAGAAGACACTGCTGAACTGCGTACGGAACAAGTTGGCGATATCCACGATAGTGTCAGCTTCAAGAGTGCCATCAGTCATAGTAGAGGGTAAGCCGGTTTCTTTTCGTTGTTCGTTCACAAACCGCCAGAAGCTTTTCGGGTTCGTTTTGAGACGACTCTGCAATTGAAACTGATGGGCGTTGTACAAGCTGTTATTGAGGTATTTGTAATCGTCGTTGGCGCGAGCGTAGTTTGCCCTCGTGGAATCGGTGCGATATCTGCTGTGTTTCCTTAAAGCAGCCCTTTTAACTCGTTTCAAGTGTTTGAGGTCAGAGTTTGACCAGGCAGGTTTGGGAGGCTTACGGTTGATTTTCTTAGGCACGAATTGATCGACGGCGTAAAGCAAAATACAGCACATAGTCGAAGCAGCAAAATTTGCATCCCCGTTTGCAAGAGTCGTGTTCCAGTCCACGTCGGCGAGAAAGTTGTTCATTCCCTCGTAGTCAGCATGGTTGAAGTCATAATAAACATTTTCGAAGTTGTCATGGAAGCTGTACTCAGGATTTAATTCCAGCGTCAGTAGCAGAGGGGAATGGTTTCTGCAGCTTTTGACAAGTGGTGCTGGAGCTTGAATGACAGAACATCTTTGACCCAGTTCTTCAGTAATGAAGCATAGATCCAGCAAACGATTGTTGTTATTCAGAATGCCGTTAAACAGTGGAATATAGAGTTTATATTCCAGATCGTGATGTGGAGATTGTAGGAGTGGTCACAGAGGCTAGTCTGTGCCCTGAAATTTTGGAGAAGCGGGCGGTTGGCCGATTCAAGAACCCTCCCCCCAGTTCAGATACTGGAAGTAAGAAAGTTAGTTAAAATATCGCACAGCGAGGGTAAGAAAAAAGTTACCCCCACAGACTCGTTTCGGGTTACCTTTTCTGGCTCTGCCCTTCCTCATTACTTAGAACTGGACAAACTTCGGCTACCTGTGCTGTTATTTGTACCCCGGGTAATGATCTGCCAAAACTGCCAGCAGATGGGGCATATGGCCTCCCATTGCGGCAATAAGGCACGCTGCCCAACTTGCGGGGAGAAACATGAGGCTGGTCCCTGTGCAGATAACACACTAAAATACGTTTTCTGCAAGGGAACTCCTCCTCATGCTCTCTCGTCATGCCCGGCGTACAAACAACGCGGGGAAAAATTGGAACGTTCGCTGAACAAAACGTTCAAGGCAATCTTTTGCAGAAATGCTTAAGAAAGCCTCACCACCCGATATCAATACAAATCCTTTTGCTCCTCTGTCAGATGACGAGTCTGATTCGGACTAGGTTGAGGAGGGGACATCTTTCAGTTTTCCGGAAGGTGCTTCACGGAAGCGAAGACGCATCCGAGCAGGGAAAGTAGCTGAACAGAAGCCCAAATCCACATGCCCAATTCAAAGAGCAGTGGAAATAAGGATAATCTAAATGCTCCTGGTTTTCGAAGTGCCAACTACACACAGGATTTCCCATCTCTCCCGGGGACATCCAAAACCCCTGATGCCCCGATTTTAAGAACAAAACCCCCTCTTTATCTGGGCTGTTCTCATTGGATGATATTGTGGAAGGTATTTTCAAGTACCTCGAAATGTCTGACCCTCTTAAAAGCATTGTTATGGCAATGCTTCCCACTGTAAAAACTTTTTTGAAGGAATTAACACTAAAGTGGCCCCTCCTTGCAGCTATCATTTCCTTCGATGGATAATTTGCCAAAAGAGGTCGGGGATTTGATCACTGTTCTGCTGTGGAATTGTCGAAGTCTTATTCCTAAATTGGAATCATTTAAATTTTTAGCTTACAATATCGGTTGTGATGCATTTGTTATTTGTGAAACATGGCTTTCACCCGAAATCGATCTTCCGATTCACGATTTCAACATTATTCGGCTTGATCGTGAGGATTCACGTGGAGGAGGAGTACTTCTGGGGATCAAAAAGTGCTACTCCTTCTATAGAGTGAATTTTCCTCCTATTTCAGCTATTGAAGTTGTCGCATGTCAGGCTGTTATTAAAAATAAAAGCCTATGCATTGCTTCCGTTTACATTCCTCCTAGAGCCACAATCAACCAGAAACAACTTTCAGATATTTGTTCGGTTCTTCCTGCTCCACGGTTGGTCATGGGAGATTTTAACTCTCACGGTACAGGCTGGGGAGAACTGTACGATGACAACCATTCTTCTTTGATATATGACCTCTATGACAACTTCAATATGACCGTTCTCAACAATGGAGAAATTACACGCTTGGCTGGTCCATCCTCACTTGGCAGTAGGTTAGACCTCACACTTTGCTCGAATTCATTATCGTTGGACTGCACGTGGAATGTGATCCAGGATCCCCACGGTAGTGATCATTTGCCTATTAAAATTTCGGTTGCCACCGGGCTCACTCCGCCGGAATCCATCAACGTCACGTATGATCTAACTCGTAATATCGATTGGACAAGGTTCAAGACAGAAACAGATGAAGCCGTAACAACGGTAGAAGGGCTTCCACCGCTGGAGGAATATAACTTCCTCTCCAACCTGATTTTGGAAAGCGCGCTTCAAGCTCAAACTCGACCAGTTCCAGGGACGTCATTTCACAGGAAACCTCCTTCCCCATGGTGGGATCAGCAATGCACCGAGGTTTACCGCAAAAAGTCCGACGCATTCAAAGTTTTTCGTAGACGTGGAACACCTGAGCACTTCGAAAGGTACACGGCTCTCGAACGAGAACTTAAGAGCCTCATCAAGGCCAAGAAACGCAGATACTGGCGACAATTCGTGGACGGGCTATCGCGTGAAACGTCGATGAATACCCTTTGGAATACGGCGCGAAGATTGCGTAGCAGAATTACGAACAACGAGAGCGCAGAGTACTCGGACCAATGGATCCTCAAGTTCGCGCGAGAAGTTTGTCCAGATTCTGTGCCAGCACAAATTTTTCCTCGCGAAACCACGAATTCGATAGATGAGATCAGCCAACCTTTTTCAATGGTAGAACTCTCTCTAGCACTCCTTTTGTGTGGCAATACGGCTCCAGGGGCTGATAGAATCAAGTTCAACTTGCTTAAGAACCTTCCAGACGTCGCTAAGAGGCGCATGTTGCACTTGTTTAATCAGTTTCTGGCTCTCAACATTGTACCGGATGACTGGAGACGGGTGAGAGTTATCGCCATTCAAAAACCTGGTAAGCCCGCGTCCGACCACAACTCCTATCGACCCATCGCGATGTTATCTTGTATTCGAAAGTTGTTGGAGAAAATGATCCTTTTCCGTCTGAACAAATGGGTTGAGACGAATAACCTGCTTTCAGATACTCAATATGGTTTCCGTAGGGGTAAGGCAGCGAACGACTGCCTCGCGTTGCTTTCCACAGAGATTCAGTTAGCTTTTGCTAAAAAAGAGCAAATGGCTTCTGTTTTCTTGAATATCAAGGAGGCTTTTGATTCAGTATCTGTTGAAGTTCTCTCAGATAAACCCCACGCTTGTGGTTTTTCACCATTAATGAACAATTTTTTGTACAATTTGCTGTCAGAGAAACATATGCGCTTTTCTCATGGAAACTCTACAGCTTCCCGATTTAGCTACATGGGTCTCCCCCAGGGATCATGTTTAAGCCCCCTTTTGTATAATTTTTATGTCAAAGACATTGACGGTTGTCTAAGTGACAACTGTACGTTAAGACAACTTGTAGATGACGGCGTAGTGTCTGTCACGGGACCCAATAGGGTCGATCTGCAAGGACCCTTACAGGATACCTTAGACAATTTGTCTACTGGGGCTCTCGAGCAAGGTATCGAATTCTCTACGGAGAAAACTGAGTTGGTTGTTTTTTCTAAGAAGCATAATCCTGCACAACCGAAGCTTCAAATTTTGGGTACACCGATAACTCATTCTATGTCATTTAAATATCTTGGGGTCTGGTTCGATTCAAAGTGCTCCTGGAGAACCCACATTGAGTATCTGAAGCGAAAGTGCCAACAAAGGATCAACTTTCTCTGCACAATTACCGGGACCTGGTGGGGAGCGCATCCGCAAGATCTTCTAACGTTGTACCGGACAAAGATTTTGTCGATTATAGAATACGGTAGTTTTTGTTTTCAGTCAGCGGCTTGGTTGCACATCATCAAACTGGAACGTATTCAGTATCGGTGTCTTCGTATCGCGTTAGGTTGTATGCACTCGACTCATACCATGAGTCTTGAAGTGCTGGCTGGCATGTTCCAACTCTCGGATCGGTTTTCAGAATTATCTCTCGGCTCCTCACCAGGTGTGAAGTTATGAACCCCCAGGTGATCGAAAACTTTGAGAAGCTCCTTGAGTTGAATCCTCAAACCCGCTTCATGACTTTGTACCATTTGTACATAACACAGGATGTCAGCCCTTCGCTGAATATTCCCAATCGTGTTTGCTCCTCCGACTTCGGAAATTCGGTTCATTTTGATTTATCCATGAAACAGGAGCTTCGTGGAATCCCAGAGCATCATCGTCCTATGATTGCTCCGGTGATATTTGCTGCAAAGTTTGGCCTAGTAGATTCCACCAAAACGTTTTTCACTGACGGGTCTTTGATAGAGGACTCCGCTGGCTTTGGTGTATACAATGCAAATTATAGCGTCGCTCGTAATCTTCAAGCACCTTGTTCTGTTTTTGTCGCGGAATTGGCAGCATTTCATTTTTCTTTAGAAACTGTTGCCTCTTTTACACCGGATCAATACTTCATTTTCACGGATAGTCTTAGTTCTATAGAGGCTATTCGCTCCTTGAGGCCGGTAAAGCACACCTCTTATTTTCTTATGAAAATACGAGGTCTTCTAAGTGCTTTATCTTCACGTTCTTTTATTATCACCTTTGTGTGGGGCCCTTCTCATTGTTCGATTCCTGACAATGAGAAAGCGGACTCGCTTGCAAGGGTGGGCGCTATGGATGGCGATATTTATGTTGGTTCAGGGGATTGGATGTGGGTCGAGACTTCATTCGTGTGGTGCCTCGCCTCATGTCCAATCATTATTCTTTAAACGCTCATTTGTTCCGTGTTGGGCTGCGAGACAGCAATCTCTGTGAATGTGGACAAGGTTACCAGGACGCAGATCACGTTATTTGGTTTTGTGCTGAGCATCGTGGAGTCAGATCTGAGCTTTATGATTCCCTTCGAGCTCGAGGTAGACAACCCAATGTACCGGTTCGAGATATTTTGGCTGTACGTGATCTGGAGTTTATGAAACTCATTTATGTGTTTTTGACTAACATTAGCCTTAGATTGTAGTTTGATTAACTTATTTGTTAAGGTTAAATTTTTGAGGATTGTATGCATCGGTGTGTGATTGTGGTTGTGTGTGTGAGTGTTGTTGTGTGCGTGAGTGAGCGATTTTTTTTTTGTTTTTTGAAATTGAAAACGTTCAATTACAAAATTGTAATTTGAAATTCTAGATATAAGAAAACCATTGTTCCTTATAACTGGTGGAGCAACAAATGGTACGAATCGAGAGAATCGAAACTCAGAGAAGTGAAGTGTGACACTCACAGATGGGCGGAAAAAGGTAGCACAGCTGATCAGCGTGTACTTACTCGTCTGAGGATAGGCCACACACGACTTACGCATACATTCCTATTGAAAAAAGAGCCCCCGCCTAACTGTGACTGTTGTGGAACGGTGCTGAATGTACGGCACCTAATATTAGAATGCAGGAAATACGATGCAGAGAGAAGAAGCAACAACATCGAAACTAGTCTGCGTGATGCCCTGGATAACACAGATGAACGAACAGCACAAATGTTAAATTTTCTGCGCAACAGTGGTCTTTACAAACTACTTTGAAAGGAAATAAGAAGAAAGTGAATATGATGAAGAAGATCAAATTAAATGAAGTGAAGGAGAGAAAGAAGAAGAAGAAAAATATGTAGAAGAGAAGAAGAAATTAGAAACTACAACCACTCTGTATCAAATAACTCCGATTTTCCCGACACGAATGCACACGACTGTGTAAAGTGTCGTAAATAAACAAACAAACAAACAAACAACATTGTTCCTTATGCTTTGTTTAAAATTTCCACCGCAATTTTCCCATCCATAAAATTGTAATTCCTATTAACCTCGAGACGGCCGCGAGTAATCGGTTCCACCCCTTTAACCTTAGTTCTAAGATAACTGATGTATATAAACATGAAAACTTGGCTCTGTAAAGTTGATTCGATTGAGCCTTTAAAAAAAAAAAAAATCAAAAAAAAAAAAATCGAAATACTATTCGGAATCTCGGAACCTCCTCATTTCGATCTAGTCAGCGTTTTCCGGATAATGCAGTGGGTATAAAATACTAAGACAAGCATTATTTAGGAACGAAACGAAAAGGCAATTCACTAGCACTGGGAGCAACTTGAGATGATTATCAGCATCCGAGGCGAGCAACACAACGTTTTGTCCTCCGCCAGCATCACACGCAGCAAACACGGTTACTTTTCGGCTCACAAATATACCTCGGAATATACTCAATACAATTGAGTTATTGTTTAGTAAAAGCTGAAATTTTACTCAATAATTGGTATTATCAAATAGCGTGTAGTGTTTTGGAACGGTATTTTTCTTGTTCCAAATTGCTACAAGAATAGAACAAAACATATACCAGTTTTAAAATGATGCAAAATAGATCCAGTATAAAACAAAATTTACAACACCGGTGCAGCGATATTTTTGCGTTTGGTCTAAAAAAATAAATCCAATCCACGATTTGGATCGCCGTTGAAGATGCCCTAAGGGAACATTATTTGGAACTGCTAAAATATAATCAATTTATCAATAATTGTCAATGTTTGACACATGTTTGAGAAAAAAAAAACATATTGACTTGGGCTAACACTTCGTCAATCAGTAATAGTTGCCAATTTTTGTCAACCTTTTTTTTTTTGAAAGCATGATATGAGCACAAGGACCTGAAAATCTTATGTTTTTGTTTTGATAATACAGTGCTTTTCGACCACCCACAAATTTCAGAATGCAATAAAGATGAACAATTTTGTTTTAAATGTTGTGGAAATTTTTTATCCTACTATGGGACATTTATTGAGCTGCCTTTTTCGATATCGTTTATTCATCGCTCATTAATTTACTACTTACTAGCTCATTCACATTTATTGGCTGTAAAGTAATGTCCTGTAAATATTCAGAAAATTATTTCTTTCATATCTAGTCATATTTAACATTTTGACGATATATTTAGCTGCATCTAGGTAAATAACAATTTTGTAAAAAAAAAAGATTATATAAACCCCAAGAATTTTACACTAGTTTACGGTGTTTTGAAAATGAACTGTAAATTATTCAAGTGATTAACCAAGTTGAATGGTGTTGGGACAGTGTTTTATACTGTTTATAATTGATTAAACGAAAGGTAGTTGGATTTACATGCTAAATTTATATTAGTTAATTTTTAGATATTTTTACCGATACAGTACACAAAAACTTTATTTTCAACCTAGTATCCGACTAACGTGGAAATTGCTATCATACAACGTTGAGCAAATGATAATAACAAATCAATGAAAATACACACTTAAAAATTATTCACGGGCTCGGTTAAACATTTAGCTGAATTCACTCGGCATTTTAATATTTAACTGATAACTCGGCAAAAAATCACTTGAAACTGAAATATCGGATAACTTCATAATTAAACCGATTCTCGGCAACACTAGGAGCCGAGCACAAACGGAAACCAAATTTCAACCGACCTCAGCTGCCTATCATGCCGAAATATCGGTTTAGCAGTATTGTAAGCCGAGGCTCGGCTTTTGTCTGTCAACCGCCATGCGCCATATTGTTTTCATTCTCAAGTGGAGTAAGTCGTATGTTGTTTGTGGAACGGTGAAAAAACATACATTTATTGGCACTGCATTAATTACAATGATAAAACCTCGTCAACAATTCTACGCCGATTCACCCGGTTCATTGCTGCTTGTCTCTGTAGTGTCTACCCTATTCTGATTGGCTTACATTTAGTGGGTAATCATCTATATCAAATGAAAAGAGACGCAGAGTCCGTTGGAAATAAAGGGCTAGTCAGTCTAGCTTGAGCCGTTGCATTGGACGGAGGCAAACTTTATAGTGGTCTTAGTTATTAGTGAATCAAGAAAGAAATATTTAGTGCATGACAGTTTATTTAATTCTTAGAATCGTTTTAAATATACGAGTGATTGGATAAATCAGTCTCCATCCCCGGTTGCGCCCCACGCTCTCCAAGTCTTGGTTTACCTGATCCGCCCATCTAGATCGCTGTGCTTGTACCAGTCGCATTTGACGCAAACACCATATTTGCAGGGTATTGCCTATAGGCATGAAATATTCAATATTTCGATGAAAATCTAATTCAAAATTTCGAATACTAACAAATTTGACCGAAATCTCAGTTAACCTCATTTCTGTTTGTTTCGAATTTTAACCGATATGTCAGTTTACTCATGCCGAGAATCCCAGCTAACTATATAAGTTTTCAGTTTGACCTAAACCGAGATTATCGGTTAACATAAAAAAGCCGAGATCGAAACCGACTGTCGGCTGTGCCGGATCTCGGTTTCGAAAAGATTAGACTCGGCATATAATTCTAAGTGTGTACGCCATAAGTTGTATTAAAACGCGATTATATGGGGTGGATACACTTTTTTTTACAATACTCTTAAAAGTTTTACAGCATAAAATAATTTAATTTTGTATATATATACTGCTGCTTTTCAAAATTTGCAAAATAAGTAAGAATGATTCTTCAAGTCGGACAACCTCAATTAAAACATTTTCAGAAAACAATTAGAGAAATTTATGACACAGCTTGATGTGTAACGTGAAATTTTTACACGGTTTCAACCATGTGCATCTGTGCATTTACAAGCATTTATTGTTCATTGTTGAATAGGAGCTTATTTAGACAAACGTTTAGGGTATGACGGGGCAAGATCGGCCACTTATGACAAACCTCCAATATCTCAAAGTCTATGATGGTTTTAGTAAAGTTTTTGTAGCACTCAGTTAGTTTAAAATGTTTTCTTTGGGTCTGAGCAATAAAACAACAATAAACATCATTTCTTCTATTTTTCATGAAGTTTCAAAAAATTATCAAATTTTAACCACTAAAAAACGACGGGGCAAAATGGGTCATCTTGAGGGGCAAGATTGGTCACCTGTCTAAAACATCAAAATCATAATTTATTATGCGTCAATAACTGTGAACATGATGAATACCACCACTAAACATATTGTACAGCTGTTGAAATTGTAATTTGCGACAATAGTGACACTTGGAACATATGTGTAATAGCTGCAACATTTCGATCAAAATTACTACAATTGGACACTTCCTTGTTTTTTTGGTGAATGAAACAAAAACATGTTTTAACCATCTATATTGTCAACAAGGGGAAACAAAACAGATTTCATATCAATTCAGTCTGTTGAATATACTGATATAATATACTACTAATATAATATTTTTGTTCAACAAAATCGAATCAACAAAAATGTTTTCTAAATTGCAGTTGAATTACTCCTTACGGTGAACTTTTGCAGATCGACTGCCTCTTAGTTTTTTGGATGTCTTCCGCTTACAGATAGTTGAGCTATCCGAAGGAGCCAGGTTTTTATCCGACTCTTTCTTCACCCTAGGCATCATAGTTGCTGGACGCTTACGACCATTTGGATTCGCCAACGGAGGAATGGTCCTAGGAAGTATCCTCTTTCTTCGACTTTTTGAATCGAAGAGCGATCACGAAATCGTCTAGCATAAGAACTGCTGCTTTTTCGGGTTGTCTACCTCGTTTTGAACGGATCGTTGAATTAGCTGGGGCAGAGGCATGATGTCACTGGGTCGATAACTCACCTTCGGTTCACTGTCTTGAATGCTTTCTTCAAGCACAACTTTCTCCCGCAGGTCGATTTTCAGAGATTGCTTCATAAACATCAGATCATGTGAATCTTCATCAAACTCATTGAATTCACAATCCGAAGTCTCATCCTGATTTGTTTGTGATGCAATTAGCTGTCCCTCAGATCCACTAAGATTCATGTCCTCCAAATTCCTTGGTCATCTTCCGGATTTGTTAGTAGCTCTCCCGAACTCATTGGCTGCTTTTTCGATGCACTAAGTTTATTCGGCGTGCATAGAGGCACGTCTGATGTTTCCGGTGGGGCGAATACTTCATCCTTGAAAACTTTGACATCCAGCGGATATATACCGGTTCGGCCGAATCCATTCTCAGCAGTAGCCATCAATGCAGCCTTCCCGTATGCATCACCAAAAAGAGCCGCAACATTCACCTAGCGAACCATTCTCAGCAGTAGCCATCAATGCAGCCTTCCCGTATGCATCACCAAAAAGAGCCGCAACATTCACCTGGCGAACGGGCTGTCCATGTGTTACACGAAGAAAATTATTGATGGCTTTGTTGTAGTAGCTCTTCAAAGGAGCCATGAATACCACATCAAGAGGCTGAAGGCGGTGCGTGCAGTGCGGTGGAAGTGAAACAACTGTGACATAGTTGTCACATGCCAATTCGATGAATTCCAGATTCTTAGTATGCGACGCGTGTCCATCGAAAATTAGTAGCACGGGGTCTTCCTTTGTAGGTTTGGTATGCTAGATGAAGTGCTTGAACCAGTCCACAAAAAGATCTGCTTGCATCCAGCCACTAGGGTGAACTCGAAACAATGTTCCGGTGGGAGCTCCGCTTTTCAGGTCGTCCTTCATACGAACAAGAGGATAGATCATCATCGGGGGCACATAATGTCCGGTCGCAGACATGCAAATAACAGCAGTGATGAGAATCCCTCTCTCCACCGAAGTAAGTTCCCCGACTTGTTTCTTTCCTTTTTTAAGCAAGAATCTTCGTCGCTCGTGATTAAACCTTAAGAAAAAAAATTCTGTAAGATGAACTATTTGCGATTTTGAGACTAACTTACGGTTGTTACTGCCGTTACGTCCATGTTGTAAATTCGATGAGGGGGGAATTAGTTTCATCAATTATCTCCTCCAACATTTTGAAGAACTGCTCCACCGTTGGTTTGTTGAAGCACCTAGCTCTGGCGATCGACGTTTTCTCTGGTGTACGCAGGGACAACTGAGGATGACGCGTCATGAATCCATTCAGCCAATCTACCCCCGCAAGCTCCGTCTCCTTGCAGAAGTTGTTTGGCAAATTATTTTTGACCGCAAGCTGGTAGGCCAGGTGCCTCACATCATATGTCTTCATGCCAAAATAATATGTCCAGCAAGTTCATCTTCCAGTTCCGGGGAGAAAACAGTGATAAAACAACCGAGATGTTTCGATACGGAAACACCATTCTTCACTTGCGCTATTCGCAGTGTTTCGCGCGGAATGTTGTACGACGCCGACGCTTTCCTCACAATTACGACACCGTTTTGCATTTTCTTCAAAGCTGTTTCCAAGTCTTCCGCCGTCCACGAACCGCGGGAAGACATTCGTATGTATTTGCGGACCATTTCACTTGCGGAAACTACGGTTTTCTTTTCCTGTACGAACACCAACCACGCAAAGAAGCTAACCTCAAAATCGAATAATAAACAAAGAAAATAGTCTGTCAAAGTGGCTCATGCTGCCCCGGTGATGGTGACCCATCTTGCCCGATCAACAACTTATAACAAAAAACGAATAATTAGGAAAAAAAATACATGAACTTGGGTGATTACATGTACTCTAGACTCACATTTAACAATAAGATAACACGTCTTATAGCTAACGTGTTTCGCTTAAGGAACATAGCTGTAAAAAATATTTATTTGAGCATGATAAATTTGAAAATTTGTGATGAGAACAAGTGTCCCAGTTTTCGAAATGCATTCTTCTTCTTGCCAAATTATGAACATACCATAAAGAATTAATTCAGCATCAAAAAAGCCACTGACCCATCTTGCCCCGCCAGACCCTACTTCTGCAACTGCAAAAATTCCTAAGAGGCTTGTTCAGCTGAAATAGTTTGGTTGGTTGTTCCCAGTCAAATTTAGTAACAAGTTATACAAACGCAATCATGTCAATTCTACATGATCTTCAAACGTTTTTGAACCCCCAGCCACTCCTTACACGGACCTGTTCAAAAAAAAAATAAAGATTTAAAGTTTCACGACGGGAGATGAACCAGCCCAAGGCTGAAAATCTTTATAGGAAAAAAAAATATCAATAGGTGTTGTACAAAAGGCACGACTGCATGATTGTCGATGGATAGCATTAGGATATGGGTTGTTTTTTTTTTTTTTTTATAAAAAAACCCACCCAGAGGGCGTTTGGCTTACAAAAAAAAATTAAATTTATGGAGAAAAACAAAAAAAAACCACCAAAAAAAAAAAAATTTTTTTTTTTTTTTTTTTCCCCCAAAAAAAAATTTTTTAAAAAAAAACCCCCCCCCCCCCCCCCTGATAAGAGAAGAAACAAAAAAAAATTTTTTTTTTCCGATGTAAAATTTCACGACCGTTAAAATTTCCCCTCCCCCCCTGAGAGTTGTTCTTTTTTCTATTTTAATTAATAAACGGCCAAGTATTGCCATAAATTTCAACAAGTTTTCCCCCAAGATTTCCCCCGACCCCAAAACCCCCCCCCCCAAAAAAAAAAAAAATTTTTTTTTGTAGCAGTCATGAAAAATCGAATGATGTCATCAATTTTCAGCAAGTAAGTATACAAACCATGTGATGAAATATTAAATATGTAGTACTGATTCTAAGTTATATCAGAAGACGTCGGTGCTTGCTCGCGTTCAGATGTGTGAAGTGTTGCTCCGATTGTTTTAGAATTTTCGTGTTTTTTATGCTGCTATTTCGGGGATCAAATTCGGTTTTGGCTGTGAAGAGAAAGTATCTACATAGTTGTTGTGTCGTGCGGGTCAAAATCAGTTTGTTTGTGAGCCGTTTTTTTTATTAGAATTTGAATTCGTGAGATCAAAATAAAAAAATTAAAATTGATGCCGAGGTTGCTTTCCGTCGTCGTGGCGACGCTTCCCTCGCGTTTCGTTTCAAGTCATTGCGCAGATTTCGGTTGTAATTGGTCTTATTTTGGGCTACCACAAAGTCACCAAATTTGCTGTGTCCGTCCGATGGAAAATGAGATCAGGTTGAAATACAAATGCATTTTTGATGAATAGTGGTCGACAAGTGTAGTGGTGTCCGTATAAAATATAAGTAGGAAGATCGGGAAGAGCGAGAAAGGAGACGTGTTCCGAAAAGTTTTTGGTGGTGGTGATTTTGAGTCGAGAATCATCGAAGCAACGATGAGAATAACTGTCATAGCTTGCTGTTTAGTGTTGGTGTTGGTGGATCGGCGTTTATTATGGCTTTATCGATGATGTTGCATGTTGATAATGGGGCCATTCAAAAATCACTTGCCTTCCTTGGGGAGAGAGCGGGTCTGGATAATGTGACAGTGTGGGTAATGGGTATGCATCTTTGTGGCAGATGGAGGGGTGAGAGTGCCGGAAAAAAATGCTGGTAAGAACGTTATATTTAGCATTCCCGATGTGCTAGATGATGATGAGTAGCATGAGCTGTGGGTGTGTGTTTGTAGCCGCTTATTGAGAACATATTCAAAATGGCAGCAACGACAACAGCTGCTAAATGAGATCCGGCAGTGTTCCCGAAAATGCGGTGAGACCTTTCTAATTTTGGACTGCTTAGTTTTTGTTTATTTCTCGAGTAATTCATGTAAGGGGCCTGGAGCCATTTGTGGACGGTGGCTTTAAATGTCGATTTCTCTTGAGTCTTAAATCACTCTCGTTAAATGAAAGCAGCATATTGTGGAATAGTGTTAGTTCTACCATATGACTTGCTGGATATAGTGGGATTCTCGTGATTCGTGAGAGATCGGCGTTTGGAGTCATTGTTTGGGCTTTTGGGCCCTAATCATGAATTACTCGAGATTTCTTATATCTTAATATTAGTTGAAAACCCCGTAAACTGTTTTTCTATATTTTTTATATTCTTATTTGTATTTCAGAGTTGATAATTTTGAATACCAATCATTAACATATATGTTCCAAATTTTTAGTATAATGAATGCTTGAAATTGGTACCTTCTTCATAAAAAAAAAATAATTCAAAATTCAAAAACAAACATTGCTTATGATCCTACATTTTCTATTTGACAGGCATAAAGAATAATGTATGGGCCCAGTAGGAAACATAAGTTGGCGGAGAATTCAAATTTCCTTTTATTTAATTTTTTTTAATTTTTGATCTATTAAGTTTCCATTTTTGAGCAATAATCATACTCATAGGAAATTTATTTCGCCTTATTGTTTGCTTAAATTTTCTTTGCTATTTTGCTAGGCTGCCAGGTGATCAACTTTCATTAAATCACGCGGAAAATTTTCGTTATTCAGAGTTTCAATCAACTAACACTGCTGCGGAAGAGACAAATAGCTGCATTTAATTATTGTAGTACATTATTTAGTATTTCATTACTTCATCGTATTATTTTCATCATATCATTATTGTTTGTTATTATAATCACATTAAGATTTTTATAGAAATAAATAAATAATAATAATTAAATTTTATCTGCTTCAAGGTTACAAGGAAGTTTATTCCAGATAGTATAGCAATTGTTGCACTGTAGCTGAAAGCTCTCTGATTAATTCAGATCATTGGATATTATTATAATTAATAAATGCTTCTCAATTCTGCTGATTATGTATATCCATATGACATAAATAAATATATATATTTTTTTGTTTAGTGTATAATTAAATGTTTTATGGATATTTATACTTCATTTAATTGCGAAATAACCTTCACATTCCGGAGTTACATTCATCTACCAATGATGGAGCTGCCAAGAGGTACCAAGCAGCACATTATTATTATATGCCCATTATCACTATTTTAATGATTTCATCATATTATTTTATTTATAACCATATTAAAATTACAGGATGACGAATTTCAACTATGACATATTTTTATTAAATATTCTTGTATATTTCATTGCTGTAATACATAGTACATTTATTGCATATTATGACATATTATTTACATTATATATAATAAATACTGGGTTGGGAGGGAGCATCAGGGTATCATTCAAGCTAAAACTGGACGATGGTTTGATTGACTGCCTGAGTCTAGGAGGGAATAAACAGTATCATTTTCTTTATCCTACCGATTCGATTGTGATGCTGCGAATTCTACTCCAACAGTTTCAGTGAGAGTGACGCGCCCTTCTTAACAAGCCATCCTGTAGAAAGCTTAATAAGTATTACGAATTGGGTTATTCGAATTGTTGGATCGTATCGTTGGAAGCAGATTCTTAATTTCCCGTGGATTTCGCGTGAGTGTCTCTGCTTACGGGACCACCCCACCGTTTTTGGCCCTTCATACAGCGATACAGTGAATTCAGATCGGTGGCTCAATTTGATCTTGCTATTAAGTGGAGCTGCATCCAAGCCAAGCGCTAGAAGGGATGGTGGCTACCATACATACATACATACATACAGTACTGATTCTAAGTTATATCAATTCTAAATTTTAAGGTGATGGCTGCCATCGAGAATGCTTCAGCGTATGCACATAATCTGCACATATTTTTTTGAATAATGCAACCTGATGCTAGAAATATGTGCAATCGATTTATACAAAACTTGAGAAAATCGAACGAGATATGAATGAGTTATTAACGTTCAAAAGCTAACCCTTTTTTCAGACGCTCCCGATTTTAGTGCTTCCAATTTGCACCCCCCTATTTTGCCGAAGAGTGTTATTAAACATAAAAAATAGGTACGCTTACAATAACAGCTTTAATATGCAGTACAAAAAAAAAGATGGGTCATCTAGAATGTCAAAAAAAATATCATGTTCTTGCCCGTACCGAAAATCGAACCCGCACTTACTGAATAGGCAATAACGTAAATTCATCAACATAATGTTAAATACGTACCCTATATTCAACTCTTACCTTTTACATCATCTGTAACAGATGTATTATCGTTAATTGGAACCGATTCCTCTCTCTCGCGTAGTTTCTGCTCGACATTATTACGCTGCGTAAGACTGTCATCAATTTGTAAGGATGATGTTTGTTGATCCGTTGATTCGTTCAGTACACACCCTGGCGAATAAAAATATATGGTTTATCCACGATGTATATAGAAAAACGCGTGGTACAATCAACACTCAATACCAAGCTAAACATTTTGAATTGGCTCACTACTTGAGACGATTATCTGTAGTTGCAATATCCCGTGTCGGTAGAGCCAAACTACCATATGCGAAAAGGCGGATCACCAACACCAAAAGATAAACGCACCAACTCACAAAGCGCAGATTTCAACAAAACTTTTATTGATCTCCCACTTTACTTTTCCTACTCCATCTTTCTTGCCTCTTTGCCCTTCATCCTTTCTTACACCTCTCGTTTGTTTTTCATTGTGCTTCTTATCTTTTCTCTTCACTTAGCAACCACCAGCTACTCCTTTGATATTTGTCCGCTGATAGTGTCCTCCGCGAGAGTGATGCTAATCGGGATCATTCCGGCAATGTCGCATACTGCCTCCGATGAAATAGTTCTGTATGCACTCACGACTCGCATGGTTATTAGCCTGTTCAACTTCGCCCGGTTGCTCTTGATTCCCAGCGCTGCAACCCAGGCTGGACCTCCGTATCTCAGTATCGATGATGATACACTAGTCAGTAGACGCCGCTTACTACTGCTAGCTATTCGGCATGATTCTGGCTACCGCATTGATGGCCTTCGCCGCCGGTATAATCTACGTGGCTATTGAAGCTCAGCCGGTAGTCGATTATCACACCCAAACACATCAGCACGCGCCTCGAGGCTGGGTAATCAGGGACCCTCATTCTGTGCAGCGACTCGGCAATAGCCTCCCAGCTGGCGTTATTGAAGGCGTTCTTAACGTCAATCGTTAACAACGCAATATCGATCGCCTCTCCCCTTCTGTTTGAACCACTGTCCGAATAGCATCCACCGTAGACTTCCCTTACCGGAAACCGAATTGCATCTTCGATAACCTGTATTCGCTCTCGGTAAATTTCCCGAGCGTATCCAGCAGGCAAATTGACCTATACGATGCTGCCTCCACCAGAGGCTTTCCTGGCTTCGGCAGCAACAAAAGCTTTTGTATTTTCCACCTATCCGGGAAATGGCCTTCCTCTAGACATTTCTGCAGCACATCCCTGAACATTTTCTTAAATGCCTGAATCGCCACTTCCAAAGCCACGTTAGGGATTCCATTCGGTCCGGGTGCCTTCTTCACTTTAAGTCCTCTCGCCACTGCTACGAGCTGCTCGTTCGAGATTCGCATGCCCTCAGCGTTACTTTTTTTTCTCACCTACGGTGTACTTGGCCACGCCATTGGTCGGGAAAAGTCCATCTATGATAAACTTCAGTTTTTTTTCTGGACATAGTTCTGCAGCCATCGTTGGGCCTTTGATCTTTGCCATCACAATAAGGTACGCGTCACCCAAGGGGTTGGCATCAGCGACTCGGCACAGCTCTTTGTAGCATTTCGTCTAGCTCAGTATTATCTTTCGTTTTAATTCGGCCCTGGCTGCTCGAACTCCACGCTACACACCTCTCTGTCTGCTGCGGTTTCAGCTCTCTGGACACGTTTTTTTGGCTCTGAGACATCTAACGCGGAGGTTGCTGAGCTGCTCATTCCACCAGTAGGCTGAGCGACGCTTGTTCCTTTGCTTCAGTCTCATCGGCATTGTTGCGTCATGCGCTTACTAACGTATTCCTCAACTCATCCGCGTTCCGTATCGAGAGTTCATTGTCGAACCGAAGTATCTCCACAAAGAGTTCCTTGTCGAAGCCCTTCGTCTTCCACTTCCGCTCGCAACTATTTGTCCTTCGTATTCTGACAGGATTTTGCTGTCCGGATCGCCAGATGGTCGCAACTGAAGATAATTTCACCAGCACTTGCTGAATCGGACAAAAGTGACAATGTAAAATTTTGACATTTTAATTTTTTCACAGAATTGAAATCAACAGGAAACTTTCAGATATAATATTGATCAACTTAATCTTTTCAATGTGAATTTGGATAAAAATCTGTTGATCTAGATGAAATAAGAACAATAATGTTCGACTGGTTCCGGCAAGTTCATATTGGCTCCCGATATTTAATCCTCTAGCCTAATGAACCTAATGGCTATTCTACGTACTGGGTCAAGAAATTTATTAAGCATTTCGTTTCCTTTTTCATTACTTTTCAGGGGCCTACTAGGCTTTAAGTTGGATGCTCATTAAGTCCTGATTATTTTCGGTCAACCCATTTCCCAGCAAACTTCTGTATTTGCGTTTTTCGTTACTATCATGATTTTAAAGCTATGGAGCATGTAGTGCTATGGATAAATACTGCATTTGAATGAATACATACTTTGTAATGTTATTGTTATTTGATGTGCTGAACTTGGGCATCCGCTTAAGGTGCCCATGAAATCTAGTATATGTGATAAAATACCTCTTTGTATATAGGAAATAGGTACTTACGATTTGGAGAAGTTTCCCTACTGGAATGTTTGCATTCGGCGGATGGTGATTTAGACAATATTTTTAATGTTTCCATATAGAACTGAAAGGAGAGAATATGCAATCAAGAAATAAAATCGACAACAAATGGTTTACAACTCAAGTATATAAATAGGGTAGAGAAAGGCTTAATCAGAGAGTGAAAATGTTTATTAGTTGGTATGACATAGGTCCTAAATTTCTATGTAATTTAGATTATTATACACTTTAATAATAAAAACATATGCTTTTATTTGCTCTCTTTACAAGCCAGTAGTGAAGTGGTACTTTTTCGCTCTCCGTAGTGATGGAAGTTACTTCACAATTCGTTTCTTCTAAATTGACAATTCTTGAAATCACTCCTACGGCCATTCGAGTTATAGTTTTGATGTTCAATAACATCCTCCGACAAAATATCGGCAAAATTAAAAAAAAATCTAAAATAGTGAGCGTGGTCCGAAAAGTGTTCAGCATTTGAACGTTATTAACTCATTTATTGCTTGTTGAATTTACTAATTTTGTGCATCAATCGATTGGAAATATTTCTAGCATTTGGTTCAATTATTCAGGACTTTAAGCAATAAAGTTTTAAAAAGTGACAAAAGATAGACACATGTCTTATAACTGTTTAAAGCGATTGAGTGCTATTAACACTTTTCTATTGTGTTACCGATCGTGTTTCGGCCTGCTTTATAATTTACAACTGGCCCAACGAACTTCGTTCCACTTTCTTTTTTTTTATTTATTGACATAATTTCGAGCATTTCCGATTCTTAACATCCTGACTCAAGGCGTGATTTGATCATCCTGATTTGATTATTTATATCCACCCTCTCCATGGCAGAGCATTAGGAGATGCTGCAATCAGCGATGGGTCTCATAAACACGTTACAATTGTGCATAATTACGACGCTTCAGGACAGCGTCACACGATTCAACATTTTCACCAACGATTGCAATATGATTTTTCCATCGATAATGGCAAACAGTGGGGCATATATCCGCTTTTATGGTGATTTTGTGGTCGTCTTTAGGTATATCTTACAATGCTGTCTTGAATAGCCGAGCATATTCGCAAAGAAGTTGTTGCAAGTCTCCAACGTTTCATAGCACGATTAATTGCACAACGGTAATCAATTTCAGTATCAGAATAGCAACGAAATATATTTGAAGAAAATGTTGTTTCATTCCCTGCCGGCAATAATGATCCGGTACGATTGTAAATTTACCCTGTAGATGGCAATTTGAAATTGGTCCATAGAAATTGAAAGACTTTTGTGATACGAAGTTACCTTGAACGCAGACAGACGTTCGACTTCATCTAATTTACCTGTGTAAAAACGTGGATTCCGTCAAGATATCAAGTAGCAATAACCTAACAGATGGCGCCAAAGATTTGTTTTTATTGGTAAGAGAAAAATCGGTTGCCAGTCAAACAGTTAGATTGAATGTAGCAATATGTTGACTAGGCGGCGCTACTGTGCAAGGTAATTCCAACGTAATAAGATTTCAAATTATACACAACAATTTTAAATAGTTTTGTTCGAGCTTGAGTGTCCGTCTGCGCCTTGAACAACCTTAACACGTTCTTCAACGTTATTCACACCGAATGACGTCGTATGAAAGCAACCGTTGTATTTGTGTGCATTAGTCAAGAAATGTCATGATTATGGTAATTTATCGCAAAGCAAATGCAATGGCTCTTTGCCTCCTACACAACACAGTTCTGGCATCTCCGGACAAATCTTTAGCGAATTGCAATACGGAAAACTCGCATCCATGGGCCCAATCACACGGCAGGTCGCTGTATTCAGTCGTGCAGTCATATTGAAACCCGAACCGATATTACTTTACATTCACGACAATTCTTCTCATTCGACGATTGGGGTCTGATCCTTGATGTGCATAATCGCGAAATCACAGACAAATAGACATAACCCTCATAAGCTATTCATCGAGCACTCACTTAACGTTCAATCTTAATGGTTGACAGTTGATACCACTTATGAAACGAATGTTCTTTTATCTAGTGTTTGGCGCTTAAGCACGAACGAAGTCTGTTCAGTTTATCGGATGTCACATTGTACTTAACAGATGGCAGTAGTGCTCACGGAATTCATTACAATTCAGTATTGTAATTTAAGGATATAAAAATGACTTTCTAGATTTTCAGGTTATACCAGGACTATTCAGAAAGCAGTATTAAACCTTTTTTTTCATCAACTAAACGAGGGTCATATATGGTAGATACCAGGTATGCTGGTAGTATTTTTCTCTTATATAAATATATACTTATGGAAAGGACCATCAGAGCACCCGATTGAAGCAGACTGAATGGGGAGAATAGGAATGCCAACTCCCCATTGCAAACAGTTTGTTAATAGTGGGCGGGCTCATCTTCCCGCTAATTGGGGCATCCTCATGTTACAAAGCTCGCTTTTTGGTTAATTGCTCAATCTTATTATTGGAAGTAGACTCTTTATATCCCCGTCGATACGAATAAGTAATGTTGCCAATCGATCTACCAAATCCGTTTTTGACTCTTCATACAATCAGGGACAGTCAGGGCTTATTACAGCTTGATCAAGTCAAACAGAGAGGAGCGCCTATTGTTGTCGGACTTAGTTTCCGTCCTACAATGGGTGGTAGTTTATATCATATCATATCATTTAATTGCGCTGCATTCTAAACCATTTACATTGAGCCTGTTGATTTCACCAACCAATAAACAATAAACATGAATAATTGGACGTCATTGCTTTGATTTGTTGAACACTTCCGACGTGCTAAAGAAGGGGCAATAATAGGATGTAGAATTTTCTTACATTACTTGCACATAAAGACAGTACTCGATAAAAATCAGACACAATGATTAGCTTGTAACTTTTTAGAGTGTGATTAAAAATTGATGATTGATGCATGTTTTAGTGTAATGTTTACGTTGACAAAATTTCATCACAATCGGTCAACAGGTTATTGAGATGGCATCGCAACAAGAGCAGATCGGCCAAAAAATGATGTGCGTCGTCGAATAAAATCTGACTGCGTTTCAGAGATGGATCGGAAAACAACTGGTATTCTATCATTTGACGGTGTCCCGGGTGGTGAAGTCATTCAATTAAACCCGAATTTCTTTTTTTTTTTTTTTTTTTTTTTTTCTTTATTAAGGAGATTTTCAGCCTCAGGCTGGTTCATCTCCGGGACCCCAGAAGGGTGCTCCCTTAATCTTCGACAGAGAGTTTCAGAAGGTTACTCTCCAAGTAACAGAGTTGCGTATTTGGAGACCCAGGAGGGTTCTCTGAAAAAGTTGATGGGGCTTCAAAAGGAGTCCCCCTAGTACAGAGTGTAAACCTGAAAATGAAATACATAGGTATTATCTCAAAACGACTTAAATTCTCAGAAGAGGAAACATCTGTGAAATTGAAACATTATCTGAAGCAATAATGTATGTATTCATTGTGTTTAATAAAAACAAGTTTGGAAGTAAATACCCAAAAATGACTGTTTTATACACTCAGTTGCAAAAATAAAAGCCGAGCTAAATTTTGCTTCCATAAACTCAAAAATTCAGCCAAATATATTGATAATTGACAAAGTTACAGAAGGTTTAAAATGACGGTTTATGGAAGCAAAATTTTGCTCGGCTTTTTTTTGCTACTGAGTGTATGATGTATTTAAAATTGAGAAAATTAAGTCGCTCTAAAATGATGCAGGATCATTATACATAATCTTTTTGAAATTGTAATGATTCAACATCTGCATCATTTAATTGTATCCTTGAGCCCAATAAGAACTACCAAATTTATTAATTAATGTTACTGAAGACGCATGGTAGCCTATTACTTGAAAATGCATGAGGGCCTTGATGGAAAATATAAGACTTGGTAAATTACAAACAAAATCATAACTCAGAAACGGCTCGATCAATATCGCTGATTTTTGTATACGTTAAGTAAAAGATCAAAAGCTTGGAAAAAAAAGTTATAGCGTCTTTAGTCAACAAAGCATAATAACAAAGAAACACAGATGTATTTGATATTTTAAAATTGCAGGTAAATTTAAAACATAAGTTTTAATACTGTAATTGTTATGTTTGTATTCTCCGTACATGGAGTAACGTTTATGATGTAGAAGGAAATGTTCGCTCATCACCATGGGGCCCCAAGAGTGAATAGTAAAGTTAGCTAGAATGAAATATATGAAGAGAAAGTGTTGATAGTTGCGTCAATGTACGGCAGGTTTTGTAAAGTGAGAAGTATTGAAAATTGAGAGGTTTTTTTTAGATGAGATGGAAAATCTGCAACCAGACTCCCGAAGAACTCAGGGTGTGGGTATGAGGGTGCCAACTCCTCGACCCACTAAAAACCCACCCGCACCTTAAGCCCTGGACCCTCTCCGGAACCACCTGTCGGTATTACTTCGGGGAGGGGGCAATTGTGCTAGTTAACCACCCACTATGTCTAACTACCTGCCGAACTGCCGTTGGTCGTTTCGCCTTTTTTGTTGGAGATGGAGGACAATCTGGGAGGCTGCTATGCATACCGCGTTCCAGATGTCCCGGTCTTGGCACATCCTCTGGACCAGGTCATCCGGAGTCGTTTCGTGACCGCTTACGGCGCCGTCAAAGCGAGGACATACGAAGAACACATATTCTGCGGTTTCCTCAAATCCCGCTCTGCGGTTTCCGCAAATCCTCAGATCGGTGCACGCGGAGGACTGTGCATGCCCATATATGTGCAGATGTGATGTCTAAAGCAGCCATGGCTTGACAGAATCTGCGTTAAGTGGAAGTTCACTTCAACCAACCCACCCGGGTAATTCCGGGATTAGTTGGTGGGTCCACCGACCTTTGGTGGAGTTGTTCTATTTCCTTTGCCACTTAACCATAGATGCGGCTCTAGTGGTCTTTCGAATACCTCTTGTTCCACGTTGTTCGAAGCAATCTACATCCTCTTTTATGATGATGTCTATTGGCATCATCCCCACTAGGACGCAGACCGCGTCGCGTGATACCATTCGGTATACACTTACCTCTCTTAGGCACATAAGCCTGTGCATTACTCTCTAGCCTATTCATGTAGCTCTTGGTACTCAAGGCGGAGATCTATGGTGGCCCGCCGTACCTAAGTATGGACAGAGCGACACTGGCCAGGAGTTTACGCTTACTCCCTTGCATCACCGAGATATTCGACATCATGCGAGCTAATGCCGATAAAGCCATAAAGGCTTTCTTGCAGGCATAATCGACGTGGCTGACAAAGGACAGCTTATCGTCGATCATAACCCCCAAGTAACTCTTCGATTCAATAGTGCAGTTACCTGCGCTAATCGTCGCATGTTGCTCCGATTTCCGGTTGTTAACAACCGTGACCTCTGACTTATGATGGGCTAGCTCGAGTTTCCTGGAACTCGTCCATCTCTCAACAATGCCAATGGAGTGCGAGGCCGTAAGCTCCACCTCATCAATGTATTCACCACATATCTCTAGGGTGATGTCGTCTGCCAACCCGACGATCTTCACTCCGTTCGGGAACTCAAGCCTTAGTACCTCATCGTACATCGTGTTCCGTAGCACCGGACCCAGGATCGAACCTTATTGGACGCTTGCGGTGATCTGAACACGTTTCTGGCCTACCTCAGTATTGTACACCAGTACGCGATTTTGGAAATAACTTCCCAGAATCTTGTACAGGTACCCAGGAAACTGAAAGCGTGGGGACGAGTCGGCGATAGCTACTGAACTGGCGCTATTGAACGCATTTTTCACGTCAAGGGTGACCACTGCACAGTAGCGGACTCCTCGCCTCTTGCGGTGGATTACCACTTCGGCCGTCTTGGTGACGGACAGAACGGTATCCACCGTCGACTTCCTTTTACGGAAGCCAAACTGATTGTTATACAGACCGCCTATACCCTCCGTGTATTTTGTCAGTCTGTTGAGGATTACCCTTTCGAGCACCTTACCCGCTGTATATAACAGACATATAGGTCTATATGCCGATGGATCTCCTGGTGGCTTCCCTGTCTTTGGTAGCAACACTAGGGTCTGAATTTTCCAGGCGTCCGGAAAGACGCCCTCGTTCAGATACCTTTGCATCACCACCCTGAACATTTCGGGATCTAGCAAGATAGCCGTCTTGATGGCCAGGTTCGGAATACCATCCGGTGCTATCGCAATGAGTTCGTCATTCGTCACCGCCACCTCATCTCCGGCCCCCGTTGTGCCGTTATCAATGCCCACGTGGTTACGGATGTTCGGCTGGGCAACCCATCCCTCCATCGCTATGACTGCTAGGCGTCACCTTACGGATTTGTATTGGCCTTTTGACACAGGCCCTTAAAGCAGGCTCGCTTGCTGGCCTTTATCTCCCTCTTTAGCGAGTAGCACCCCTCTACGCTCGATTCTATCGGCGTCGGACCGCGCTCTTTGCATCCTCCGTCTTGCGCGAAGGCATGTTCTTCGGAGGTCGGCGATCGGCGAAAATTAACGGAGTGTCCACCAATGCACCGGCGATCTTCCATTTCTCGGTTTGACTTCCCTCGGTATGGTCGCATCGCACGCTCATGTATGGAACGTTCACCGCAAGGTTCCTAGGTTTCACGTAAGATTCGTTCCCCGTTAAGCGCCTCTTTAAATGTCTCTACGTCAAAGTAGGACGTCTCCCATCTGCGGGCGAATCGAGTGGATGCTCCTCCTTCCACACGTTGCCTTGTATTGTGGGCGATACAATAACGAATCACCAAGTGGTCACTATGGGTGTAGCCATCATCCACCGTCCAGTTATTAAGCAGCCCAGGACTGCTGAAAGTTACATTAATTATCGATTCCACTTCGTTTCCATGGTAGGTACTCTTGGTACCTACGTTGGCTAGGTCCACATTGAGCCTAGCCAAGGCCTCCAGAAGAATCTGGCCCCTGGAGTTGGTAAGGCGGCTTCCCCACTCGAGCGCCTAAGTGTTGAGGTCCCCCGCTATTACCAACAGGGTTAGGCCAGTTAGCTCAGTTGTCATACGAACGAGCATATTGGAAAATTGTTCAATCGACCATCTTGGCGGTGCGTAGCAGCTGCAGAAGAACACTCCATTCACTTTTACAACCGCGAAGCCTTCGTTTGTGGTAGACACAATCTCCTGAACCGAGTACTTGCCCGTCGTCCATAATGCCGCCATATTGGACCTGTCCGCAACCCAGTTGCCGTTGCCGGCCGGGATGCAGTATGGGTCGGATATTATGGCGATATCCGATGCCGACTCGCGAACTGTCTGACACAGCAGTTGCTGGGCGGCCTTACAATACCCTTAGCGTCCCGGCACTTAACACGCCGTGCTAGAAAGGAACTATCAATACTTTCTCTTCACGTCTTTGTTCTAGCAAAAATGACTGAGAAATTATTTCCTTCTTAAACAACTCCGCATAACAATCATAATGTTCAAACTGGTGTTTGAAAATCAGTTTCAATTTGAGAATATTGAATACATATGTATTTCTTTGTTTGATGTGTTCCATCTCCGCGGAAAGTAGCACCATGCAAAACTCAAGAACCAATACGAACGGCGCGAACCAACCACCTCTACTATCATTCATAAGCCTTTCCACCAGTCAGCAACCGACACATCAAAGCGCACGGAGTGCTTCGTCTATTTTTATCAGTTTTCATCAGTTTTATCCCAACAACGCACCCGTTTGCAGCAGCAGCAACAGAAGCAGAAGCAAAATTATAGAAAGAAGAGAGACAATAAAAGTTGTTTGATGTAGCCTGCTGTTTTCATCATTCCCGATCATCTTCCGTCTGTGACTTGGAACAACGTCAGTCAGCTCTTTTCAGAGTTCAAAGAGTTGATTGAGACTGACGCTTGATTCCTTCACCCGCTGCTGCCGAATACAGTCCACTCCACCTGCCAAACCGTTCCAGTGCGACCAGCTGTTGTGTTGACAAAGGACAACATATTTAAAAATCTGCGATGTTGACCAAGTTGTTTCGGAACTATGGTTTTTTTAAAATTTAAAGTCCTATATTTTCCTTCAAGGCTCTCATGCGTTTTCAAGCAACTAGGCTACCATGCGTCTCCATAAGTATTAAGTAACATTAATTAATAAATTAATTAAATTTAAATGTATACATTTCATTTTCATTTTCATTTTGCAGCATTTGGTGCGGCAATAAGAGCGCAAGTCAGTCCAAAGCCGATGATGGAGGAGGGGTAATGGCGAACTAGTCTATTCAGACCACATGAACTCCATGGAAAGGAACAAGGATAGGTGGTTAAGGTAGGGCGTTTTGGACCGGTTAAAAATTCAGCAAAAAGAAAATCATAAAATCGTTAATTTACAATTCCGCATTACAATGATATACGGCACATCCCGAAAAGATAGAGAGAGTCATTCCCTGTAGTTCGTATCAATGTGACCAGGCTATTTGAGATGCCACTGTAAATTTCATGTTGTTTTTACGCTGCAAGTTTCTATATCAAAGTAAGATCTCTCTAGATTTCCAACATTTTGAAAGTCGGCTGTCGCGGTATACGACATATTTAAATTATAATTCATATTAGAATTAGAATTAGAATTGCAATTAAGGTATATTTGGTGTTTAGTTAATGACAATCAATGAATAAACAACAATGAAAGAATTGCCACGCCAATGAAAACTGCACCTCCTGTCGTGTCCCTTCACTACTTGATGTCAGGCGTCTACAAACTGTTGCCTCGTCTAGGCGTAAATTGCGGCAAAGCCCGCCGCTAGCACACCTCTTTCATTCTGAACCAACCCACCTATGACAAACCCCATTGATACGATACTCTGAGTTCCTAAACGGGCCCTCCGCATCCCACAAAACCACAACACTGATGGCCACGGTCTAGAAGTCCACTGCATAGGAAATTCTATGACACAGTTCAAATTTCCACCCCAAATTGAATATTTAACGTTAGCAAAATTGAATAAATCAATCTATGATTAAATTTTAAGTGATTTGCGGCCCAACCCGCCAATATCACACTCATTTTTAGTGCCTGTATACATGCGTGCTACGACGCGGCTATTAAATAGAAAGAGGAGCGAGTGTGATATTATCACTACTTTGTGTGGCTCTTTTATGAATGGTTTATTAGAGTAGAAGGTCATGCAATGAAATGACCTAGCGACATCTATCATAAATCAGCTATCTCCAATGCATCATTAACATGAGATTGGGCCCTCCCACCAGCGTCCAGGTACAAAATTAAATTTAAATTCGTACAGTATGTGTATGTATTTACCATCAGAATGTAAAGTTAAGTTTTGAAACCCTACAAGATACAAAGTTACTTCTTGATAGTGTTGATACTTATCATGATTTGTGTTTAAATTTTGTTTGCAATAATCCTAAACAACAATGTTGGCTAAAATTATGTGTAAATTGCTCCATTGAACAGATAGTCTTGGTTCACTGCTTATTTCTCCTTCTAAATGATGCAGATGATGAATTGTTGAATCATTACAATTCAAGCAATGGCGTCAAGCTGATTGTTGGATTTTGGATCTAGTTGAAGTAAAAACACAGGATACATTTTAGGATATAAGTCATTATAGGAATTGGCTTCCTGACAAATGGAACTTTTTCTTCTCTTTTCATCACCAATTACTTTGCGGAGGCAGCCCCAAAACACTTTCTACCGAACGCCATCTACGATGTTTAACCTCACTTTAGCTTTACTCGAATTCCTCAACAACAATACTCTTCAATGAGTCTCATAGACAATGATGTCTGAAGGCTATCGATTTGCCTATGACGAACATTTAGTCATTGTACGCATAGTTAACTACTAGCTTTACTGACCGATACACTTGACTGGCTGCAAAACTTTTATTTCGCCCTTGGGTGCGTTTGATGGGAGTGTAAGGTGTGGCCCATTTAGTATTGGAACAAACATTTTTAATTCATACAGCGTAAGAATTCTCGGATTTGTAAACTATGACATCTTATGTGTTCCCTATAACAATAACAACATCAGAAGTTTTTTTTCGCGGTGCAGTTCGAACGTGTTTCAGAGAAATACAAAATGGCAGAAGAAAGAAGAAAAACAATTGTGCGCAATCATTTGGAAAACCCTTCGTGGTCTTGGCCAAAACTTGCTAAAGTGGTGGGTTTTCCCCGAAATACCGCACGTATGTTTTGAAAAAGTACAGAGAAACTTTGTCGACGGATCGCAAGCCTCAAAGCATGCGTCGGGCGGGTACTGTCAACCGTCAACTTCGGAACAAAGTCATCAAGAACATTAAGGCAAACCCCAACATGTCAGACCGCGTTTTGGGCAACAAGTTTCGCGCCGCACGCAGTACCGTGCAACGGATTCGTTTCCGGGAAGACTTCAAGTCCTACCGTGCCTGTAGACAACCAAATAGGGATCAAAAGCAGAACAATTTGGCCAGAATCCGTGTCAGAAAACTGTATGATCAGGTGTTGACAAAATTCAATAGCTGTCTCCTCATGGATGATGAAACCTATGTAAAGGCCGATTTCAAACAGCTAGCGGGACAAAAAATTTACTTGGCTACGGCTCGGGGAGATGTTCCTGCCAAATTCAAGTTTGTGTTTGCAGATACATTTGCACGTAAATACATGATTTGGCAAGGCATCTGTAGCTGCGGTAGGAAGACCAAGGTTTTCATCACTAATAAGACATTTAATTCAGAGCTGTATAGAACGGAACCTCGCCAAAAGCGTATATTGCCATTCATCAGATCCCACAATGAACCTGTCATGTTTTGGCCAGATCTTGCCAGCAGTCATTACAGTAAAACAGTGCTACAGTGGTATGAAACCAACGGGATTCAGTTTATACCGAAAGAACTCAACCCACCAAACTGTCCCCAGCTCAGACCGATAGAGAGGACCGATAGGAAGCTGAAGGTGAATGGCAGTGTCGTCAAAAACATCAATGAATTGAGAACCAAGTGGAATAAGATTGCCAAAACGATGGCAAATTTCTTCGAAATCGAGATGATTAATTTTTACTGTATTTTCCCTCTAAAGTTCACATAAAGTCGAACATTTTAGTTAAAATAGAATACTATTTTGTTAATGTATATCGAAATACGGCACCACCAGGGATAGTTGATAGTTGATACGGCACCACCAAGGATAGTTTTATTCGTTTATTCATTTAAACATTCATTTGCGTCGAACTTTTTCATCAGCAGAATTTTGTTAAACTGAGCATTTGTAGGCCTTCATCTAAGCGCAACATCTGTAGACGGTTAAAATTTTTAATTCTAAAGACTGGTGCACAATATTGTGACGAGCGTCGCGTCAGCGTGAAGATTACAGTTATATAAAATTGACGATCTAATGTGAAATCACCGAAAAGCTATGTTGGCGAATGACGGATGAGCCAGCGGCTGGATAGTCATGAAGAAAATTGATATAGATTTTGGCTCAAGAAGAACCAGCACATCGGTCGAACGCTGGGTCCCAAGGTTAATGATTCGCCCCTAATAATGTAACTAACGTAACGTGACGTATCGTGTTAACCTACAAATTCTGTAGGAAGACAAGGGACATAATTAGCATTTATAAAAAAAAAATAACAAGTTTGTCATGCAATTTCGCTTGATTTTATTTCTTTGAAATATGCAACATTGATTGTGGGGAAAAAAGCATCACGTCAATTCGCTTCAAGATGTGCATGAGTATCAGTGAATTAGTTGTTGAGTGTGACATTGGAGTTCGAAAGGCCAATGGTACTCAAAAACACGATCTAGATTCGTGATAGAGATTCGAACCGTGGCCGTCTAGATGGTAGCTATTCAACCACATTAACAAGTTGAAATGACTGGTATGGACACCTTACAGTTGCTTCAACTGTCGAGGCACACAGCGGTACAGCAATGAAGGCAAATCGAATATGGTTCAGCAAGCTAGCTGTGTGCAGCAAGTCGTTCGCACACAATCGCATGGCTTTGTTTACTTCATAAAAAGCTTTGTGGATCAAGATGGGCAAAATATCCGTTTCCGGATCATGCGGATTCTCAAGAAATGATTGCAACATTTGCGTGGCGTATTTTTTGCCACCATTTCAACGTTTGGTTGTATGGCGTTATAGGGCATCTCCCCTTTCCCCATGCTCAATCATATCTTGAGAAAAACTAGTACACAGTATGCTAATAAATGATTTTATGAAACAGTTATGAAAATATTCTTGCTTTAAATTCTTGCTGTTGAAAAAGAGTATAAAATTACATTTGAATTCGGCTGTTCGATCGACTATTACGTACTATAATATTTATAGAAACAAGCTTTCACCTATTTACTCTATAGAATTTACTTATTTATTTATTTATTGTCGTCAATCAAAGTAGGCCATTGATGCAATTAATACATGATGTGACTTATTTTTAATATTAAATGGGTAAAATCTTCCATAATTCTACAGAATCAAAATTCGATTACGTAAGTGTCGAGCAATTTATTTAATAATTAATGGTCGCCCGGATAAAAATAACGATACAATTACAATTAAATAATATACAATAACAAAAGAATTTATTGCCGACCATGAATCTTGCTGTTCATGTATCAGACAAATAAAAAAAACACATTGTAACTACAATAGATCTACTATACACACCATATGCTAGAATTTTCAACAATAGTGAAACAATACAATTAATAGTTATTAGCTCAAATTTGTTCAGAAAAAAGTGATATTTTTTATTGTTAAGATACATAACAACCCCCTCATTCTATTGTTGATGTCTCAATTTACAATTGATTCTATTGTAGAAACAGTAAGTCCTAATGTTATCTTATTGTCGCGAACAATACGATCAATTGTACATACTATTGATTCTATTGAATGGTTACAATACATTTTATTGTCAATCTATTATACTTTTTTATTCGGGCGTCAATCAAATTAAGTTTTTTTTATCTTGCCTCCTGAGACGCCGCCACGCAGCTCGCACTGGTCTAATATTTATTTATTTTTAATAATCGTTTATTTGTACAGGCTCAATCGAATCAACTTTACAGAGCCAAATTTTCATATTTATATACATCATTTATCCTAAAACTGAAGTTGGGAGGATAGAGCCGATTACTCGCGGCCGTCTCGAGGTTAATAGGAATTACAAATTACGGATGGGAAAGAGGGTGGAAATTTAAAGTATGGTTTACATAACACATTAAATTTAAATTCGAAATTATCTAAAAACTTAT
The DNA here is from genome assembly GCA_024533555.2 of Aedes koreicus. NCBI lineage: Eukaryota > Metazoa > Arthropoda > Insecta > Diptera > Culicidae > Aedes > Aedes koreicus. The sequence goes on along the minus strand of JAHHFK020000843.1, from coordinate 42,996 downwards.
AACTATACAATTTATGGTTTTCTTTTGACTTGAACATTTTTTGAAAAAGAAAAAAAAACACATACACACATACACAGATAAAAAAAAACTTATAGTAAACATACAGGTTAAACTAACTACAATCTAAGGCCAATGTTAGTCAAAAACACAGAAATGAGTTTCATGTACTCCAAATCACGTACATTCAAAATATCTCGAATTGGCACATTGGGTTGTCTACCTCGAGCCCGAAGGGAATCATAAAGCTCCGATCTGACTCCACGATGTTCAGCACAAGACCAAATAACGTGATCTGCGTCCTGATAGCCTTGTCCACACTCGCAGAGATTGCTGTCGCTCAGCCCAACCCGGTATAAATGAGCGTTTAAAGAATAATGATTGGACATGAGGCGAGACATCACACGAATGAAGTCTCGACCCACATCCATCCCCCTAAACCAAGACTTCTTCGACACCTTTGGGATGATAGAATGTTGCCATCGCCCCAAATCTCCTTTACTCCATTTATACTGCCAGCTGACGAGTGACTGTTGACGAAAAATAGGAAAAAAATCGTTGAAGGCGATTTGTCGATCACAAATATCGCCTTCCATAGCGCCCACCTTTGCAAGCGAGTCCGCTATCTCATTGCCCAAAATTGAACAATGAGATGGGACCCATACAAAGGTGATGACAAAATAACGCGAAGATAAAGCACTTAGAAGCTCCTGTATTTTCATGAGAAAATACGAGGAGTGCTTTACCGGCCTCAAGGAGCGAATAGCCTGTATAGAACTGAGACTATCCGTGAAAATGAAGTACTGATCCGGTGTTAATGAGGCAACAATTTCTAGCGTAAAGTGTATTGCCGCTAATTCAGCGACATATACGGAACAAGGAGCTTGAAGTTTACGATTGGCGCTATAAATTTGATTAAATATACCAAAGCCTGCTTACTCCTCTCTCAAAGATCCGTCAGTGAAGAACGATTTAGTGGAATTAACTTGGCCAAACTTTGCAGCAAATATTACCGGAGCAATCATAGGGCGATGATGCTCTGGGATTCCATGAAGGTCCTGCTTCATGGATAAATCAAAATGAACCGAATTGTCGAAATCGGAGAAGCAAACACGATTGGAAATGTTCGGCGAAGGGCTGAAATCCTGTGTTATGTACAAATGGTACAAGGTCATGAAGCGGGTTTGAGTATTCAACTCAAGGAGCTTCTCAAAATTTTCGATCACCTGGGGGTTCATAACTTCACACCTGGTGAGGAGCCGGAGAGATAATTCTGAAAACCGATCCGAGAGTGGCAACATGCCAGCCAGCACTTCAAGACTCATGGTGTGAGTCGAGTGCATGCAACCTAACGCGATACAAAGACACCGATACTGAATACGTTCCAGTTTAATGAAGTGCGACCGAGCCGCTGACTGAAAATAAAAACTACCGTATTCCATAACAGACAAAATCGTTGTCCAGTACACCGTTAGAAGATCTTGTGGATGAGCTCCCCACCAGGTCTGCTGGCACTTTCGCTTCAGATACTCAATATGGGATCTCCAGGTGCACTTTGAATCGAACCAGACCCCAAGATATTTAAAGGACATAGAATGAGTTATCGGTTTACCCAAAATTTGAAGCTTCGGTTGTGCAGGGTTATGCTTCCTAGAAAAAACTAACAACTCAGTTTTCTCCGTAGAGAATTCGATACCTAGCTCTAAAGCCCAAGTAGACAAATTGTCCAAGGTATCCTGTAAGGGTCCTTGCAGATCGATCCTATTGGGTCCCGTGACAGACACTACACCGTCATCTGCAAGTTGTCTCAACGTACAGTTGTCACTTAGACAACCGTCAATGTCTTTGACATAAAAATTATACAAAAGGGGGCTTAAACATGATCCCTGGGGGAGACCCATGTAGCTAAATCGTGAAGCTGTAGAGGTTCCATGAGAGAAGCTCATATGTTTCTCTGACAGCAAATTGTACAAAAAATTATTCATTAATGGTGAAAAGCCACAAGCGTTGAATTTATCTGAAAGAACTTCAACAAATACTGAATTAAAAGCCCCCTTTATGTCTAAGAATACAGAAGCCATTTGCTCTTTTTTAGCAAAAGCTAACTGAATAACATATGTAACATAAGTCCTGGGAAAAATTCAAAAGCATGGTACTTGAAATCAAACAATCGAATTTTAAAATGCTCTTCAGGTTATTTTATTCTATTAATAAATTGTTGAAAAATATATTTACAGTACGCTCTATGGACCATTATCTTCGATTTTACGCAGTGTACGGCGAACATGTTCAATCTGGTTCTGGACGGTGTCAATGTCTATTTCTTTCATCTCCGCTTGATTCGATTAACCAATTGTTGCTCATTGTTAGCTTCCCAGCCATTGTCGTACACCATACGTTTGAGAACACTCCAAAAATTTTCAATTGGACGAGCCTGAGGCACGTTAGGTGGATTGTCCTTTTTCGGTCCTTTTTGGTATGTTTTGCTCAGTTAGTCAATCGAATGTTTTTTTCGCGAAATAACAGCTTGCAAGATCCGGCCAAAACATGATTTCGTCGTCAGCGTGATATTTGTTGATGAATTGCTTCAATTTCGGCAAGCATTGGCTGATAAACACGTCAGAATTGACAGCTTTGGCCTTGTTTGGGCGTATCAAAGTTGCCGAGATACCCTTCAATGACATGGCTGCCCACACTAAAACCTTTGGCTCATATTTCGATTTGCTGGCATATTTAACATCGTATGGTGTTGTTTTAATGTTACCATCGTTGCCACTCAATTTATGGTGCGAAAACGTAAAGTAAGATTCATCATCCAAAATTATGCACTTTCCATTTGCAAAATGCTCGCGACGAAGTGCACGGCAGCATTTTGGTATTTTTTCGAGTTGTTGCTGTGTATATTTTGGTGCACGCTGACGTTTCCGATAGATTACGTTATGTTTTCTCAAAATCCGATGGACTGTCATGTTTGAAACCTGAAATTTTCGTGCTAATTTGCGTGTTGATTGGCCAACCTTGTTTTCAGCGCTTGACAGCAGTTTTTTCGTTGTTCTGGCACTCAATTTTGTTGGGCGACCACTTTTCTTTTTATTTTCCGGTTCTCTCCCTTCACGACAATCTTTCAAAACACGGAATATTGTTGATTTTGATATTGGCTCGTCTTTGAACACGCTCAAAATTTCACTTGTACTAAGCCGTCCAAAAAGGTTGGCGACTTGTGCTCGTAAATCCAGCTTTACGACATTTTGAATGTTAACTACTGCGCAATTTGAGTTTGACAGTTCAGTAGGAACACAGATGAACGTGACAAGTCCATTGGTTGACATCTGTGTGTTTGTTAATGCTGTCAAATAAACGCCTGAAAGTATTCCCAGGACTTATGTTACACATGTTATCTGTGGAAAGCAACGCGAGACAGTCGTTCGTTCCCTTACCCCTACGGAAACCATATTGAGTATCTGAAAGCAGGTTGTTCGTCTCAACCCATTTGTCCAGACGGAAGAGGATCATTTTCTCCAACAACTTTCGAATGCAGGATAACATCGCGATGGGTCGATAGGAGTTGTGGTCGGACGCGGGTTTGCCAGGTTTTTGAATGGCGATAACTCTCACCCGCCTTCAATCATCCGGTACAATGTTGAGCTCCCAAAACTGCCGTATTGCCACACGAAAGGAGCGCGAGAGAGAGTTCTACCATTGAAAAGGGTTGGCTGTTCTCATCTATCAAATTCTCGGTTTCGCGAGGAATGATCCGTGCCGGCACAGAATCTGGAAAACTTTTCGCGCGAACTTGAGGATCCATTGGTCCGAGTACTCTGCGCTCTCGTTGTTGGTAGTTCGGTTACGCAATCTTCGCGCCGTGTTCCAAAGAGTACTCATCGACGTCTCGCGCGATAGCCCGTCCACGAATCTTCGCCAGTATCCGCGTTTCTTGGCCTTGATGAGGCTCTTAAGTTCGCGTTCGAGTGCCGTGTATACTTCAAAGTGCTCAGGTGTTCCACGTCTACGGAAAACTTTAAACGCGTCGGACTTTTTACGGTAAACCTTGGTGCATTGCTGATCCCACCATGGAGAAGGAGGTTTCCTGCGAAATGACGTCCCTGGAACTGGTCGAGTTTGAGCTTGAAGCGCGCTGTCTAAGATCAGGTTGGAGAGGAAGTTATATTCTTCCAGCGGTGAAAGCCTTTCTATCGTCGTTACGGCTTCATCTACTGCTATCCTAAACATTGTCCAATCGATGTGACGGGTAAGATCATACGTGACGTTGACAGATTTCGACGGATTGAACCCGGTGGCAACCGAAAGTTTTATGGGCAAGTGATAACTACCGTGGGGATCTTGAATCACATTCCTTGTGCAATCCAACGATAATGAATTCGAACAAAGTGTGAGGTCTAACCTACTGCCAACTGAGGATGTACCAGCCAAACGTGTTACTTCTCCATTGTTGAGAACGGTCATATTGAAGTTGTCACAGAAGTCATATATCAGGGAAGACCGGTTGTCATCGTACAGTTCTCCCCAGCCTGTACCGTGTTAGTTAAAATCTCCCATGATCAACCGTGGAGAAGGAAGGACCGAACAAATATCTGAAAGTTGTTTTCGGTTAATTGAGGCTCTAGGAGGAATATTCACAGAAGTAATGCAAACGCCTTAATTTTTAATGCGACAACTTCAATAGCTGGAATAGGAGGAAAATTCAGTCTATAGAAGGAGTAGCACTTTTTGATCCCCAAAAGTACTCCACCTCCACGTTAATCCTCACGATCAAGACGAATAATATTGAAATCATGAAAAGGAAGATCGATTTTGGAAGAGAGCCATGTTTCACAAAGAGCAAATGCATCACAACCGGTATTGTGAGCTAAAAATTTGAATGATTCCAATTTAGGAATCAAACTTCGACAATTCCACTGTAGAACAGTGATCAAATCCCCGACCTCATTTGGAAAATTATCCATCGAAGGAAATGATTGCTGCAAGGAGGGGCCACTTGATTGTCAATTGCTTCAAAAAAGTTTTCACTGAGGGAAGCATTGCAAGATAAAAGCATTGTCAGAAATTTCGAGGTACTTGAAGATACCTTCGGCAATGTCATCAAATGAGAACAGCCCACTTGAGGAGGGGGCTTCTGTTCTTAAAATAGGGGCATCAGGGGTTTTGGATGTCCCCGGGAGAGATGGAAAGTGCTGGGTGTAATTAGTACTACGGAAACCAGGTGGAATTGGATTTTCCTTTTGTCCACCTTTCCTTGAAAGCTGGTTTATGGCTCCGGTTCAGCAGCTTTCCGTGGGCGGACGCGTCTTCGCTTTCGTGAAGCACCTTCTGGAAAACTGGCTGATGTTCCCTCTTCAACCAAATCGAAGTCAGACTCGTCATCTGACAAAGGAGCAAAGGGCTTGTATTGGCATCGGGTGATGGTGAGGCTTTTTTCACCATTTCCGCGAAAGATTGCCTGGAACGCTGTTTTAGCGAGCGTTCTAATTGTTTCCCGCGTTGTTTGTACGCCGGGCACGACGAGAGAGCATGAGGAGGAGTACCGTTACAGAAAGCGCATTTTGGTGTGCTGTCTGCGCAGGCGCCATCCTCGTGCTTATTGCTGCAATGGGAGGTCGTTTGTCTCATCTGCTGGCATTTTTGGCAGATCATGACCCAAGGTACAAACAACCGCACAGGTAGTCGAAGTTTTCCCAACTCGACGTATTGAGGGAGGACTGAACCAGAGAAGGTCACACGAAACGAGTCTGAATGGGTAAATTTCTTTTCACCCTTAGTGATCGATACTGTGCCTAGTTTTCGCACATCAAGTATCTTGACTGAAGGAAGCAGAGGGTTCTTAAAGCGACCAACCCCCTGCTTCAACAGGATCTCAGTGGTCAAGCTTCGCTCCGTGACCACCCCTTCAATCTCAATACCTCGAGCTGGGATGTACACTAAATACTCCAGTGTATAAAACTGAAAACAGCAACTTCGTTAGCTTGTTTAAGGTTGGACACAACAACTTTTAATTTATTGGGTCTCACCTTAATTATCTCGGTCACGGCCCCCCCCCCCACCCCCCCCCCCCCCCCCCCCCCCCCCCACAAAAAAAAACCACACCCCCCCCCCCCCCCCCCCCCCCCCCCCCCCCCCCCCCCCCCCCCCCCCCCAAAAAACAAACAAACTTATATTTCCCCCCCCCCCCCCCCCCCTTTTTTTTATATTTTTTTTTTTTTTTTTTTTTTATCTAGTTCATTTATTTGGGAGGCTCAATTGCGTTAGCTTTACGGAGCCGATAATTCATTGTTTTTTGTATAATGTAATGACTTAATACTAGGATTAGTAGGACTTGGGCCGTTTACTCGCGGTTTACCCGATGTTAAAAAAGGTGACATTTTTTGGGGATGGGTTGGACAGAGGAACATGGAAATAGGATTCTGTAGTCTCATCAGATAATTGTCGCCAGCACAATAACTTGGTGCGGAATGATCAGGGCTCCATTTTTGTGTTCGGCCGGTTGTGGTTACCATTGGGCGACGATGAAACTCCTCAAGATGTCGGAACAAAACAAACATAAACTAATGAATAAAGAAAAACAAAGACACAAGCAGATTAAATTCTTATACTAGACATTTGGAGAAACACATAAATCGATTGCATATAACACAGATCGCGGGATCCCAACACATCTTTTATAGCAACATAAGGTTGTCTTCCTTGGGCCTCTAGGGTATTCAAAAGTCGTGTTCTGGCGGCGTAATTATCCGTGCATTGCCAGACTGCGTGATCGATGTCATCATAACCGTTTCCACACCGGCAAAGATTGCTGTCCACGAGGTTGATGCGATAGAGGTGTGCATCTAATTGGTAGTGGTTGGACATAAGTCTACTCATCACACGGATGAAATCACGGCTAGTGTGCAGGTCCTTAAACCACGCCCTCGATGAAACAATAGGAATGATGGAATGTAACAGCCGTCCTAGATTTCCGGTGTCCCAATCGGTTTGCCAACTCGAAAGGGTACTCTGACGTACTAAATGGTAAAATTCATCGTGTGAAATTTGTCCTATCATACAAATCGCCTTCCTGGACGCCCACCTTTGCGAGCGAGTCCGCTTTCTCATTGCCTGGGATTGAGCAATGTGAAGGGACCCATACAAAGGTGATCAAATATGATCTTTCGACCAGAACACTTATCTGTTCCCTTAGTTTTGAAAGGAAATAAGATGGGTGTTTACTAGGTTTCATCGACCGAAGGGCCTCAATCGAACTGAGGCTGTCCGAGAAGATGAAGTAATGGTCTGCGGGCATGTTGGAAATCATCCCCAATGCGAAGTTGATTGCTGCCAGCTCAGCAACATAAACAGAACAAGGTTCCTGAAGTTTGTGGAAGGCGCTAGAGTTTTCATTGAAGACACCGAAGCCAGTGGATTCATTGAGGCGAGACCCATCAGTGAAAAACCTTTTTTCAGAATTGACGTGTTGGTACTTTTCAGTAAAAATACGGGGAATAATAATAGAACGAAGTTGATCCGGAATCCCATGAGATGCTTGTTTCATGGAAAGATCATAATGAATTGAGGAACTGATATAGGTGAAGTGAGCGCGGTCTGGAGTAAAGCACGGAAGGCACATATCCGACGATATGTATTGGTGGTAAATTCTCATAAATCGAGATTGTGTGTTCAGCCCTAACATTTCTTCAAAATTATCTATTACAAATGTGTTTTTCACTCCACATTTGATTAATATTCTGAGCGAGAGTTCCCAGAACCGATTTTGGAGGGGTTTTACTCCTGCCAGAACAATGAGTCTCGACTCATGTTATGCGTTGAGTGCATACAGCCAAGAGCAATACGCAGACAACGATATTGAATTCGTTCCAATTTTAGAAGGTGACTTTTTCTTGCCGAGAGAAAGCAAAAAGAGCCATACTCAAGAACAGAGAGAATGGTTGTTTTATAAAGGGTAATGAGGTCTCCCGGATGAGCACCCCAGGATGTGCCACAAATTGAACGAAGAAAGTTGATCCTTTTTTGGCATTTTTGCTTCAAATACGTAATGTGGGCATTCCAAGTGCACTTTGAATCAAACCAGACCCCAAGGTATTTGAAGGATAACGATTGGATAATGTTTCTGCCCAAAAGATTAAGCTGCAATTGGGCTGGATACCGCTTTCGAGTAAACACTACCAGTTCAGTTTTCTGCGGTGAGAATTCGATCCCTAGACTTCTAGCCCAAGAAGATAGGTTATCTAGGGAATTTTGCAATGGTCCTTGCAAGTTTACGGCATGTGAGCCTCTTAAGGAGACCACGCTGTCGTCAGCAAGTTGTCTTAGCGTGCATTGTTCTGCCAAACAATTGTCAATGTCTTTGACGTAAAAATTATAAAGAAGGGGACTTCGGCATGAGCCTTGAGGCAAGCCCATGTAACTAGTTCTGGAAGTTGTCAGTTCTCCAAGTGAGAAGATCATTTTCTTTTCTGACAACAAATTGTGCCAAAAATTATTTAAAATTCTGGACTTCCCGGAATCTCTGCAGATTATCTGACAGGATTTCAATGGAAACTGAATCAAAAGCCCCCTTAATGTCCAGGAATACTGACGCCAGTTGCTCCTTGCGCGCAAAGGCCAGTTGAATATCTGAGGAAAGCAGCGCTAGACAATCATTTGTTCCTTTGCTCTTACGGAACCCAAACTGTGTATTTGATAGCAAGTTATTCGATTCGACCCAGTGATCGAGCCTTCGAAGGATTATTTTCTCCAATAATTTCCTAATGCACGAAAGCATAGCAATCGGCTATTACTTTTACCTGTCTCCACTCTGGCGGTACGATGTTGTTTCGAAGTAAGGAATTAAATAGGTCCAGCAAGCGTCTTTTTGCGATATCTGGGAGATTTTTCAGAAGATTGAATTTTATCATATCGCATCCGGGTGAGGAGTTATTTGATGAAAGAAGAGCCATAGAGAATTCCAGCATTGTGAATGGTCTGTCCAGAGAGCCACCGTTTGGAGACGTTTCTCGAAAAATATGTTTTGCTGGAACGGAATCCGGACAGACCTTTTTCGCGAAATCGAATATCCATCGGTGGGAGTATTCATCACTCTCATTAGTAGATGAGCGGTTACGCATGTTGCGAGCCACCCTCCACAAGGTGGTCATTGAGGTTTCTCGTGTGAGTCCCTCGACAAAATTTCGCCAATAACCGCGTTTTTTTGCTTTGACAAGTTGTTTTAGCTGTGTTTCAAGCTTTGAATATTCCTCGAAGTAAGTGGAAGTCATGTGTCTACGAAAAGCTTTGAAAGCGTCAGATTTTTGTAAATACAATTTTGTGCATTCATCGTCCCAGCCAGGTGTGGCTGGTCTCCTTTTGAAGGGTGCACTTGGAACTTTTCTTTTTTGTGCTTCAAATGAGCTTTTGTAGATCAGATCGGCAAGGAATCGATATTCTTCCAACGGTGGAAGTGTATCGACGGATTCAGTACCGATTGTCACCGCCGTTGCATATTTTTGCCAATCGATATTCCTTGTGAGGTCGAACGGAACTCGAGATGGTCCTGAAGGTTGGGGGCCACACTTAATTGAAATGATGATTGGTAAATGATCGCTACCATGGGGATCATTAAGGACTTTCCACAGACAGTCCAATGAAAGCGATCTTGAACAGAAAGATAGGTCGAGTCTGCTTTCTTGAGCAGGAGGTTTAGGTATGCGTGTCGCTTCACCAGTGTTCAAAATTGTCAAGTTGAAATCGTCACATAAATCGTAAAAAATAGCCGCTCTATTGTCATCATATAGGTCCACCCACCCAGTACCATGGGAATTCATGTCACCCAGAATCAATACAGGGGACGGTAAAATAGAAACTAAATTCCCGAGTTGACTGCGGCTAATGGAAGTTCGAGGAGGAACGTAAACTGAAGCTATGCAAAGGTCTTTATTCTTTGCAGTTATTTGACAAGCGACGATTTCGACGCCTGAAAGAGCTGGTAGAGAAATTTTGTAGAAAGGGTAGCACTTTTTGATCCCTAAAAGCACTCCTCCGTAAGAATCGTCTCTATCCAGGCGTATAATGTTAAAATCGTGGAAGTTGAGTTCATTTTCTGAAGAAAGCCATGTTTCACAAAGAGCAAATATATCACAATCGGAATTGTGAACTAAAAACTTGAACGAGTCTAGTTTAGGCACCAGACTACGGCAGTTCCACTGTAGTACAGTGATCATATCTCCGACCTGGTTCGATGAGTTATCCATCGAAAGATATAATCGATGCTAGGAGGGGCCATGAAACAGTCAATTGCTTAAGGTATGATTCCAATGTCGGAAGCAAGGCAGAAACTAAGCTTCTGAGAGGGTCTTGTATATTGAACATGTCTAAAATGAATGCCACAATGTCCGAAAAAGCTATCAATCCTCGATCGGACTTGGATTCCTTTTGAAAAGATTGAGGAGTAGCATTTTTATTGTTATTATTCTTTTTAGGCAATGGCGGAAAGTCCTTACTGCATCCAGGAATTGGTGCAATAGGAACCCTCGGTTTTACAATTTCTTCCCCATTTGCCTGAAAATGTAGCAATCTTTTGGAGGTGACTTTTGTTATCTTACGGCGCACTTTCGGAGAGGAACGTTTTCTTTTTGAAGATCCGGGTGCGTGTACCACCGTAGAATCACCGTCATCAGATGAGTCAGAGTCCGATTCTTCCGCTGACAAAATCGAAAATTGGTTTTCATCTTGGACGGCTGTTGCAGGCTTAAGCATTTCTGCATATGTCTGCCTGGAGCGTCCAGTAATGGAAAGCTGCACGTTATCGGATTGCCTTTTGTACCTTGGGCACTCCTGTAGAGGGTGAGGATTCTCACCACAATAAACGCATTTTTGCACAGCTTGTGTGCAAGAATCCTCGGTGTGGTTTTCACCACACTTGCCGCAACGAAACTTGTTGCCACAATGGCTGGCTGAATGCCCCAGCCGCTTACAGTTGGTACAATTATATACCCTCGGTATATAAAGGCGCACCGGGAAAAAAGCTCCATCCAATTTTCCATAGTTCGGGAGAACAGAACCGGCGAATGTCACCCGATACGAGTCGGAAAGTTGATAAACTTTCTTATCGTCTTGCAACGATGCTGAATGTAGTTGCTTTACATCCAGTATAGTTACAAGCTCACGAGCGACTTTCGAGTTCTTAAAACAACCAGAAGCTCGTTTCAAGTCCTCGACCGTCAGACTCGCATCGGAGACGACGCCATCGATCTCCACATCTCGCGAAGGGACATATACACAGTATTCAATATTGAACACTTCGTGGTCAGCAATCTTGTTAGCTATTTCAAAATTCGGCGCTTCTACACGCAGCCTATTAATTCTCTCTTTGTGAATCGAGACACCCGGATATTTACGCAGCAAATCTCTCGAAATGTCGAGAGTTTTCAGCGGTTTATCTTGGGGCCGAAAAAATACAACCCAGGGTCCCTTTGAGAACGGGTGGTAGTGCTTTATGCGTGTAACTTTAGCCTCAGGAGATGCCATAATTATGCACAAAGAAACAAAAACACAATCCGAAAAAAAAACCCTCCACCAATCAATTAATTTAAATGCCTACAAAAAAAAAATGTTTTGCAAATACCATGCAGAAAAAAAAGAAAAAAAATAGGAAAAAAAACTTAGCACTAGTGGTGACAATCAGGCCTACCACCCTAATTGACTTTAATCGTTTCTCAAACGCAATTCACTACAATAGCTGTTCACTTGGCTATATATTATACACAGCGGACGACATAAACAACCTCGATCGTCGAACAATAGCCCGCTTGCTTGCTGTTGTGATGTAGCTTGAGATCGGTGGTTTGCACCGACTGCTTTGTTCGAAGGGGATTATGGGGATGAGTAATCGTTGTCGATGGTTTTAAAGATGAAATGCAGGTGTTGCATCCACGCAAACCTGCACCTTCCAACTCGAGCACTTGTCACCTACGCACTCTTCCACTATTTTCGCGAGAAGCAAAACCACTTTTAAGGAAAAAGCAACTCTTTTGAGTCAAAGAATGCTGTGACGAGACCAGGCGATCTTAACTGGCTCAGCGCACGATACGGAATGCCTTCTTAACTCACAAACTCACACACTCAACCACCCCCCCCCCCAACAAACAAACAAAAAAAAAAAAAAAAGAAATAAAACAAAAAAATAAATCTTCAGTTTAAAAAACAGCGAGGGACTCCCCCGCGCGCCTTCCCCCCCCCCCCACATTCACCCATAAATTTATTTTCTTTTACTTTTTTTTTAAATAATTTTTAGGAGTTTGTTTCACTGTTTTATTACAACGCTCTAAAGAATGCTTCGGAAGGTTTATAAAAGGAATGAAAGAGAGAGAACGCGGAGAAAACCGCACAAAAGTAGAAACCCCCAAAAAAAAAAAAACCAAAAACACAAGAAAAACAGCCAAAGCAACGGAGAGCGGACCAAACGAACTGTACCGTTCCCTTGTTCCCTGGGCAATATTAAATATTTTTTTTTCTTCAAAATGTTTTCCCCCTTTTTTTTTAAGTAAATTTGGTTTCTTAAAACCAAAATTAAATTTTATATAATAAAAATATAGTTTCGTTTAAAAAAAAAAAAAAAAAAATATTTCGTCCTAGTCATAAACACGTGCAAAAGTATTGTTTTAAATTATTTTTCGACATGGTGAAGTCTATATTGTTGCAGTGTTTATTATAAATAACCATCATTTGGGTTAATGGCCCGAATTTTGCATAGTTTGTACGATGCATAATTAGTTGCAAATAATTGTCGATGTCGCAAATGTCGTGTTGGTATGTAAAAGTTGAATTTTGATAAAATTTTCATTGCGTCAATTCTCCGTGAGAAGATATTGTTTATAAAAGACACCATTGCAAATTCACGAAACTCTTTTAATGTTTGAATGTTTATGAGAATACATCGAGCTTTATATGACGGTAAAGGAAACACAGTCCAACCTAATTTGCGGAGCGCGTATTGTTTTTGTACTGACTCTAATCTTTCTTCATGTGTGATTGAAAAGGGTGACCAGAGTATACTGCAACATTGTAGTATTGACCTGACATAAGCAATGTACAATGTTTTTTTTATTGTGTACGGGTCATTAAAATTATAACAGAAACGTTTAATAAAGCCTAACATGTTATTAGCTGTGTTTATAATTGTGTTGTAAGGCTCAATGAATGTAAGTTTTGAAAAACAATAACACTAAAATAACACCTAGATCCCTAACTTTATCACATCTTTCTACATTTTGATTGCCTAAAGTAATTGCAAAATTAGGAATGTTTCGTTTTCTACTGAAGGAGATTGAGTTGCATTTTTTAACATTTAGTTGCAGCAGGCTTTTGTTATACCAAGTATGGAATAACAGTATCTTAGTTTTGAATGTGTTGATGTCTTCAGCATTTTTTATTTCCAAATAAAGTTTGATGTCGTCAGCGTAAATTAGAAATGTTAGTTCCTTAAGAATAGAGGATAAGTCGTTAACAAATAAAATGAATAACATTGGTCCTCAATGAGAGCCACGAAGAACTCCCGAAATGGCATGAATAGGGATTGAATGCTTTCCTTTAAATTTGGAAATTTGATCGCGGTTGGCCAGGTATGATTCAAGCCATTTGAGTTGTTCTGGCTTTATTCCTATTTTCTGCAATTTAAAAGGAAGTAAGGATGTATCGACACGATCAACCGGTTTTCTAAAATCTGTGTACAGAATTTCTACATGGTTTCTGTTATCCATTGCTTCCATAGAATAATTAACAAATTCGAGTAAATTTGTGGTAGTTTAACGACTATTGAAAAAGCCCTGCTGATTAGTAGTTATCGTATTTTTTACTTGGTTAAATATTTTTTTATTTACAATCGCCTCAACAAGTTTCGGAATGCAAGATATAAGGGCTATATCACGATAAACGTCAGAATTTTTACCAGACATAAAAATAGGCACTAGAAATGAATTTTTCCATAATTGTGGAAATTCTCCAGATTCCCAAAAGTCAAAATAATGGAGAAGTAAGCTCTGTAGCCAAAGTTTTCAAAAACAAAGGAAGTACACCATCAGGTCCTGAGCTTTTGGATGCATCTAAATGTCCTAACCCCGTCAAGGTGTGAATGTAGTTCGCCTCCCCGCGGTGCACCTTGGAAACGTTAAGCTCCCCTTAACGGCTAAACGAACTACGGAGGGAGCGTCATACGACGCATTGGGGTGGATGCCAGTAAAACCCCAATTATGACTACTGGCTGCGAAAAGATTTACGAGTGGTACCGTTGTATTCGGGCTGGCGCCTGTGTCGTCTCCCTCAGTACTGCCGGGTCACACCGAGCAGGAAATGGCGAGGTTCCCGCGGCACAGGTCATCTCCTTCCCATTAAAACCTGGGCAGGCCTTCGGTACGTTCCATTCTCTACCGCCCGACCTCGCCAGTCGGGCGGGAGTAGGCTCAGATGACCTATACCTGTCTTACGCTGATCCGGCTCTGAACACGGTTCCCCATGAAGGGCCGTGTCAACCCTCACATGGCCTCCCTGCATGCATAGACAACCATGGGATCACAATAGCGACTACTCCACGTGGGCTTAGATAGCGGCAGGAGGGGGACCCAACAACATGGAGGAAACTAAGAAAACCCAAGAGAGAGCGAATCCGTTCGCTAAAGGCGGCCTTGCGAGGTCCCCACCGCGCAAAACGGTGGGATCGGGCGTGAGCGACACCTGCGGTAGTGCTACGGCATCGGAGGCGGGTGACACCAAGCTAGGTGTGGCCATGGATGGGCCAGGACTCATCCGGGCCATGGATAGGATGCGGGAAACCCTTCCTAAGGTGATGGAGGTCTCGGAGCAGTTGGACGCGATTATCGAGTTCACGTCGTCGCGCAACAACATTGCGAAAGACCTCAAGTTGAGCCTTCTTAGGCTACGCATGACAGTGCAGGCTGCATGCAAGGATAGGGAAGAGCTGGAGGCCAAACTCCTAGCCGAGCAAAGTGCCAAAGAGTTGGCACGGCTAGCGGCCACCGAAAGGGCGAGGGACATAGCCTCGAAGCAGACGCAGACGGAAACATCCGTCTCAGTCGGAGAGTCCACCCTATCCATGGGGGCGGGGACCTCCAAGCGGGCTAGGCAGTCCCCGGGCGATAAGGCACCTGACGCTTCTAAGAAGCGTATCGTGTCAGAAACCCCCCCGGAAGCGAACCTATGCGAACGTGGCGGCGGGGTCTGAGGGTCCATCCTCGCGACCAGCTCCGGCTGCCCGAAAAGAGAGAGGCCCCGGCGCTAAGCCCAGCGCGAGAGGCGCGACGTCCAGCTCGCGTGTAGTCTCAAGCGCCGAAGGGGGCCCGAGCGGCAGGGCCCCAACGACAACAACAGCCATAACTAGCACGGAAGGAGATGCCGATGCTAGGAGAGGGAACAAGCGACGACCCCAGGCTGGCAGGGAAGGCCCCTGGAATAAAGTGAGAAAAGAAAGGAGTAGAACAAAATAAGAAAAGCGACAGGTAGCCTGCAAGCGTAACCGCGGAGAGCCCCTCATCGTCAAGACCAAGGCGTCTAAGTACTCCGAGGTCTTGAAAGCGATGCGCGGGGACGCCTCATTGGCAGGCCTAGGCGATTTGCAGAGTATACGCCGTACCCGCACTGGCGAGATGCTCATGGAGCTTAAAAAAGCGACAACGCTTAAGGGCCCGGCGTATAGAGACCTGGCAAAACAGGCTTTAGGTGAGGGTGTGGAGGTGCGCGCCCTCGTCTCGCAGGTGACAATCCAGTGTAAAAACCTGGATGAGATCACCGAGGCAGACGAGATCTCCACTTCACTGAAGGAACAGTTCAAGGTCGAGGTTGCTGCCGCAAAAATACGTCTGAGGAAGGGTCCACTTGGGACCCAGGTGGCAACCCTGAGGGTAGCGGCAGTCGACGCAGACGCGACGTTGCATGTGGCGAAGGTGAAGGTGGGATGGTCAATATGCCCACTAAGCCTACACCAGCCGCCGAAGGCATGCTTCAGATGCCTAGAGAGCGGGCAAATGTCCTGGGAATGCAACCGCTACCGACACGTTAGCTCCGGCAGATGACACACGCTGCGCAAGGCGCGCAAAACACAACACATCACGTGAACATTCTATTAGCAGTTGCGCTGTCATCATCGGCATGACCTACCCGGAGAGAGAGAATGCAAACATCAACTAGCCGAGAAAACGAGAGAGCGCGCTATGCCGACGCTGCTGCTACCGACGAGCCCGACGACACCATCATCATCATCATCATCATTGCGCAATAGGGAATGATGACAGCGTGCGGTGCAGTGGCTCCAGATTCTTCGAGAATGTTCTATTTGTTGTCGTGCAACATTTTTGCTAGCAATATAAAGCAGTAGGTTAGTGGAGCAAAATATCAGTATGTTTTGACCCGGCTAACGGTCAAGTAAAATTTAAGTAAAGAAGTAAAGGCTTGTAAAATCAACAACCGTCTTCTTTCTTTGTGAGGAAAGAACCTTCCCATTGAGGCAACCAGGCGCCTCAACATTTGGTCCTTCGAACCGGATACCATCCTGTGGAGTGTAACCGGCGTACAGTCCCCGGTTAACTGCCGAAGCCTGATGCTTGTTAATTAGGCGACTAGTGGAAGAAACCCGCCCCTCCTGGTCAACACGGTGACCAAGCGAGGTTCCTACCGAGCCAATAGGTACCTCAAGCCTTCTCTGGTCAACCAGACGACCAGTAGATGCAACCCTTCGCTTCTGGCCAACGTAGTGACCAGTCAAGTGAAGCCTGCCGATTAGTGCGCTAATCGGTACCACTGGTGACATCCGAGCAGCC
Source organism: Aedes koreicus (assembly GCA_024533555.2). Classification (NCBI taxonomy): domain Eukaryota; kingdom Metazoa; phylum Arthropoda; class Insecta; order Diptera; family Culicidae; genus Aedes; species Aedes koreicus. Next base: position 26,185 of record JAHHFK020000843.1, on the reverse strand, counting down.
TGCTAGGACACCAGAGTGTGAGTTAGTTTATCGACCAACCGTCGGTCAATCAAAAAAGTGAAATCACGTGTGGTAATCCGAAACCATCGCGATTGTTCCGTGGAACCAAAAGCGTTCGCGTGGCTTCAACAACGCGAAGTTGTGTTCGAAGTGTGTACAAGCGTTAGCGTGGCTTCAACAACGCTACCGTGAAGTTGTTTTGTCGCGAGTGTTGTGCACGTTAACGAGGCAAAATGGGACTCGATCACACACCGAAGAAAAGGGAAGAAGACACGATCGACGTGAAATTCTTGTTCCATCAGCGTGGCCAAGTCAAACGTAGGGTCACACTCATCAGCTGCAGTCTGGAGGAAGCCGAAGACGATCCTTCGAAGGTGACTCCAACGCTGCTGAAGGTCTTTGCGAAGAAACTCGATGTGCATTAACAGGAATACACCGTAGTGCATCGAGAAATCCTGGAAGTTACTCCGTCGTCGAAGTTGGAGGAGCAGGATGAAATGCTGATGACGTTCGACAAGCTTCATACCGAGGCGCTTGATAGAGTCGAGCGGCTCTCCGCAACGCTGGCGCAAACCGTTTCTCCAGCAAATGGCACCGTCAACCCCCAGGTAATCATCCAGCAACAGCCTCTGCAACCACCCATTCCCAGCTTTGATGGGAAAGTGGAGAATTGGCTGAAGTTCCGGACGATGTTCGAGGACATCATCGTTCGCAGCAATGAATCCGACGCCATGAAGCTGCACCATCTCGATAAGGCCCTCGTAGGTGACGCCTCCGGATGGATAACGGCGAAGATGATCCAGGACAGCAACTTCTATCAGTCCTGGAAACAGCTGAAGGACCAGTTTGAGAACCCCCGCGTCATCGTCGACACCCATCTGACTGGTCTGCTGAAATTGAAACCCATCACGAAGAGGAACCATAAGGATCTGCTGGAGCTGGTTAAGACGGTCCACCGGCACGTTGGAGGCCTGGAGTACCAGGACATCCAAGTTGACGCGATGTCTGGTTTACTGCTGACAAAGATCATCACGGCACGGCTGGATGATCAGACTCTTCAGCTGTGGGAGAGGACACAGGAACACGGTAAGCTGCCGGACTTCGATCAAACGATGAAGTTCCTACAGAGCGAGTGTCAGGTTTTGGAAAGATTCTAGAATCGACCCCACGCAGCTACCGTCAAGGATGGACAACCCAAGCCGACGAGCGTGAAGCCTCCAAGCCAGAAGGCAGACGCTGCGACCCCTGCAACGAAATCCCAGCCCTGCCTCGTGTGCAACAATGAGCATTTCCACTTCGAATGCCCTACGTTCAACAAGTGGGCACCAGCGCAACGTATAGTAAAGGTAAAGGAGTTGAACCTGTGCTACAACTGCCTTCGATGCGGCCATCGATCTAACGAGTGCCCGTCGAACAAGACCTGCATGAAGTGTCAGCGGAAGCACCATACCCTTCTGCATGAGGAACCCAAGCGACCACCCGAGAAGTCCACCCCACCGGTGCAGAAGGTGAGCACGACTCCAGCAGTACAACCAGTATTGCAAGCGCAAACATCTGTTCACTCGTCGTCAAATACCGTCGTTCCAGAAGGCCGACCGTTGGAACAGAAAACATCAATGCTCATGACAGCTGTTGTGAACCTGAGGGACCTCTGTGGCAGGAAGATACCCTGCCGTGTGCTGCTAGATTCTGGTTCTCAGGTGAGCTTCATTTCGAAGGCCATCGCTGACCGCCTGTCCCTCCAAAGAATTCCGACGCTTGTGCCCATCACCGGAGTTGGCGCAGTCAGGATCTATGCCCGCGAAAAGATTGTTATTGCAATTGAATCCAGATGTTCCGACTTCTCAACGATCGTCGAATGCCTGATGATTCCAAAAGTGACAGGAGTCATCCCAACTACCCAGCTGGACGTGTCGAAATGGCCAACCGGCATATTCCTAGCCGACCCCGAGTTCCATACACCTGGTCAAATCGACATGCTGCTTGGCGTATCTCATTTCCTACGTCTGCTCAAATCAGCAAGGATGCAACTACGAGCGGATTTGCCTGACCTGCAAGAGACGCACTTCGGTTGGGTCCTCGCAGGAGACGTTGAGGAACAGAAGAACGACCAACAGTGCTACATAGCCACCACCACCACACTTTCCCGAGACCTTGAAGAGGTTTTGGGAGGTTGAAGACATCAAAGACGCCGAAGAACCCACGGAGCATGAGGTATGCGAGAAGATATTCCTGGCCACTCACTACCGGGACGAGGACAGAAGATACGTTGTCTCCCTGCCCTTTCGTGGGTTCCCACCCCAGCTGAGGGACAACCGAGAGCTGGCCCTGCGACGCTTCCTCTCACTCGAACGACGAATGAAGAAGGAACCTTCCCTGAAGCTCCAGTACACCAAGTTTATCGACGACTACGAGGCCCTCGGACACTGCCGTGAGATCGGGGAGGAATTTGACGAACCGAACAAGGCTCGTTATTACATGCCCCATCATGCGGTCCTGCGGCCGTCCAGCTCCAGCACAAAGCTTCGCGTGGTTTTCGATGCATCAGCGAAGGCCTCAGCATCCGACGTAGCTCTCAACCAAACCCTTTTGGTTGGAGCAACCGTGCAAAATTACATCTTTGTCATCCTCGTCCGATTTTGGAAGTACTCCGTCGTATTCACGGCTGATATATCCAAGATGTATTGGCAGATCAAGGTTATACCAGCTCACTCCTGCTTCCAACGGATCTTTTGGCGAGCCGATCCAGCATTGCTACTCCGGGTCCTGGAATTGAAAACCGTGACGTATGGAACAACCTGCGCCCCATTCCTTGCCACCAGGTGCTTACTACAGATAAGCATCGATGAGGCTGCCTCCTTCCCAATGGCGGCAGAGATCCACCGAAACGACTGTTGCGTCGACGACATCCTGTCTGGAGCCAACATCGTACCAGAGGCTATCGAGTGTCAGACCCAGCTCCTGGGCATGCTGAATTCCGCGGGGTTCCCGGTCCACAAGTGGAGCTCTAACTCCCCTGAGCTGCTACAACGCATCCCCGAAGCTGATCGTGAGGAGCTGGTGAATCTGAGTTATGGCTGCCAAGGAGTTATGAAAGCTCTGGGACTGACCTGTAGTCCACGACGAGATGAATTTGCATTCGTCACTAATCACCTCGCTGACCAGTTGAAATTACCAACTAAACGATCTGTCCTGTCCGAGATAAGTAAGCTCGAAAACTAAACGATCTGTCCTGTCCGAGATAAGTAAGCTGTTCGACCCGGGTGGTCTGATATCACCAGTCATCATCATCGCCAAGCTCAAAATGCAAAAGATTCGGTTAGCGAGACTACTATGGGACACCCGCTTAGAAGGAAACTTGTTGCAGGAATTTCGGACGTCCCTGCAAAACGTAAACAGCATCAGGATCCCCTCGGTGCGTCATGAGGTCAAACCACCTCACGCTGTCGAGATTCATGGGTTCCTCGGATGCATCCAAACCGGCCTACGGAGCGGCGCAGTATCCCCGCTGCATCTTTCCCGATGGGACTGCGAGTCTTCGTTTGCTCTGCAGCAAATCGAAAGTGGCCCCATCAAAGCAAGTTAGCATTCCACGCATGGAGCTGCTAGGAGCTTACCTTCTAGGAAAACTGATCTCCAAGGCTCTGGAATCGTTCGACCTCAACGTCAGCAACGTTGTCCTCTACCTAGACAGTCAGATAGTCTTCGCCTGGCTGAAGAAGCCACTTCTTCAACCCTGCAAGTCTTTGTACGTAACCGCATCGACGCAAAATACGTCAAATCACCGAACCGTTAGGGGTACAGTGGAGGAACGACTACTTGTCAAGAATCAACGAACACATCCCAACATCTGTCCTGAAATGATTGTGCTAGTGGAAGAAAGAGATCTGCCATCCCAGAGTTGGAAGATGGGCAGAAACGTTAACGTGTACCCTAGAGCGGACAACCTAGTGTGAGCCGTCGACGCGCAAATAGGTGGAACGATCTACCGACGAGTGATTACTCGAATTTCTATCCTGCCGATCGAAGACAACTGCAAACAGGATTGCAGAGCTTCAGAGGAATCTTTCCAGCCCGGGGGTGTGTGTTCGCTACCGACACGTTAGCTCCGGCAGATAACACACGCGGCGCAAGGCGCGCAAAACACAACACATCACGTGAACATTCTATTAGGCAGTTGCGCTGTCATCATCGGCATGACCTACTCGGGAGAGAGAGAATGCAAACATCAACTAGCCGAGAAAACGAGAGAGCGCGCTATGCCGACGCTGCTGCTACCGACGAGCTCGACGACACCATCATCATCATCATCATTGCGCAATATTGGGGAATGATGACAGCATAGCGGTGCAGTGGCTCCAGATTCTTCGAGAATGTTCTATTTGTTGTCGTGCAACATTTTTGCTAGCAATATAAAGCAGTAGGTTAGTGAGCAAAATATCAGTATGTTTTGACCCGGCTAACGGTCAAGTAAAATTTAAGTAAAGAAATAAAAAGCATGCAAAATCAACAACCGTCTTATTTCTTTGTGAGGAAAGAACCTTCCCATTGAGGCAACCAGGCGCCTCAACACCCCCCCCCCTGAAGTCCGGCTGGACACCGGACCATACGCATGTAAGGGGGTTGGGGGCGAAGGTACCGCAACATAAGGGTCAATTCAAAGAGCCAACCGTTAAGCAGGGTAACCCACCAAAACCGAAACCATTGTGAGGCAGCCCAGCAACTGCTGTGTCAGACAGTTAGCGAGTCGGCATCGGATATCGCCATAATCTCCGACCCATACCGCATCCCATCCGGCAACGGAAACTGGTTTGCGGACAGGTCTTATATGGCGGCATTATGGACGACCGGCAAGTACCCGGTTCAGGAGGTGTGTGTACCACAAACGAAGGCTTCGTGGTGGTAAAAGTGAATGGAGTGTTCTTCTGCAGATGCTACGCACCGCCAAGATGGTCGATCGAACAGTTTTCCAATATGCTCGATCGGATGACAACGGAGCTAACTGGCCTGAACCCGTTGGTAATAGCGGGAGACTTCAACGCTTGAGCGCCCGAGTGGGGGAGCCGCCTTACCAACCCCAGGGTCCAGATTCTTCTGGAGGCCTTGGCTAGGCTCAATGTGGACCTAGCCAACGTGGGTACCAAGAGTACCTACCATGGAAACGGAGCGGAATCGATCATCGATATAACATTTTAGCAGTCCTGGGCTACTTAGCAATTGGAGGGTGGATGATGGCTACACCCATAGCGACCACTTGGCGGTACGTTATTGTATCGTCCACAATACAAGGCAGCGCGCGGAAGGAGGAGCATCCACTCGATTCACCCGCAGATGGAGGACGTCCTACTTTGATGTAGAGAATTTTAAAGAGGCGCTTGAGCGGGAACGAAACTTACGCGAAACCCAGGAACCTTGCGGCGAACGACTCGTTATGACACTTACACGAGCGTGCGTTGCGACCATGCCGAGGGAAGTCAAACCGAGGAATGGAAGATCGCCGGTGTATTGGTGGACGGAGTCGATCGCTGTCCTCCGAAGAACATGCCTCCACGCAAAACGGAGGGTGCAAAGAGCGCGGTCAGACGCCGATAGAATCGAGCGTAGAGGGGCGCTAATCGCCGCGAAGGCCGCACTAAAGAGAGAGATAAAGGCCAGCAAGCGAGCCTGCTTCAAGGGTCTGTGTCAGAAGGCCAATACGAATCCGTGGGGTGACGCCTACCGGGTAGTAATGGCCAAAACCAGAGGATCGGCGGCTCCAACCGAGCGTTCATCAGAGATGCAGGTGATCGTTGGGGGACTCTTTCCGAGCCACGACCCAAGTCCGTGGCCCCCCGCCGCCGTAGATGTGTCCCATGACCAGCGTTCCAGTATCCCAGACCTTAACGCTGTCATAGCGACGGAAGGGTGGACGGCTCAGCCGAACACCCGTGACCACGTGGGCACTGACAACGGCACAACGGGGACCGGTGACGAGGCGACGGTGACGAATGATGAACTCATTGCGATAGCAAAGTCGCTAAAAGTGAACAAAGCGCCGGAACTGGATGGTATTCCGAACCTGGCCATCAAGACGGCTATCTTCCTGGATCCCGAAATGTTCAGGGTGGTGATGCAAAAGTGTCTGAACGAGGGCGTCTTCCAGAACGCCTGGAAAATTCAGACCCTTGTGTTGCTACCAAAGACAGGGAAGCCACCAGGAGATCCATCGGCATATAGACCTATATGTCTGTTGTATACAGCGGGTAAGGTGCTCGAGAGGGTAATCCTCAACAGACTGACAACATACACGGAGGGTATAGGCGGTCTGTCTAATAATCAGTTTGGCTTCCGTAAAGGGAAGTCGACGGTGGATGCCATCCTGTCCGTCACTAAGACGGCCGAAGTGGCAATCCAGCGCAAGAGGCGAGGAGTACGATACTGTGCGGTGGTCACCCTTGACGTGAGGAATGCGTTCAATGCGCCAGATGGGCGGCTATCACCGACTCGCTCCAACGCCTTCAGGTTCCTGGGTACCTGTACAAGATTCTCGGAAGCTACTTCCAGAATCCCGTACTGGTATATAATACAGAGGCAGGCCAGAAACGTGTTCAGATCACCGCTGGCGTCCCGCAAGGTTCGATCCTGGGTCCGGTGTTATGGAACACGATGTACGATGAGGTACTGTGGCCTGAGTTCCCGAGCGGGGTGAATATAGTCGGGTTCGCGGACGACATCACCCTAGAGATATGTAGCGAATCCATCGAGGGGGTCGAGTTAACGGCCTCACACTCCATTGGCATTGTGGAGAGATGGATTAGCAGGCAATTGGAGCTAGCCCACCATAAGACCGAGGTCACGGTGGAGAATAATCGGAAATCGGAGCAACATGCGACGATCAGTGCAGATAACTGCACAATAGAATCGAAGAGGTTCTTGAGGTATCTTGGGGTTATGATCGACGATAAGCTGTCCTTTATCAGTCACGTCGATTACGCTTGCAAGAAAGCCTCTATGGCTATATCGGCATTATCACGCATGATGTCGAATAGCTCGGCGGTGCAATGGAGTAAGCGTAAACTCCTGGCCAGCGTCGCCCTGTCCATACTTAGGTACGGCGGGCCGGCATGGATCACCGCCTTGAGTACCAAAAGCTACGCAAGTAAGCTAAAGAGTACACACAGGCTTATGTGCCTAAGAGTGGTGAACGGTATCACGCAACGTGGTCTGCGTCCTAGCGGGGATGATGCCAATAGGCATCGTCATAAAGAGGACGTAGAGTGCTTCGAGCAACGTGGAACAAGAGGTATTCGGAAGACCACTAGAGCCGCATCCATGGTTAAGTGGCAAAGGGAATGGAACAACTCCACCAAAGGTCGGTGGACCCACCGACTAATCCCGGAACTAACCGGGTGGGTCGATAGGCGACACGGTGAAGTGAACTTCCACTTAACGCAGACATTGTCTGTCCACGGCTGTTTTAGACAATACCTGCACAAATATGGGCATTCACAGTCCTCCGCATGCAGCGAGTGCGCGGGAGTCGAGGAAACTGCGGAACATGTGTTCTTCGCATGTCCTCGCTTTGACGGCACGAGATCCAGCATGATTGCCGTAAGCGGTCACGACACGACTCCGGATAACTTGGTCCAGAGGATGTGCCAGGACCGGGACGTCTGGGACGCGGTATGCGTAGCAGCCTCCCAGATCGTCCTCGATCTCCAACAAAAATGGCGAAACGACCAAAGGCAGGTCGCAGGGACCACCTAACTATTAAAGCCCTAAGTAGTTAGACATAGTGGGTGCTTAACAAGCACAATAGCCCCGTCCCCGAAGTAATACCGAAAGGTGGTCCCGGGGGAGGGTCCAGAGCTTAAGGCACGGGTGGGTTTTTAGTGGGTCGAGGAGTTGGCACCCTCATCCCCACACTCTGAGTTCTTCAGGTGTCTGGTTGCAGATTTTCCATCCCACCTAAAAAAAAAAAATGTCCTAACCCCTCAAACATTTCGTGCAGATTAATTTGACTTACGCAAATGTCAGTTGGAAATTCAGGATGGAAACCAAAAAATTCACGATCGCGATCTTCTTCTGAGAAGCTTGAATATGTTACTTGAAAAAACTTGGCAAATAAATTACATATTTTTTCTGAGTTATTGCTCTCAGTGTCATCAAAATACATTCTGGATGGAAAATTGTCCGACTTCAGTTTTGTATTGACATAATTAAAAAAGTTTTTTAGCTAGATTTAATTTCACGTTCGGGTTTTAAATTATACTCCTCAAAAGCGATATTTATTTTTTTAACTTGCCTGTAGAACCTTACGGGATTTTTTTGAAAACACTTTACGTCTACGTCGTTTAATTGGTACTTCATCTTCTATAATTTTAGTCAACTTATTGTAGAACACTTTGGTTGCACTTTCGATATTAACTTCTTTCTTAAGTCTGTTTGCCAATCAATCAGATACCGCCATCCAAACATGCCTTACGCCTAATTTCAACTACTTCTATTCAATTTTACAACCTGCCGTGCTCTTACGGACCTATCAATACTTTCTGTTCACATCTTTGTTTCTAGCAGAAATTGCTGTCCACTCCTAGAGTTGCATATTGATAAGAATGAGGTTTCCAATTTTCAAACATTATAATTAATTACGTGCTTTGTGCAACAAGAAATAACATAATTAGTTGAAATGTATTTGAAAATCAATTAAGTTAAATTTACTCCATATGTTTTCAAATTTACTGATTTATAGTCAAAGACTTCCTCAAATTCGCATTCAACTGGCATTTCACCTTCATGCACAAACAGGGAATATTCAATTGCTGTGTGAATTGCTTCAATTCTCCATATTGGATTCAATGATTCACTCATACAGAATTCTTCGTAAACATTAGGTTATAGAAAATCTAAATAACAATTTTGTTGATTTTTCATATGGTTTATTTGATGAAGTCCTTGGTTTGCATTTCATTGGAGTTGGAGCTTCATTTTCCCCAATTATCGGAACTAAGATACTCTCATTATCATTGTCGGAAATGAAGTCGAAATTGCGTTGATTGAAGTCACCTTATATATGTACTTTTACTTCAGGGGACAAATCATATATAAATTCTTCGGCATTACTAAAGAACTTCTCGTATATAGCTTTACGGGCATTGTTTTTAGGAAAGTACACCGAAACAAAAAATCATTTCCCACATTCGCTTTTGCCCAACACTTGTTCAAACTCCTTGAATTTTATTGTCATAATAATTTCAGAATTGAAATTGGTCGAAACAGCAACAAATTGATAATTGCGATCATCTCTATAAACATTATAACTATTGATGAAGTTTGTCAGAAGTAGATAATTTATCATCTCCATGCGAAGCGCTAGGAGTGGACGGTAATTTATTGCTAGAACGAAATAGACATGAAGAGAAAGTGTATTGATAGTTCCGTATAGGGCAACGGCAGGCTTTGAAAATTGAAAGATCAAGCTTGAAAACGAGCGGAGGGCATTATTGAACGGTAGTATCCGATCAGACACATCCCTTTACCATACTACCCTATGCAGGATAGGCAAGAGGAGGAAATCCCCTTGACTGGCTCCTTTCCCTCCTCTTTCCTATCCTGCATGGGGTAGTATGGTAAAGGGTTATGTGCCTGATCGGATACTACCGTTCAATAATGCCCTCCGCTCGTTTTCAAACTTGATCTTTCAATTTTCAAAGCCTGCCGTTGCCCTATACGGAACTATCAATACACTTTCTCTTCATGTCTATTTCGTTCTAGCAATAAATTACCGTCCACTCCAAGCGCTTCGCATGGAGATGATAAATTATCTACTTCTGACAAACTTCATCAAAGATCGTTATTTCCGCGCTTGGGAGAATACAAAAACAACAATCGATTATAACTATTGCCAAAGACCTCTTCACTTCTTACACTCTCATCCCAACTAGTTTCATTCGCCAGGATCACGGAATAAGAACAACTTAACACCTTGTTTTGGATCTGGTTAATCTTAGCCGCACTTTTCATCCGATTAAAATTTTGACAATATACTGAGATTTCAATCCTGGTATGAGGGTTGAAAGTTTGAATAAATAGGACCAATTGTAACATTAGAATTATTTCCATTAAACATATTTACCATTCCTGAAAACTGTCTAGAATACATAACTGCCATTCTACGCATAATTGTCCCATGTTCTATGGGTTTCCCTATATACATGGGACAGTTATGCTTATATCGGCAGATAACGTCTTGAAAAATACTGCAATCTTCGGGATCCGTGTCCGCATCTTCAAATCGTTCCTCGGACAAATTCGACCAATTGCGTCGAAAACACGAATGTTGAGCTTCGCATCGTAGTGGGATTGGAAGAGCATCCAGGTTGATTTGAGGATATCTGGTTGTGCTGCTTGTCGAAAGTAGAACGTGGAAACTCAGCAAGAGCCGGGTAGGGGTTCAAAATTTCACCCCTGTGGAACTGTATTGGCCGGTGGGTCGGTGCGTCGAATGAAGTACATCTCGGTGGTTTGGAGAATCTTTCTTTTGCAGCCGCAAGAAGTATTGAGTATATTGAGCCAGTAAGCCGTTATCACAGTGACCTCTCATAAAGTTGTGTGATTTAAATAACTAATTTCCGAGGTATTGCCATGATTGATATGACTTCTGTTATGTTGAGGGATATTACTGCTGTTATAATGTGTCCTTTTTTTTACGCCTTCTTGCATTATCGGCCTGTTTCTGTTGTTTTAAACGATGCAACATACGTTTATCAAAATCGGCCCAGTCAGCTTTCCATACCTTCCTTGTTCCAAGAAGGCGCCAGCCTGACTGTTCAGCCGTCTGAATATTATTGTTATAATTTCATTCGTGATCTAAGGTGACAACAGAATCTGCAGAGCTGCCGATGAATTTTGAATCAATCGCACTGATGTTCGCTGATAAACATTTCAGCTCGTTCATTATATCAGTCCATAACACAAGGTTTCTGTGCATTACAATACAAGAAGCTGTGTCCACAGTTATAGCGTTAATTTAATTTCGTCTTTCATGCATTTGATATCATTTGCAATACCGGACGTCGTTGATTGCATTAAGGTAGACAGATATTCCTTCGATTTTTGCATAGCCAGATCACACAGCGTTGTTAAATTGTTTTTTTTTTTTGTGCCGGCAGAACCCTTTTCGGATAGCCGTCAGCTCTTTTTGATTGTCAATGAGTATACCCTCAAGTCGATCGATTCCATCGTGCACAAGTGAAACATTATTTTGCTGCGTTGCGCGATAAGTAACCTCAGTGTTTTTATTTACATTTTCGGCTAACTCTGCCTGTTGTTTTGTAAGCAATTGAACTTCGAAATTGAGTGTGATAAGCGCCTGGCATGAACTACAGCAAGGCAAGACATACGACTGAACATCAAGTTTCTTATCATTTTTCCTGAGAGAATTGCGCTGGACAGGTACTCCCACGCAGGCGGCATAAAAGGTTCGCGGACAACCGAAGCAGCTCCACAATACTGTATCGACGGTGGAGTCAAGCGAGCAAATTTCACAGCTCATGATGAATAAGCACAGAATGAAACGTATACAAAAAATAAAACGCGAAAAACGTACGCGGCGAGGAGCGGATTAAAATGCTTCTTAACTGATTGACGATCAGATCAGATGAAATCTTTCTGCTAGCAACGATACTTATCTATCGTTCATTTGAACATTTGAAACACTAAACAATGACACGCTTGAATTTTAAAGTAAGAAATAATTGATTGAAATTTTTTTATCTATGCGGGATGCCATGAGCAACAAACGGTACATTAAACTGTCGGTAGATGTCATGATTTTCTAGTTTCGAATCAGTGATCAGATGTGATCATGATCCGGAATTGGTTGGTAAATGACTAGCCTCTCGTCCAGTAACTCCCATCCCTACCTCTTCGTGGTACGAGTAACCGTATGAAAGATCTGCTGGTTGGTGCTTCCAATTTAACTGAGCATGCAAAGGAATCCAAAGGATGAAGATCTGGCTATAGGGAAGGCCATTCTTGTGATGATATGATAAAGAGCAAATTTTAGCGACACCACTATTCTGTTGGTTGTAAGTTTGCAACAAACACATGTTTTCATCGGAAAAGAGAATATCACAATCAGCGTGCCGCTACAGCAACTCATTACTTGGAATCAATCGAGCCTTCTTTCGTTTTTCTGTTAATCCGTGAATTCACTGTTTTTTATTGAGCGCTTTGAGTTTCAAATCTTGACGATATTTTGAATCGACATATGGGAAATATCCAGATCCTTGGCCATCGCTCGCCCTGATTGTGTGGAATTCCGGAGAATTCACTACCGTTCAAGTTTCACCATTATTTTAGTTCTAGCCGTTGCCTTTGGTTAATTTATACGTACCCGTCTCGTTGTATCTATTTATGGATGTAAGAGTCTCGTTGTATTTAAGCTGTCTCAAGATCTTACACGGTCTAAATTTCTTCAAACATAAATCTACTACAAGATTTCGTTTTGCGTTCATGTTTATAGTGTAACCAAAACAAACAATCTTCCAAAACCAATCACTGATACTGACATGCAACCTTTGCCACCCCGTAATACAAGCCGCAACAAACGACAAAGGCAATGAGGCGTGAGCTTTGCGGCCTCCCGTGGTTTAGTAGTCTAAAGTACTTTCTTTTCTCACAGAGACATCATCAAAGGCAACTTGGAGATCACCTGGCCAACGCAATTAGAATCATCCATGTTCTCCATGTTCAACCATGTTCTAATCAACGGCAAATTTTTTTTCGATATCATCAACGTTCGGACCAAACACAGTGGGAATTGAAATTATATAAAAACCTAGTTGTAGTATATATGCGTTTACGAGAAATTACGAGATTACGAGAAACCGGAGTTGTCCAGGAATACGTGCAACCGCTTGAAGCAGCAGTACCAACGGAACTTCCCGCAAATAATCCTAAAAATGTCTGGAGATATATTCGAACCGCCATTGCAATAGCGGCACTAGGTACGTCTGCATAAGCCGAAAAAAAATGATTTTTATTTATCGAAAGATTGGGCGGAAGGTATCGTGTAGCCGTCTCATCCATAAAAACAGTGATAAGTTGAACTGTTGCAACTATCGTGCAATCACGCTACCGAGCACCACCGAAGGAGTTAGTACGGCAGTGAGATTCATGGGTGTCCGCACTACCGCGGGCTAAATTTTCATGATTCGATAAGTGCTGCGGAAATGTCGCGAATATAACGTGCCCAAACATCTTATTCCTCGATTTAAAATCAGCGTGGTTGGTCAGGACAACAACGATGATTAGAGTCTCGAAAACACTCTCAAGTCCCATCGAATCTCCGAGAGGATTAACACGTACGTCCCCAACCCCTCTGCGACAGAAACTTTTAAATTTCAAATTGATGATACTCCATCGTTAGCTATCGGATTGTGATGCGGTTTTTGCAATAGATCACAAAATTATCCTTGTTTATAGATCTGCACTGGTTATTCCAAAAATGTCCGTAGTATCGGATTCTAAGGTGGGAGTACTAAGGTAAGTACCTGTCCAGGGCTGGTGGACAAAATATTTTTAGATGCAAAACATGGCATGCGGCATATCAAACTTCATTATTAAGCAAAACCAGGCCATCAGAAGACATTCTGAGAATTTCTGACTATACTGGCCACTAACAGAGGCCCTGCAGGATCTGAGTTCTTCCGGAAAAGTGGCCATATTCAAATCTTTTCCAAAACCTGGCTTGCGACATATCAAACCTTATGATTTGGCAAAAATAGGTCTTCGGAGAACATTCTGAGGGTGTCTGACCATACTGGCCACTTAGGGTGACCCTCCGGCATAGGCGTAGCCAGGATTTCGTATAGGGGGGGGGGGGGAAGCTTAGTTTTTTTAGGAGACATAGAGAGAGAGAAGAGAGAGAGAGTTAGAGAGAGAGAGAGAGAGAGAGAGAGAGAGAGAATTACACCGTCTTCAGCCAGTTGCTGCACAGACTGAACACTTAACATTATACAACGGACAACACAACGCCCGGTGAACCCCTATAGTAGGGACATTATCGAGTCCCGTCTTTACAATAGGCAACAAGATTAAACTATTCTAGACTTGATCTGGAATGAAAAAAAAAAGATTTTAAAAACTCTCGATTTTCCCCAAGTTCCAAAATCGAATCCCATTAAATAGGAACCATGCTGAAATCTAACGGGTACTGTAATGTGTCAAAATATTCATTTTACAGTCATGTTGGATTTTTGTAAACGACAACCACGGAGTTTGTTAACAGTTTTTACTGAAAATGTTCTTTTCCTCGCGACCCGCTCGCCCACACTGAAAATTAAATTTCGTTTTTATGACGAAATCGAATGTAGAACTAACAAATCTGTTCGTTGTTTTCTACACCAAAATTGATTTGTACTTTTCAAGAAACTACCTTCGTATTCAATGCCACAATGCTGTTACATAACTGTTAAAAGCACGAAGCATTAGTTGACACAGAAGGAACACTCGTTCATTGTACGAAAACAATACAAAATGCTACAAATATTTTGTTATCAATAAGAATGCATGGTTACATGAATTACTAACAGAACTTCTATATCGACTCAGTAAGTAATTGAAAAAAAACGCGCAAACCACGAGGAGTTGTTCAGCATTTTTTTTCATATTTCTGAAATGAAGTTCGAACCTGTATTTTTGAGGAGACTTGTTATTGGATCCGTGGTTGATCTCACTAAGCCATGATGACTCGTTAGAAGCTACTTGATTAATGAGTATGAACTCATAACTCTCGATCGCGCTTTAATTTTTATTTTGGGATAAATCAATGATTCCAGCCCACTCAAGCAGCAAAACCAACATGTATGAGTACGATTGAAGAAAAGCAGTGATAGGTTGGTCTTCACAAAATTCATTTCGTGTATTGTACAGAAAGGTGTAATGACAGCATTTCACCAGATGACAAGCATAAGGAATGTTTCATGCAAATTACGAGGAATTTATTCTATGAACATTATCCATGTTTACGAAACAAGGGAAAGCTAATTCACGAAAATAAATTTTCAGTGCATATACTGACAAAGCAACACCGCAAAAACATCGTTTTTTTACTCACCGTGCTCACACCGTTTCAATAGAATTTTTTTTTAATGGTTGTTCAAATAATAAGTGGTTAGATTTTAACAAACATACATTTTGAGTTTTGGTGGTTTATAGTTAATGGTTTGTGTCCTCTTAACTTACCTTCAGTTTAATTATTTTCTCTGTTTTATCTAAACAGGAAAATCATGCATAACTTTACAAACCGACGTAAGTTGCGATTGTAAGCAAGCTGTGATTTTTGTGATAAATTGTTGCTACTTGTATTCTTAATACACGAGTAATAAGAAATAATTTAGGAAGTTTTATTCATCAATGACGCAAAGGAATTCACATGCATTCTATCTGCTACTCCTCAATATTTTTAAAATAGGTCAGATACACTGGTGCACCTGCGTTTTGAAATTTTAACCGATTTATCTGATATGATCCAAGTGAAACACGATCTGTCGAAACGGTATAATGTCGATGGCATAGTGTCGTCGTATCAAGTGAAGTGTATATGAGTAGTATAAAACAAAAACGGTGTATTATTGAATGTTATTAAAATTGTTGTTCAAATTCGAGAAAAGCCATCATTTTGCATAATTTTCTCTTCGTGGTTATTGCAGCGGCATTTATTTAGTTTTGTTCGTTTGTTTCTTTTAATTACATTTATGGTACTACTAGATAACAATAAATCAAAGAACTGCTAATAATTTACAAAAATCATTGCGCAATTCACACAATGTGTACTCACCAGCAGAGCACTTTTCCGAAATCAAATTTAGAATGAGAAGTAATGAACATCAACTTTAATAGTAGCTCTCTTCTGGGTGACCCATCTTTGAATAGGATAAGACCACTGCAACTTCTCGCACTGATTAGCATGCTGTCTTGCTTTCTCACACGCTTATCAAATTACTGGTCTGAACATCGGATACGATTCGTCTCGTTTCACCTGGATTATATCGTAGCATATGCTCCATTAATACCTCTTGGATACAGAAACAATATTTCAAAATACTGAATCAAACTGTAAGATATGATTAACATATAATCTCAATAATACGAAACGACAGTACCGTAAAACGGGATATTATTGATCAGCGGGGTAACATTGATCGGTTTGGCCCATATCATGAATAGTTCAAATATACAATTTCCGTTGATACACTTTCTAACTATGAATTATGAATTATGTTTCTCAATCTGGTGTTATTTGACTCCCGAAAGCTATAACATTGGTTAAAATATTACGTTTTTTGATTGCCAAGAACTGAAAATTGAACTGAGCATAGCTTTTTCCACTTTCAGCTAGCGGGAAAAAAACAATCAATGCTTGAATCATAGTTAACATTACTAGATATATTTTTTTAGATACGATAAGTTAGCTAGGTTGGGCTTACTATTAAAAAAAAAATCTCATGGATGTCCGCTTTTTGCGCTTTTTTGCTACAACCCGCATAACGAAAAACAATTTGCTATATAGTCAAAACTATATTTTGAATGAAGATATATTATCACATTTTATGTTATTGTTATCAATTAGTTTAATCGGATTTTCACCATACAACCTCTACATTAACACATATTGTTAATGTATGCCATATTGTCATTGAAAGGTTTTTTTTATTTTCTGCACTCGGTCTGGATTATATACCAACTTTTTGGCATAGAGTACAGCAAAAATTTTGTTCGTAAAAATTGCCGTTTTTTTATGGTAACCTAACTTAACCGCCTATTCATCATATTGTTATTTGGCCTTTTACTATTTGACATATTGTTAAAACTATATAGGAGATTGTTAGTTTGTAGTTGTCAACTATAAGGGTAAATGTGGTAACAATAACGGAAACGGTCGTCATCAATAAGGGAAATGGTCCAGGAATGGTTTGTGATTATGCGGGAACTTATTACAAAATCGAGGCGACTTCGCGCTTTTTCATTGAGGTAAAGGGACAATCTCACAAACATTAAAAATAAATAATAAAAAATTGAAACAAACATTAAAAATCTGAAAATAAAATCAAAATTTAGGGGGGGGTGTTGGAAAGGCCCCACACTGCTCCCCTCTGGCTACGCCTATGCCCTCGGGAGTCGAAATTCCTCCGGAAAAAAGGCCATATTCAAATCGTTGTCAAAACCTGGCTTGCGACATATCAAACTTCATGATTTTGCAAAACTAGGTCAGAAGAAGACGTTTTGAGGATTTCTGACCATTCTGGCCACTTTGGAAGACCCTGCGGGATCCGAGTTCGTCCGAAAAAGTGTCCATTTTCAAATCTTTTCAAAAACCTGGCTTGCGGCATATCAAACTTCATGATTTTGCAAAACTTTATCATCGAAGGACATTCTGAGGGTGTCTGACCATACTGGCCACTTGGAGAGGCCTTACGGGATCCAAGTTCTTCAGGTAAAGTGTCCATATTCATATCTTTTCCAAAACCTGGCTTGCAACATATCAAACTTAAGGATTTTGCAAAAATAGGGCTTTGAAGGACATTCTGAGGGTGTCTGACCATACTGGTCACTTCGGGAGACCCTGCGGAATCCGAATTCCTCCGGAAAAGAGGCCATATTCAAATCCTTACGAAAACCTGGCATGTGACACATCAAACTTCATGATTTTGCAAAACTGGGTCTTTGGATCAATAAGGATCAATATCCCTTTCCACCCAGGCTAAATAAGGATCTGCGATGCTCATATTATCGGATTCTAAGTCATTCAAAATTTTGCACAAAAATGATTCACACTATCGAACAAAACAAACACAAAAACGAAAATCCCGTTTCAACCGCAAAACCACAATATTTGTTTTGACATAAGCTCTTCTAACTATGCCTGTGTCCGCTAGCGGTACATGCTCCAACTAAACCATTTTTTACAAAAGAACTGTTACTGTCGATCTGGAAAAGACACGCACATTTTAGTGTACCATAGCGTAACGAAATTTAGAAAAAGAGTACAAAGAGGACGGACGGATTACAAAAGTGAGGCGAGGCCTACTTTGTTCAATCTATCCTACGAGCATAAGCATCACGATAAAGTTTCCTGGAAAATGATTTAGATATATGATAAGAAATTCAAAGAATGTCCTCCGAAGAAATTTTTTTGCACAATCATGAAGTTTGATATGTTACAAGCCAGGTTGCGGTAACGATTTGAATATGGCCTCTTTCCCGGAGGAACTGCGATCCCGCAAGAGCTTCTCAAATGGCGTATAGTCAGAAGTTCTCAGAATGTCCTCCGAAGTAAAAGTTTTGCAAAATCATGAAGTTTGATATGTTGCAAGCCAGGTTTTGGAAAAGATTTGAACATGGCCACTTTTCGAAGGAACTCGGATTCCGCAGGGTCTCCCTAGGTGGCCAGTATGGTCAGGCACCCTTAGAATGTCCTCCGAAGACAATTTTTTGCAAAATCCTTAAGTTTGATATGTCGCAAGCCATGTTTTGGAAAAGATTTGAACATGGCCACTTTCCATGAGGAAATCGGATTCCACAGGGTCTCCCTAAGTGGCCAGTATGGTCAGACACCCTCAGAATGTCCTCCGAAGACCAATTTTGGCAAAATCCTTAAGTTTGATATGTCGCAAGCCATGTTTTGAAAAAGATTTGAATATGGCCCCTTTTCCGAAGGAACTCGGATCCCGCAAGAGCTTCTTGAGTGGCCAGTATGGTCAGACACCCTCAGAATGTCCTTCGATGATAAAGTTTTGCAAAATCATGAAGTTTGATATGTCGCAAGCCAGGTTGCGGTAACGATTTGAATATGGCCTCCTTCCCGGAGGAACTGGGATCCCGCAAGAGCTTCTAAAGTGGCCAGTATAGTCAGGAATCCACAGAATGTCCTCCGAAGATAAAGTTTTGCAAAATCATGAAATTTGATATGTCGCAAGCCAGGTTTGGGAAAAGATTTGAATATAGACACTTTCCCGGAGGAATTCGGATTCCACAGGACCTCCCTAAGTGGCCAGTATGGTCAGACACCCTCAGAATGTCCTTTGAAGACCAAGTTTTGCAAAATCCTGAAGTTTGATAAGTCGCAAGCTAGGTTTTGGAAAAGATTTGAATATTGGCCTTCCTAAGTGGCCAGTATAGTCAGACACCCTCAGAATATCCTCCGAAGACCAAATTTTGCAAAATCATGAAGTATGATATGTCGCAAGCCAGGTTTTGGAAAAGATTTGAATATGACCACTTTTCCGGAAGAACTCGGATCTCGCAGGGCTTCATTTAGCGGCCAGTATGGCCAGAAATCCTCAAAATGTCTTTTGATGACCTAGTTTTGCTATATCATGAAGTTTGATATGCCGTATGCCATGTTTCGCATCTAAAAATATTTTGTTCACCATCCCTGGACAGATACTTACCCCAGTACTCCTAGCTTGGAATCCAAAACATAGGACATTTTTGGAATAACCAGTGCAGAGCTATAAACAAGGATAATTTTGTGATCTATTGCAAAAAAACGCATCAAAATCCGATAGCTAACGATGGAGTATCATCAATTTGAAATTTAAAAGTTTCTGTCGCAGAGGGGTTGGGGACGTCCGTGTTAAAGCAAGATGATGGATTATTATGGATTGAAGTGGGTGTGATGCGAAGAGAACGAGGATAGAGTGGTACGATTTTCAAGAAGTTCGTCAAATTTTTTGGCTTCGCCGACAATGTCGATTTGAGACTTTGAGATGATGGCGGAAAAGCACATCAGACTTAAGGCTGAAAAAAGTAAGATTGAGCTTGTCATTAATGCGTCAAATACAAATTACATGACGGGAAGAAGCTCACGAGATAACAAGGTTGGCTCCCACCACGAGTTCAGCTCGACAGTGATGAAATCGAGACGGTAGACGATTTCTTATCTAGACTCATTGGGGACATTGGTCAAATACAAATTACATGATGGGAAGAAGCTCACGAGATTACAAGGTTAGGCTACCACCATGAGTTCAAATCGAAAGTGATGAGATCGAGACGGTAGACGAACTCTTATCTCGACTCATTGGTGACCGACGATAACAACATCAGCTGAAAAATACAAAGGTGTATTATGGCTGGGAATCGTGCCTACTTTGGACTCCGAAGAAAGTTAAGATCGAACAAAGTTCGACGAACTACAAAGTTGACCATCTACAAGACATTAATTAAACCGGTATTCCTCTAAAGGCACGAAACAAAGACAACGCTCGTGGAAGACTTGTGTCTTAGAACGGCAGGTACTACGTTCGATCTACGACGGAGTGCAAATGGAAGACGGAATGTGAAGGCGAATGAACCACCTTCAAGTAGAAGGTGTCCTGCGGACCCTTCACGTACTGCGAGGCTGGCAAAGTGAACCCATAGACCGAATAGAATGAAGACAACTTCTGAGTTGTCTTCATTTTATTCGGTCTATGGGTTTACTGGGACCCTTCGCGTACTGCGAAGCTGGCGAAGTGAGCCCATAGACCGAATAGAATGAAGACAACTTCTGTGTTCAGAAGAGCTTATGATCCGGAATAATCAAAATCAACTACGGATCGCCAGCGGAACTCAAAGAGCAAGCTAATAGTAGCAATGGAAGCGATTAAACACAATAGAATGTCAGTGAAAAGACTCGCCAGGGAGCATGTGGTGAGACGACAAGCTATAATTCCACGACAAACTTCTTCATAAGCCTACAATATGCAAATTATTAGAATAGTTTTAAAAACTTAAATTACATTCATGATACATGCTTTTTGATTTGCTCATTCTGCCTCAATCTTTCAACTATATAGTATTGTGTAAAATGTCTTGTTTTACAGTTTTAATCATCAGATCACAAACGAAAAGGATTGTAAGGAGTGTATCGAAAATAAGCTATCCACAAACTTTCTTTCAAATTATGTTGAAACCCGATATTCTATTCATACAAAAAATTGATCCTTTATTGTACGAGGTTAAACTTGAACATAATGAAGACCGGATGAAATTTAAGTTATTCCTTCACGAATTTTCGAACTTTGGATCGAATGCTCTTCATCAAGTTCCGGACAAGTGTTGCATCGCATTTTTTGGACGCTTGAGCCCAAATTTTTTTGAACTCCTGCATGTTCCCAGCTGCCTTACCAGTCTTCTTGAAGACCCTCTTCACGATTGCCCAGTAACGTTCGATGGGTCGAAGCTGAGGGCAATTTGGTGGATTGATATTTTTCTCAACGAAATCTATACCCTTTTCCGCAAGCCAATTGAGAGTGGTTTTGGCATAGTGAGCCGACGCTAAATCCGGCCAAAACAGTGGAGGTGTACTATGCTTCTTATGTAAAGGCAACAATCTCTTCAGGAGACACTCAGATCGATAGATTTCCGCATTTATAGTTCCGGTAGTGTAAAAAATGGTTGACTTCAAACCACAGGAACATATTGCTTGCCATACCAGTACCTTTCGACCGAATTTCTCCACTTGAATCGACCTGTCCGCATCGCTCACATCCTCCCCAACGACGGCAGTAAAGTATTGTGGACCTGGAAGGGTTTTTGAGTCCTCCTTTACATAGGTCTCATCGTCCATCAAAACGCATGCATCCGGACGCTGCAAAAGACGCGAATACAATTTCCGGGCCCTTGTTGCTGCTCGCTTCTTCTGTTCTGCACTTTGTTTCGAGATTTTCTGCTTCTTGTAGGTCTTCAGGTGGTTCTGCCTCTTGATACGCTGGATCATTCCGACACTCGTTCCTGCTTTTTTGGCCAAATCACGTATTGACATTGATTTGTTCTTCATGATTAGAGATACCACTTTCTGCTCCAGTTTCGGGTTGGAAGAACCGGGTTTTCTGCCTCTTCCTGGTAGCTCATCCAAAGAATAGTGTTCCCCAAACTTATTAATGATGGTTTTAACACTCGCATGATGAATTCCAAACCGCTTCGCCAATTTTCGCATAGTATAGTCACTTCCTTTTTAATACGCGACATTTTGAAAACGCAGAATTTGAACCGCACAAACAAGTAAACAAAAGAAAGCTGGCAGTCAAACGCACAGCATGCAGTGTTCAGAGCATAAAAAACCATCACAAATACATGCGTACAACGCAAATGTATGTGGATAGCTTATATTCGATACACTCCTTATTAAAGTATTACAGTCTAGTACATTCGATTTAACTTCGTTAAGTATGCAAAAATGAGTTTACTTAGCGTACCCCTTACGCCCCTTGTTCTCCAACCTATGTCTTATTGGAAACGCACTCGATCAAAATTAACACCTGGCTAGACTAAATGCTTAAATCAATTGAATAGTTACCTATTTCCTAATCGACCAAACTTATGATACTGAAACTTGAACGACCAGGTTTCCAAAATTATTGCGCTTGTTCTCGTCAAGTTCGTTTACCCGGAAAAGATGATGTAAAAAACTGAATGTTGTTTTTCGCGTAGGCATCAGAAATAAATACCGTCACTGGCAGAGCGAAACCTGTTGGTAGAGCGACACAAACAAGATGTAAACCTAATTTGCACATTGTGCAATATTGTCAGGGCTTGGAAATCATTCATGACACTACTGGAAAATAGTGTGTCAGACTGCCACCAATTCGTGAACATAGAATCGCAAATTAGTTCAGAGCCAGTAACCGTAACAGAATATAAATATTCGGTGGTTGTTGCACTGTCTGAATGCTCGAAGCGATGATCCATGCTTGTGCATTGTACACACTGATCGATGATTACACACAGCTTTGAATCGCGCGTGCCTTTGTTCTTCCGAGGGAGGAACGAAGGTTGTCAATTGGTCGTCAGCGCGCAACGGAGCAAGCAAAAAAAGAGGCACATTGAAATTAATTTATGGCCAACATTTTTATTTATTAATGTTTTTGTGATATACTGTAAGACTGGAACCAATTACGTTACGTATTAAGCCAAAATGGGATCATGAAAACCGTGACAAGCCATACAAAACAATAAAAACTAAAATACGTGTCAAGGAGAAGGGAGTTATTTCAGCGTTTCTTAAAATTGTTGTGACGTAATGTGCTATTCAATTATGAGACTATTCTACAATGATCAAAATATGATTCATCTATTTGGATGAATTTATATACCATACATATATTATACATGCTCGCTTTTACTATACATCACACGAATGAAGTCTCGACCCACATCCATCCCCCCAAACCAAGGCTTCTTCGACACCTTTGGGATGATAGAATATTGCCATCGCCCCAAATCTCCTGTACTCCATTTATTCTACCAGCTGACGAGTGACTGTTGACGAAACATAGAAAAAAATCATTGAAGGCGATTTGTCGATCATAAATATCGCCTTCCATAGCGCCCACCTTTGCAAGCGAGTCCGCTCTCCCATTGCCCGAAATTGAACAATGAGATGGAACCCATACAAAGGTGATGATAAAATAACGCGAAGATAAAGCACTTAGAAGCTCCTGTATTTTCATAAAAAAATACGAGGAGTGCTTTACCGGTCTCAAGGAGCGAATAGCCTGTATAGAACTGAGACTATTCGTGAAAATGTAATACTGATCCGGTGTTAGTGAGGCAACAATTTCTAGCGTAAAGTGTATTGCTGCTAATTCAGCGACATATACGCACAAGCTTGAAGTTTACGTTTGACGCTATAAATTTGATTAAATATACCAAAGCCTGCTGACTCCTCTATCAAAGATCCGTCAGTGAAGAACGATTTAGTGCAATCAACTTGGCCAAACTTTGCAGCAAATATTACCGGAGCAATGATGCTCTGGGATTCCATGAAGCTTCTGCTTCATGGATAAATCAAAATGTATCG
The DNA here is from genome assembly GCA_024533555.2 of Aedes koreicus. NCBI lineage: Eukaryota > Metazoa > Arthropoda > Insecta > Diptera > Culicidae > Aedes > Aedes koreicus. The sequence goes on along the minus strand of JAHHFK020000843.1, from coordinate 2,355 downwards.
AATTATCGAAGCCGGAGAAACAAACACGATTGGAAATATTCGGCGAAGGGCTGACATCCTGTGTTATGTACAAATGGTACAAAGTCATGAAGCGAGTTTGAGGATTCAACTCGAGAAGCTTCTCAAAGTTTTCGATTACCTGGGGATTCATAACTTCACACCTGGTGAGGAGCCGGAGAGATAACTCTGAAAACCGATCCGAGAGTGGCAACATGCCAGCCAGCACTTCAAGACTCATTGTATGAGTCGAGTGTATGCAGTCTAACGAGATACGAAGACACCGATACTGAATACGTTCCAGTTTTATGATGTGCGACCGAGCCGCTTCTTATGCTTCTTAAAAAAAAAACTACCAACTCAGTTTTCTCCGTAGAGAATTCGATACCTAGCTTGAGAGCCCAAGTAGACAAATTGTCCAAGGTATCCTGTAAGGGTCCTTGCAGATCGACCCCATTGGGTCCCGTGACAGACACTACGCCGTCATCTGTAAGTTGTCTCAACGTACAGTTGTCACTTAGACAACCATCAATGTCTTAGACGTAAACATTATACAAAAGAGGGCTTAAACATGATCCCTGGGGGAGACCCATGTAGCTAAATCGGAAAGCTGTAGAGGTTCCATGAGAGAAGCTCATATGTTTCTCTGACAGAAAAATTGTACAAAAAATTATTCATTAATGGTGAAAACCACAAGCGTGGAGTTTATCTGAAAGAACTTCAACAGATACTGAATCAAAAGCTCCTTGATATCCAAGAATACAGCAGCTATTAGCTCTTTTTTTGGAAAAGCTAACTGAATCTCTGTGGAAAGCAACGCGAGACAGTCGTTCGTTCCCTTACCCCTACGGAAACCATATTGAGTATCTGAAAGCAGGTTGTTCGTCTCAACCCATTTGTCCAGACGGAAGAGGATCATTTTCTCCAACAACTTTCGAATACAAGATAACATCGCGATGGGTCGATAGGAGTTATTGTCGGACGCGGGCTAACCAGGTTTTTGAATTGCAATAACTCTCACCCGTCTCCAATCATCCGGTACAATATTGAGTTCTAGAAACTGATTGAACAAGTTCAACATGCGCCTCTTAGCGACGTCTGGAAGGTTCTTTAAGCAAGTTGATCTTGATTCTATCAGCCCCTGGAGCCGTATTGCCACACGAAAGGAGTGCGAGAAAGAGTTCAGTTCTACCAGAAAGGTTGGCTGATCTTATCTATCGAATTTGCTTTTTCGCGAGGAATCATCCGTGCCGGCACAGAATCTGGACAAACTTTTCGCGCGAACTTGAGGATCCATTGGTCCGAGTACTCTTCGCTCTCGTTGTTCGTAGTCCGGTTACGCAATCTTCGCGCCGTATTCCAAAGAGTACTCGTCTACGTCTCGCGCGATAGCCCGTCCACGAATCTTCGCCAGTATCCGCGTTTCTTGGCCTTGATGAGGCTCTTAAGTTCGCGTTCGAGAGCTGTGTATACTTCGAAGTGCTCGGGTGTTCCACGTCTACGGAAAACTTTAAACGCATCGGACTTTTTACGGTAAACCTTGGTGCATTGCTGATCCCACCATGGAGAAGGAGGTTTCCTGCGAAATGACGTTCCTGGAACTGGTTGAGTTTGAGCTTGAAGCACGCTGTGCAAGATCAGGCTTGAGAGGAAGTTATATTCCTCCAGCGGTGGGAGTTTTCTACCGTCGTTACGGCTTCATCTGCTGCTGTCCTGAACTGTGTCCAATCGATGTAAAGGGTAAGATCATACGCGACGTTAATGGATTCCGATGGATTGAACCCGGTGGCAATCGAAACTGTTATGGGCAAGTGATCACTACCGTGGGGATCTTGAATCATATTTCATGTGCAATCCAACGATAATGAAATTCGAACAAAACGTGAGGTCTAATCTACTGCCAAGTGAGGATGGTCCAGCCAAACGTGTTACTTCTCCATTGTTGAGAACGATCATATTGAAGTTGTCACAGAGTTGGTTTATTGAGGCTCTAGGAGGAATATACACAGAAGCAATGCAAAGGCTTTTATTTTTAATAACAGCCTGACATGCGACAACTCCAATACCTGGAATTGGAGGAAATTTTACTCTATAGAAGGAGTAGCACGTTTTGATCCCCAAAAGTACTTCTCCTCTGCGTGAATCCGCACGATCAAGACGAATAATATTGAAATCATGAAAAGGAAGATCGATTTCGGAAGAGAGCCATGTTTCACAAAGAGCGAATGCATCACAACCGGTATTGTGAGCTAGAAATATGAAAGATTCCAATTTAGGAACAAGATTTCGACAATGCCACTGTAGAACTGTGATCAAATCCTCGACCTCATTTGCAAAATTATCCATCGAAGGAAATGA
>JAHHFK020000842.1:0-99821 GCA_024533555.2 Aedes koreicus | reverse complement strand
CACCCTCCAGGATACTTAACACCGCCAGCTGCCAATTCAACACTGGCTCATTTCCGCTCCTCCCGTGGTCCTCCCTTAGCTCAGTCGGTAAAGGCGCGGCTACACAGCAACACCATGCTGGAGGTGGCTGGGTTCGATTCCCGGTCTGGTCTAGGAATGTTTCGTTCCTGAAAATTTCTCGACTCCCTGAGCATAGGGTAAGTAGGATGGTACTTGCCACACAATCATACTAATGCAAAAATGGTACTTGGCATCGAAAGCTCTTAATTAATAACTGTGGAAGTGCATTTAGAACACTAAGTTGAGAGCAAGCAATAAGCGAATTGTGAAAGCAATAAGCTTGAAATGCTAAAGAAGAAGAAGTCATTTCCGCATTTTACTGTGGCAAAACGAAATTGTAAGACATCACTCTATATTTGTGTTATTTTCAATAGTGTTAAAAATCAATAGTTTTAAAGATTGGAATCGAAGCGTAGAAATATTTCCAATAAAACAATTTGAAAATGTTTGGAGAAACGATAGTATAGAAAACAAAGACGTGGTCCTACGTCAAAAAAAATCGATTAGTTCTGGGATCAGCAGATATTTAAGTATGTGGAATATTCGGCAGAAACGCTCTAATTATTACAATAAAAAACGAACTATAAAGAAAAAAAGGAACAAATAAAGAAAGGATCTTAATACCTAATGTCATGGAATCTTAAGCAAAAATGTTTGAATGCACTGTTTGTACGAACAATTTCATAATTTTTCTCCAGACATCTGATGGCAATGTTTTTTCTTGACATTAGTCCATTCATCACTTCTAATTATTCGACCTTTTATCCGTCTTGAGATATTCGACCATTTTTTCCGTTGTGTTCTTTAAAACCTTTTCATTCGACCTTTTGACATTCGAAGTTTTGTCATTCGATCTTTTGTTTTACAACCCGAATCACACCTTACTCTATAATGGCCTAAACACAATGATAGCGGCAACGGAAAACGGTAAAGCCCGATCAGAGTAAGCCTGCTTGTCGGAAAGAAACCAGGCTAAATCCAAGCTGATTCTAATTGGACATATCGAAGTCATTTGCAACAACTGTCAAACTTGCGTTTTTGCGTTATCATTGTGTTTGGGCGGTAAGACTATATCAATAAAATAATATTTAAAAAAAAAAAAAAAAAATCCGAGTAATGATGAAAATGGTTAGGATAATAATAAAAATATAAAATCAGCATGGAATGTCATATAAAATAGTATCTAAAAATATAGTGAGGGTATTTATAATGTAAAATGGTAAAAACAATCATACATGTCTGCAGATTGTTGTCCTGCTTTAATTGTAGGAAGTATTTGCGTATCATAGCCACTTGAAAAAAAAAAAATATTAAAATTATTTTACAAAACTTGGAAACTCCATGGATGACCTGAAATGGTATATAAAGAATAGTATATCCAAAATATCGATGTACTGTTTCGTTTTCTTGCATCGCTATACTCAATTGTAGTGGATCTCATAGGTTCGATTGATGACATCCACTGGTTGATCACTGATCTAATCTAATCTAATCCAAAACAAACGCAGCCAGGACTAGATGACTTCGAATATTTTTTTCTTCCAATATTGGTGCTTGCTGCACGTCAATGACATAATACAAGCGTCCAAGCGGCCAGGCCCACTGCGTTACATCAACCGCAAAGAAGAATCTCTAAAACGACCTGGATTCAAACAAATAGACCTGAACTAGAAGGCATTCTGAGACACATCGTACCACACGCTCCAAGTCATATCAAGTCGAATATAATAGAAACTTTACATTTTTGTATGACCCCAGTTACCTGAAATTGAACAACATAAACTGGCAAAATACATGAATTTTTGAGCCACGCACACGCTTAAAATGGTAGGATCGCATTTGTTATATACAGTTGCAAATACATGAATTTTGAGCTACATATAGCTTAAAATGGTAGGATCGCATTTGTTATATACAGTAAAAAAAAAAAATTATCATGCTTTCAGAGCCACCTGGATACATAAATGTACTGCAAGGCGTGTCTGTTACATACGGACAAGAAACTCGGCTGGCGTGAAGGGTCACTCCTCATCACCAATGTCACCAAAGCAGTGTGAGCAAAAAGGAAACAAGTTTGTGAGAAAAGGGAAACGGAAATATTCACCCATTTTTTTGAATAAAGCAAGACGATTGAGCGGAAAGCTAAACTACAGATGGGTCAACACAGCGTTTTTTACAAAAATGATTAGATTTTGAAATATTTCGCGAAGCGAGAATACAAAATAATGCGTCTCTATGGCAACGATGGAAAAATTTACATGGAGCTATAGGCAAGAAAAATTGAAACATAATGTAAAACATTGAATGGACGTTTACTTATCTTGATGACGTTTCCTCACCCCGATTCGGAGTTGTGCTGGAATCTGACCATACAAAGTCCGGCAGCACCACCATCTTGACTTCCATGCCAGAAATGATACTTTTCCCATTTTGCTGAAAATGTGCTCCCTGCCTTATCGGTATTACATTCCGGTGCGGGAACACTAGCACAATTCTTCATTTCTTCATGAACTACATTTTACCAACATGCCCCATGACAACACGAAAAACAACGGGTAATCGGACATTCTATGAAATTGTTACACTTTCAAAATTCACACCAGTTTATAAGAAACGAAAAAAAAAACGTGACAGCTTTCGCAAAACACAACCGTCCGCCAGCCAATTCGTCCTTCACGAAGCCGTTTCGTGACGAGACTAACCCGACTACTGATTGCCTATTCATTGCATTTCATGCTAAAGCTGCCACGACAACTCCTACGAATCTTTCTGATCTCCCGTGAAGATGATGATTGTCTCAGGTGTATGTAAATTAAGGTGCATAGATCTTTGACCCAGTTCCGTGCCCAGAATATACACCGATCGAAGGGACCTTGCCCGAAAACTCTACCTTGGGGGTGCATGTAGAGATGCATTCCCAAACCAAACCCTCGATTGCAAAGAACATGCATTGCATGGGGTTCAACATAAATGTTGCGCGAAACTTTGGCGCAAAGGGTGCAAGGGAGGCAGTCACATTTTTTTAATGCATCCTCTTGTTCCTTTCCACACGATCGCAGTTGCGCCGAACGGCAGCAGCAACAGCAGTATGTGACATCTTTGGCGGAAAAAAGAGGCTCGGCTCACGCCGCACCGTCGCCGGATCTACTGAGGCAAATTTATATTACCACTAGCTGAACCCGGTGCGAGCGCTGCTACGCTTGCAACTAAATGAATGAAAATTTAATAGAACTGGCACGTTTATGGTTGTTTTTCGGAATGAGTTTTTTTTTTGACTAAGCAGGGGTTCAAACTTCTATCAGAACATGCTTCTTACCCGAGAAATACACGTTTTGTGTTTTAGTAACCTGGATAATTCTCATGTTTGGTAGAAATTTGTGTTTCATTTGTATGGGAGCCCTCCCTTCCAGAGGGAGGAGGTTTCTCAAACCACCATACAATCATTGCCTTCAAAACCCTCCACATGCCAAATTTAGTTCCATTTGCTTGATTAGTTCTCGAGTTATGCAGAAATTTGTGTCTCATTTGTATGAGAGCCCCTCTTCCTTTCTGAGAGAGAAGAGGTCTCAAACAATCATAAGAACCTTCCCCAGCCCCAAAAACACCTGCATACAAATTTTCACGCTGATCGGTTCAGAACTTTCCGAGTCTATAAGGGTCAGACAGACAGACAGACAGACAGACAGAAATTCATTTTTATATATATAGAAATCCTGCCTTCAAAAACCCCCATATGCCAAATGTGGTTTCATTTGCTTGATTAGTTCTCGAGTTATGCAGAAATTTGTGTTTAATTTGTATGGGAGCCCCCCTCCCTCAAAAGAGGGAGGGGTCTTGAACTGCCATAGAAACATTTCTTGCCTCCAAAAACCTCAACATGCCAAATTTGGTTTCATTTGCTTCATTGGCTCTCGAGTTATGCTAAAAATTGTGTTTCATTTGTATGGGAGTCTCCCCTTCCAGAAGGCGGAGGGGTCTCAAACCACCATAGAAATATTTCTCTCCTTCAAAAACCTCCACCTGCCAAATTTGGTTTCATATGCTTGATTAGTTCTCGAGTTATGCAGAAATTTGTGTTTCATTTGTATGGGAGCCCCCCCCCCCCCTAGAGAGAGAGGAGGGGTCTCGAACTACCCTAGAAACATTTATTGCCTTCAAAATCCCCACATGCCAAATTTGGTTCCATTTGCTTTATTAGTTCTCGAGTTATGCAGAAATTTCAGTTTCATTTGTATGAGAGCCCCCCCCCCTTAGAGAGAGGAGGGGGTCTCGAACCACCATAGAAACATTTCTTGCTTCCAGAAAACTCCACATGTAAAATTTGGTTCCATTTGCTTGATTAGTTCTTGAGTTATGCAGAAACTTCTGTTTCATTTGTATGGGAGCCTCCCTTTCAGAGAGGGGAGGGGTCTCAAACCACCATAGAAACATTTCTTGCTTCTAAAAACTCTCACATGCTAAATTTGGTTTCCTTTGCTTGATTAGTTCTCGAGTTATGCAGAAATATGTGTTTCATTTGTATGGGAGCCCCCCCCCTTTCAGAGAAGGGAGGGGTCTCTAACTATCTTAAGAACCTTTCCCGGTCCCAAAAACTCCTCCATACAAAATTTCACGCCGATCGGTTCAGTAGTTTCCGAGTCTATAAGGTTCAGACAGACAGACAGACAGACAGACAGACAGACAGACAGACAGACAGACAGACAGACAGACAGACAGACAGACAGACAGACAGACAGACAGACAGACAGACAGACAGACAGACAGACAGACAGACAGACAGACAGACAGACAGACAGACAGACAGACAGACAGACAGACAGACAGACAGACAGACAGACAGACAGACAGACAACAACAGACAACAGACAACAACAACAACAACAACAACAACAACAACAACAACAACAACAACAACAACAACAACAACAACAACAACAACAACAACAGACAGACAGACAGACAGACAGACAGACAGACAGACAGACAGACAGACAGACAGACAGACAGACAGACAGACAGACAGACAGACAGACAGACAGACAGACAGACAGACAGACAGACAGACAGACAACACACACACACACACACACACACACACACACACACAACAACAGACAGACAGACAGACAGACAGACAGACAGACAGACAGACAGACAGACAGACAGACAGACAGACAGACAGACAGACAGACAGACAGACAGACAGACAGACAGACAGACAGACAGACAGACAGACAGACAGACAGACAGACAGACAGACAGACAGACAGACAGACAGACAGACAGACAGACAGACAGACAGACAGACAGACAGACAGACAGACAGACAGAAATTCATTTTTATATGTATAGATTTTCTAGACAACATTGGCAATACATTATTACCTGTCCGTAGAGTAGGGCAGGGCTCATTGATCATGGGGGTACGTTGAAGCAACTTCTGTGTACAGCAGAGGCCACACTGGCTTTAGTCTGTTTGGTAAGGTAAGTACGTTGAAGCATATCATAGTAACGTATGATTTAAAAAATAGACTAATTCATGATTAGGGCCTAAAAGCTAATTGTAAACATTGAGTTTCAACGTTGATTTCTCACGAATCTCAATACACTCTTGTGAATCAGCATCTGGTAGAGGAATGTTAGCTCTACCATGTGGTGCAGTTGGATATCGTAGAAGTCCTGCAATTCATGAAATATCAACATTTTAAGTCATTGTTTACAATTCGTTTTCAGGCCCTAATAATGAATTACTCGAGAATTTTAGATGGCGATAAACCAAAGTTCCAAAAGATAATTAAATTTTCCCATCGTGCCAGACATTGTGAAACGCTTTTTCGACGTCTAACGATGCCATAGCTGTGGACTTGGATACAGCTTTGTTACTTCGAATGTTGTTCATCAGCTGGTGAATGGTGAAATACCCCTTCCTGAACCCAAACTGTTCCGGAAGGAGAATGTTCTGGTCCTCGTCAAACATAAGCAAACGATTGAGAATAAGTTTCTCAAACAATTTGCTCAGCGCTGAGAGGAGGCTTATTAATCTATAGCTTGAAGGCTATGCTGGATTTTTCCCGGTTTTCCGAATCGGTATGATTTTAGCTCCCTTGCAGATGCTCGGAAAGTAGTGCAGTTCCAAGCATTTGTTGAAGAAAGCACTCAATATTGTGTAGGCTTTGTTGTTAAGCCTGTTTAAGATTAAGTTGAAAACCCCCTCAAACCCGGGCGTCTTCATGTTTTTGGTTTACTTAAGCGCTGAGCAAATCTGTTCAGCCGTAATCCTCTTCTCTAGCGGCACGACACAAGGGGAGGCATCTGAATTGTGCGACGCATTGCGCAACTCAATCTTCGAGCGGACTTTTGGTTTTCGAGCCAAGCTAATGCGATGAATTTGATCACCGATCACGGAATTTGCTTTCTAGAGTGGGATTTGTTTGTGCCCTTGGCGATCAGCTGGTCCTCCATTTTGGCCACGAATTTATTTAATGGTTCGTTTGAGGATCACCCAAAAATTGTCTATCGGTCGCAGCTGGGTGGACGTTGGCGAGCTTCGGTATAATGTTTATCATCAACCGGTCCATCGCCTCCAGTGATCTCTTGGCATAATGGGTCAAGGCCAGGTCTGGCCAAAATACCACACCCTCCTTCGCGAGATCTTCTTGATGAAGGCAACTTCCGGCAGGCACTTCGTACTGTATATCTCCCCAACTCCAGGAAGGAAAGAACAGCGGCTTGGACATGCCCTTCTCACTACTAGTCAGCCACACAACGACCTTCTTCGGGTGTGGGAGATATATCTGACGTCAACGCTTACCTCCTTTTTGTAGGACTTAAAGTATCCGGTCTGCTAGCAGTCGTTACCGACCAGCATCACGTAGTCTCGTCATCTGTTAGGACCACGACGTCGTGCTTCACCGGAAAGATGTTTTTCACCCGCATGTCCATCTTGGCCAGGTCTTCCCTCATCGTTTGGTCGGTTTCACCAACCTCTCTACCCAAGGCACGGAACGATGAGGCTACCTTGTCCTCGGTCTTCCTCTTCAGCTTTTTCAGCTTCAGGCCAAATCCAAACGCTCTCGCTTTTCTATAGAAGAACGAGGATATTGTAAATGCAAGATAGGCAATATCCGGTGGCAATGAAATGTCTCACAATATCCAACTTTTTCGCTTCGAGGTGCAGCTGGCAGTACGAATGAAGTTGCTAGACTATTTTCGCAATGGCTGCTGCAAATCAACTTACAACGCTGTCAATTTCTTCTTTTGTACACAACAGGGTTGCTACGATTGGCAGTGCATAGATGGATTCACTACCAAGTGACAGGGTAAAAGCGCATTACAAATCGTTAAAATCGTCCTTGGTTTTTTTAATGCAAACGTTATTACAACCCGATCTGACTAAAACCTATATTACTTAATATAGCCACAAAATAAATCGATAACTTTGTGTAAATTTTCAAATCTCTAGCATGCGCTAGCGCTAGTATTCGCTTGTTTACTAATGCGGCGTAGTTTACTTAGGGCCAGTCTCTTCATCTCCGCTTGGAGCTCAAACCAGGTTTAAGCGTATGGGTTAGCACCGCTTAGATCATCCGTATCGGGCGCAACTATCTGGGCGACTAAAATACTAGCGCATCGAGCTGTCATTTTAGTTCAGTCACTCAATCTCACACCGGTCGGTACTATATTTTGTTACCGTGTTCTGTATCGGTCGCTGCTAAACTAGTGCTTCATCATCAGCTTGACAGATTCGGTGATCGTCATAAACATAGTCAATTCGTGATCTGTTTCAAAGTTTATCTCTTTTGAAAAAAATGGAAGCGGAGTTTTCTACATTTTCTTCGGATTCTAGTGACGATGAGCTTGAATTGATGGGCCTGATGATGACCCAGGCACAGACCCTGCTTGCCGAATCTTCATCCCAGAGGAACACACGGGCCCGGCGGCCAAGCATTGATCGTTCAGCTGAAGAAGGTGCAAAGCGATTGGTGGGCGATTACTTTGCACCCCAGCCAACTTACAACGCTGTCCAATTCCGCAGACGCTTCCGAATGAGTCGGGAACTTTTACTACGGCTGCTACGGAAAAAAAAACTTTTTGTTCAAAAAGCCGATGCGACGGGAAAGAAATGCCTACCGAAGGACTCTCCAGATGAGATCAAAAAGAAAAAGCTATCGCACGACGTGGTTTGGTGCAAAAACACAAATGTTCCCTCCTACAGGTTCCCCAGGGGGACCTCAGTGGTTCCGAGAGAGGTCAATGTGGCTAATGGTTCTTTTCAGACACCACCAAACTCACCACCAAATTTATTAACAAACGCAGACGGTTCAGACAGACAGACAGACAGACAGACAGACAGACAGACAGACAGACAGACAGACAGACAGACAGACAGACAGACAGACAGACAGACAGACAGACAGACAGACAGACAGACAGACAGACAGACAGACAGACAGACAGACAGACAGACAGACAGACAGACAGACAGACAGACAGACAGACAGACAGACAGACAGACAGACAGACAGACAGACAGACAGACAGACAGACAGACAGACAGACAGACAGACAGACAGACAGACAGACAGACAGACAGACAGACAGACAGACAGACAGACAGACAGACAGACAGACAGACAGACAGACAGACAGACAGACAGACAGACAGACAGACAGACAGACAGACAGACAGACAGACAGACAGACAGACAGACAGACAGACAGACAGACAGACAGACAGACAGACAGACAGACAGACAGACAGACAGACAGACAGACAGACAGACAGACAGACAGACAGACAGACAGACAGACAGACAGACAGACAGACAGACAGACAGACAGACAGACAGACAGACAGACAGACAGACAGACAGACAGACAGACAGACAGACAGACAGACAGACAGACAGACAGACAGACAGACAGACAGACAGACAGACAGACAGACAGACAGACAGACAGACAGACAGACAGACAGACAGACAGACAGACAGACAGACAGACAGACAGACAGAAATTCATTTTTATATGTATAGATTTTCTAGACAACATTGGCAATACATTATTACCTGTCCGTAGAGTAGGGCAGGGCTCATTGATCATGGGGGTACGTTGAAGCAACTTATGTGTACAGCAGAGGCCACACCGGCTTTAGTCTGGCGTTGAAGCATATCATAGTAACGTATGATTTAAAAAATAGACTAATTCATGATTAGGGCCTAAAAGCTAATTGAAAACATTGAGTTTCAACGTTGATTTCTCACGAATCTCAATACACTCTTGTGAATCAGCATCTGGTAGAGGAATGTTAGCTCTACCATGTGGTGCAGTTAGATATCGTAGAAGTCCTGCAATTCATTAAATATCAACATTTTAAGTCATTGTTTACAATTCGTTTTCAGGCCCTAATAATGAATTACTCGAGAATTTTAGATGGCGATAAACCAAAGTTCCAAAAGATAATTAAATTTTCCCATCGTGCCAGACATTGTGAAACGCTTTTTCGACGTCTAACGATGCCATAGCTGTGGACTTGGATTCAGCTTTGTTACTTCGAATGTTGTTCATCAGCTGGTGAATGGTGAAATACCCCTTCCTGAACCCAAACTGTTCCGGAAGGAGAATGTTCTGGTCCTCGTCAAACATAAGCAAACGATTGAGAATAAGTTTCTCAAACAATTTGCTCAGCGCTGAGAGGAGGCTTATTAATCTATAGCTTGAAGGCTATGCTGGATTTTTCCCGGTTTTCCGAATCGGTATGATTTTAGCTCCCTTGCAGATGCTCGGAAAGTAGTGCAGTTCCAAGCATTTGTTGAAGAAAGCACTCAATATTGTGTAGGCTTTGTTGTTAAGCCTGTTTAAGATTAAGTTGAAAACCCCCTCAAACCCGGGCGTCTTCATGTTTTTGGTTTACTTAAGCGCTGAGCAAATCTGTTCAGCCGTAATCCTCTTCTCTAGCGGCACGACACAAGGGGAGGCATCTGAATTGTGCGACGCATTGCGCAACTCAATCTTCGAGCGGACTTTTGGTTTTCGAGCCAAGCTAATGCGATGAATTTGATCACCGATCACGGAATTTGCTTTCTAGAGTGGGATTTGTTTGTGCCCTTGGCGATCAGCTGGTCCTCCATTTTGGCCACGATTGTATTAGATGGTTGGTTTGAGGATCACCCAAAAAATTTCTATCGGTCGCAGCTGGGTGGACGTTGGCGAGCTTCGGTATAATGTTTATCATCAACCGGTCCATCGCCTCCAGTGATCTCTTGGCATAATGGGTCAAGGCCAGGTCTGGCCAAAATACCACACCCTCCTTCGCGAGATCTTCTTGATGAAGGCAACTTCCGGCAGGCACTTCGTACTGTATATCTCCCCAACCCCAGGAAGGAAAGAACAGCGGCTTGGACATGCCCTTCTCACTACTAGTCAGCCACACAACGACCTTCTTCGGGTGTGGGAGATATATCTGACGTCAACGCTTACCTCCTTTTTGTAGGACTTAAAGTATCCGGTCTGCTAGCAGTCGTTACCGACCAGCATCACGTAGTCTCGTCATCTGTTAGGACCACGACGTCGTGCTTCACCGGAAAGATGTTTTTCACCCGCATGTCCATCTTGGCCAGGTCTTCCCTCATCGTTTGGTCGGTTTCACCAACCTCTCTACCCAAGGCACGGAACGATGAGGCTACCTTGTCCTCGGTCTTCCTCTTCAGCTTTTTCAGCTTCAGGCCAAATCCAAACGCTCTCGCTTTTCTATAGAAGAACGAGGATATTGTAAATGCAAGATAGGCAATATCCGGTGGCAATGAAATGTCTCACAATATCCAACTTTTTCGCTTCGAGGTGCAGCTGGCAGTACGAATGAAGTTGCTAGACTATTTTCGCAATGGCTGCTGCAAATCAACTTACAACGCTGTCAATTTCTTCTTTTGTACACAACAGGGTTGCTACGATTGGCAGTGCATAGATGGATTCACTACCAAGTGACAGGGTAAAAGCGCATTACAAATCGTTAAAATCGTCCTTGGTTTTTTTAATGCAAACGTTATTACAACCCGATCTGACTAAAACCTATATTACTTAATATAGCCACAAAATAAATTGATAACTTTGTGTAAATTTTCAAATCTCTAGCATGCGCCACCGCTAGTATTCGCTTGTTTACTAATGCGGCGTAGTTTACTTAGGGCCAGTCTCTTCATCTCCGCTTGGAGCTCAAACCAGGTTTAAGCGTATGGGTTAGCACCGCTTAGATCATCCGTATCGGGCGCAACTATCTGGGCGACTAAAATACTAGCGCATCGAGCTGTCATTTTAGTTCAGTCACTCAATCTCACACCGGTCGGTACTATATTTTGTTACCGTGTTCTGTATCGGTCGCTGCTAAACTAGTGCTTCATCATCAGCTTGACAGATTCGGTGATCGTCATAAACATAGTCAATTCGTGATCTGTTTCAAAGTTTATCTCTTTTGAAAAAAATGGAAGCGGAGTTTTCTACATTTTCTTCGGATTCTAGTGACGATGAGCTTGAATTGATGGGCCTGATGATGACCCAGGCACAGACCCTGCTTGCCGAATCTTCATCCCAGAGGAACACACGGGCCCGGCGGCCAAGCATTGATCGTTCAGCTGAAGAAGGTGCAAAGCGATTGGTGGGCGATTACTTTGCACCCCAGCCAACTTACAACGCTGTCCAATTCCGCAGACGCTTCCGAATGAGTCGGGAACTTTTACTACGGCTCCTACGGAACAAAAACTTTTTGTTCAAAAAGCCGATGCGACGGGAAAGAAATGCCTACCGAAGGACTCTCCAGATGAGATCAAAAAGAAAAAGCTGTCGCACGACGTGGTTTGGTGCAAAAACACAAATGTTCCCTCCTACAGGTTCCCCAGGGGGACCTCAGTGGTTCCGAGAGAGGTCAATGTGGCTAATGGTTCTTTTCAGACACCACCAAACTCACCACCAAATTTATTAACAAACGCATTACCAAATTCATCACCAAACTCACCACCAAATTCACCGCCAAACTCATCACCAAACTCACCATGATTGCGTAAACAAAAATAAATAACAAACCAATCGGAGATTTTTAACAATTGGCTGTCGAATAGAAACCCTCTCTCGCGCCCCCATCGCGTTGCTAAATTTGAGCGCCCGATGCTTTCCGATAGTCGCGCCACAATTTTGCTAGCGCTTTTAGGTGCGCCCGATACGGTTTGAAGTGATGGTGGGGGCGATCAAATACAGTTTAGTCGCGCACCGGTACGAATGCTGTTAGGGGCTAACCGGAGGTGAAGAAAATGGCCGTTAGTCGAGGTGTCCACCGATGTGGCGTAGTTGCGGCATCTGCTAGCATGTCAAAATATCATGCCGACGTTCGCCACACGCCACCCGATATTGACACGATGTTTTGACGTGTAATGAGATGCCACATAGCGGCAACAAAACTGACAGATTCGCTAGTCGCTAGTTGTTTATTGTTATTTGGCGATTTCTTTTAAATTGACGGTTATGGGATTTTACACACGCCGAGATTCAAGCTTGAATGGCTGTGATGTCTTGCTATCAACATTCATACGTCTAGTTTTCACTGGAAGTAATGTAATTGACTTGTGATATCAAGATACTCAACACTTAAAGAAAATCTAAACTAACTAGTTTAAAGTTGACACTCAATCGATATTCACCTGGTTGTCACATAGCTTCGTATAACCTACAACTATACTGGCTTTTTTTTTTAGACGGGATTGTAAATCTGCAACCAGACACCTGAAGAACTCAGAGTGTGGGGATGAGGTTGCCAACTCCTCGACCCACTAACCCGATTAATTCGGGTTTTTTATATTAAAACCCTCTATTAGAGCCCGGCTTGGTTGATTTTTCGTAATCAAACTTTGTTATAATGGTATAAAAGGAAAAAAAAAACAAAAACAAATATATATACAACAAAAACAGCACCAAACACTGTTACTTGGAAAGGCCTAATCTACTGATCGTGCTTCCTAAGCGGGCCCTCCGCGTCCTATCTCTAATATACATGCTTGTCATCATCAATCTTAAGTAACACTTTTCTGTGGCTATGTGCTTCATTTCGAACAGTCAGATATTTACCATGATCAAAAAATTCACCCTTTTCGAACATTTTGCAATTACTTCCACTTATTATACCATGAGCAAACCAAGTATTTTGTTTATTCATACCATAAATCAAATGGATAAACAACCACATAAGTTGCCACGAAAATGTGTACTTTTAGTCGTTTCCCTTTGATTGAAAGTAAGAAGTCTAAGAGTGAATTGCGGCATAACCCGCCAGTATCACACCTGATGTAAGTGCCTTCATATAAACGTTCTACGACGTGGCAGTGAAAAAATGAGTAGCATATGTGATACTACTGGTCAAATTCTTGGTCTCACATGCATGTTTATAGCATGAGATAAGCCCTCTCACCGTCGACAAGGTGAAAAATTTGACCCACGAGAGGGAATTTAAATCTGACACCATTCGGGTCAAAACCTGTACTATTTAAAAAAAATCCTCAAAAGTCAATTGTACATAGAGTCATAATTCAAATTTGAGCTAGTACAATTATCGAATGATCAATACTTTATGACAACTTCAGAAACTACAAAGTTTCTCAAAAATTTCACCCAGTTCCATTAGATTTAACGATTCGCACAATGACGTCAGCTAGCTCATTTCATTTTTGTTTTATTGCAGGTTTCCGGCCAGTATTCGGTGTGGCTTCCGGATGGACGTCTAATGACCGTCAAGTATAGCGTCGACAAGGAAAGCGGCTACGTTTCGGACGTGGACTTCAAGGAAAATGCAAACCCACTATCTGGAAAGTGATCAAACACACCTCACATACCAACCATTCATCATCATCTGACGCGCGCGACTTTAAACGGCACGGGACATTGCTCTCATGAACATCGGAAGGCGGACGAGGAGATAGATGTTTCTAATGTTTTAGAATTTTCAGATTAGGAAGCACTGAGCGGTTAATCGAACACACATACATTTTTCCAACACCAACAACATCACGGGAGACAGTGATTGAAGAGGGAGAGTGACTCACCATCGGACGGCATCTCTGTACAGCTTTGTTTTTTGTTTATATAAAAATTTCGATAGGTTTAAATAAATAAGGTTCTTTCCAGTAACATACCACATTTTCTCTCTGTGTCATGATGACAGCCACCCCGAATGTGTCAAATTGGGGTCGTCCAGCACGGCCAATCATTTGAAAAATGCTACTTTCCGGATACTCCTCCGTCCCGAAATCGGTGTACATCTGAAAAAAAAACCTGCATTCAAAAACTTCTAGAAGCTGGAAAACAATGTCCAACAAACCAGTGTTGATTTAATAACCACCAAGTGCGCCGGAAGATTGACTCCCATGGCAAGACCACTGGTGCAGCACAAAACCGGAATATGACCAGCTCTAAATGAGTCTTCGATCAACTGCCGGTCGCCGAAGCTCAACCCAGCGTGATGGTAGGCCACTCCAACAAGTAACCGTCGCTTCAGTTCGCCATTCTGCAGCTGATCGGCAATGCCCCGCAGCGCGACTCTCTGCTCCGGTGTCAAACGAAAAGAATGATGTACCACCAAATGATTCGAAGCAGTTTCCGTTGCCTTCCGGGTACTGCAGAATATGAGCGATGGACGACCGCTCGAATATTTGACGATAACTTCGAACAGTTTGTAATTCAAGTTCATGTCGAATCGATAAGGCGTGGTGTTCGAGTCGCAATAGTACCCGAGCACGTGTTTGTCTATCTTGATTGGACGGCGTGATTCGGCTATGCTATGGTGGGATAAAATTCATCAAAATTTCAACAGCAACATGAATTCTGAAAACTGACTTACTTATAGAAACAAGTCATACTGCCTTCTCCAACCCACGCAGCCAGATCGGCTACGTTCGGTGCCGTTGCCGACAGTGCAATGATCCGCATCGGTTCCACCGCCTGTCCACCATCCGAACCGATAAACCTATGGATGCTTCTCATCCGCGATACCACAGCCTCCAGCACCGGCCCCCGATGCTGGTCGTTCAAAATGTGAACCTCGTCGATCATTACCAGCTTGATCAATCGGACAAAGTTGACATTCTGCCTCCACCTTCGGGTAATTGAATTCCACTTTTCCGGCGTAGTCAGAATCAAATGACAATCCGGTAGGTCCCAAAAATCCCTCAACTCCGTATCGCCGGTAACCTCCGCACTGCGTACCCCCAATCGATCAAACTTCACCTTCCAGTTGGTGAACTTCTCCGTGCAGAGAGCCTTAATCGGAGCGATGTAGATCATACGAAAGTCCCCATCGTACTTGGCATCCTCCAGTTTCATTAACAGCCGGACCATGGCGAGCTCGAAGATTGCGGTTTTGCCCGAACCTGTCGGTGCACTGACCACCAGGGATTTATCCGTGTACAGCATATCGTCCATGACCAGCGATTGGATCTCGTTAAACTGTGTAAATTCGTGAAACACACCCCTGAAAACGGGAGCTATAAACCGGAATGAGATGACCACATAAAATTCACCCTGGGTTTAATTGCTCACTTACCGAGTTCTTCCACTGAACGGAAATCGCCTCTCCGCCCGGTGTATATTTCCTGGTCCGGGGGGTTGGGAGTTGTTCCTGTTTTGTTTTGTTTTTTTTCTCGCCGCCGTGGTCCACCCCCCCAGATATTTGCGAGCCCGTGGGGGATGGCCCGGGGGAATGTTTTGAATTTTGAAAGGCTTTTGAGTGAAATCTTTCGAAGGGATTGCTGAAATGTTGCCCACAGTGGTACCGGTTGATAATCGAGCTGGTCAAAATCATATGTTGCGAATTTATCACTTCCCGGATAAAAATAACCATACAATTACAATACAATAATATAAAATAACATTAAAATCTATTTCTGACCATGAATCTTATTGTTCATGAATCAGATAAAGGGAAAATGCACATTGTCATTACAATAGATCTACAATTCACTCCATATGCTAGGATTTTCAACAATTGTGAAACAATACAATACATAGTAATTGACTCAAATTTGTTCGGAAAATAATATTTTTTTCTATAGTTAAGATACATAACAACCCCCCTTTTCTATTGTCGATGTCACAGTTTACATTAGATTCTATTGTGGTAACAATAACTCCTATTGCCATCTTATAGTTGTGAACAATACTCTAAATTGAACATACTATAGATTCTATTGTATGGTTACAATACATTCAATTGTAAATTTATTAGAATTTTTTTTTTTTTTTGTCTGCTAGCTTAATTATTATTATTTTGTTTTTTTTGCTTCCCACCAGGCTACCACCCATCCTACTTAGGTTGTGGTGGAGTGGTTTTGTTTTTTGTTTTGTTTTTTTTTTTTTTTTTTTTTTTTTTTTTAAAAAAATAATTAATATAATTAATACTCCTTTTTTTTTTTTGTGAATTTTTTTGTTTTGGTATATATACTGTCTCACAATTATTTTGTGGCGGGTGCGTGTGTGTTTGCTTGCTTTTGTTCGGTATTTTTCCCACCGCCCCCCCCCCGCGTTCCTATCGCCTCCCGCTTCCCCTCCCTTTTTCCTGCCCCCCCGGCCTGCTGCCGCCCGCCTGGTGGGGTATTGGTTTATTTTCCACTTTCCACCCGCCCGCCCCCCCCCCCCTGGTGGCCCGGGGGTGCCCCCTCCCCCCCCGCCCCAAATTTCCGGGCCCGTTTCCCCCCCCCCCCCAGGCTTTGGCCCGATTTTTTGACATGTTATGTGATGCCACACTTACGCCACATTAGTGGGCGCCTCGACTAAAGGTCGGTATCGAGTTCGAAAGAAATTTCTTTTTCTATCTCAATCCCACGTTAAATTCCGTTTACTGAAACGGAAAAGTAAAGAATCCACTGAGGCAAATAATCATAAGAATTTCATAAGGTTCAACTTATGAACGATGCTTTGGAATTTCATAAGGTTAACTTATGAATGAATTTTGTTTCACACGACGTTGTTCTTCTACGCCTTTAGGCTTTCCTGATTACAAGTGTGGATATAAACTAGTGGGTAGTCACTGGACCCATAACCTCATCGTTCATGGTTCGAATCCAGATTGCTCCATATTTTTATTTTTTCAACATCTTTATAATTCATAAGGTAAATTTATGAAATTCATACTGATTTCCTATAGCAAATAATCATAATGCAATATAATGAATATTGATAGTTTATTTCGCTGAGTGTCGAATAGAAATTTCTGCAGCAGTATCCACCTGAAAATGGTCGGTATCGTGTTTCAAAGAAATTTATTTTTCTATCTCAATCCCATGTTAAATTCCGTTTACTGAAGGCCAGTATCGACATAAAAAGTAGAGAGGTTACGGAATTTTGTTCAATATTACCAAGCGGAATTTTGACAATTGATCTGCATGGAACGAAATGTCACCTTCACTTACGGAATAATCAAGCGGAACATTTTTCCGAAAGTAAAAGTGACAGCTTCCATTAGTTTGCGTGGAAACCCTATAAATTTCAATTTTTTTTGTCCTTTCCCCTGGATACTGCTGCAGAAATTTCTTTTCGATTCTTTACTTTTCCGTTTCAGTGAACGGAATTTAACATGGGATTGAGGTAGAAAAAGACAATTCTTTCGAACACGATACCGACCTTAACGAAAAACAATTGAATCACATGCGACATACGGAACGTGGAAACTTGTTAAGCTACTTGAAGGTCGGAAGCTTGTCGGATCACGATGGGTATACAAACTGACGTGGTGAAATACAAGGCACAGTTGCTGGTTCAGGGGCAGAACTACGACGAGGAGTTTGCCTCAATGAAAAAGCAAGTCTCTGCCAGCCGTTGCGAGCAAGTGAATCCTTACACTCACGCACTCGACATGGAGATGGCCTTTCTGTACGGGTAACTTGACGATGAGCATGCTAAAAATTTAACAATAATCGTTATACCGACAATTAAATCATGGTCAGGATGACTATCGCATATAATGGTTACAATAACCATGAAAATGGTCGAATTCACCACGTTCATGGCATTTTTGACTATGATCTTGGTAACAAGGACTATTCCGACATTATGGCAATTGTTGGATCAACTATTTTTAATGGTAATTTTGACCATGAAATTCAAGTTCAAAATCACTTTACTGCAATAGTCATCCTAACCCACAATAATGGTAAAATTGCCGATCAAATTTGTCTCTGTGTAGATCGATTGTCAAAATTCCGCTAGGTAATATTGAACAAAATTCCGTAACCTCTCTACTTTTTAAAGGTCGGTATCGAGTTCGAAAGAAATTTCTTTTTCTATCCCAATCCCATGTTAAATTCCGTTTACTGAAACGGAAAAGTAAAGAATCGAGAAGAAATTTCTGCAGCAGTATTCACCTGAAAAGAATGAAAAATAAAATTGCAATTTGAAAGGTTTCCACGCAAACTAATGGGAGCTGTCACTTTTACTTTTGGAAAAATATTCTACTCAATTACACGGTAATTTTGGGGTAGTCATTTTTTGACTACATTCTAAAAACAAAAACTTCCCCCATCCACAAAATAAACACCCCTCCCACCCCCCCCACCTTCTTCCAAACTTATTTATTCCCGTTTTTTCGACCCCATATTATTGGAATTTTCCGTTTTCCATAATATTTAATTTTTGAGTGTTGCATTTCAAAGAACATCCTCCATACGTCAAAAAATGCCTACTTTTTAATCCCAAAAAATGAATACTTTTAAGTCCTTTTTTTATTCCAGTGTGATAGAAAAAATGCTTAAAAACAAGGCAATCATCAAAGTGGAAATATCGATTTGTTCTAGCTGACTGGCTGTGCCACAAAAAAAGTGAAAATAAAAAATATGGGTTCTTGCTAGTCAAATCTGAATCCAGTATCATGGACAGGCTACGAGGCACTAATTAGATTGATCTATAGCTATTGATACTATAACTTTACAGTTCGGGAAACGCGTCACGGGATTTGGGCGCCTGTGTGTTTTAAATGGAGCCCGGGATTTGATTTCCCGTGGCGGGAATTAATTCTACACAAAAATTACAGTTTTCCTGAAGTGTAAACCCAACCGCGGGATTTACTCCGGGAAATAAAATTCATCTCTACACACTACTTCTTCGGCGGGAACAAATCATTCCGAATTGTTTCCGGGCGGATTTTGCAAGTTTGAACTCGAACAGGGAAACAATATTAAAATGGAGCCAAGTTTCGAAACAGTTTTTTTCGATTTTGATGTGCTCGAAGACTTTGATGAGTTTGTCAGTCATGATAAAATTGATGAACAGCTAACCCAGGATGAAATATTGGTCGAAGAAAATATAGAGTTCGTTCCAAAAAAAAAAAAAAAATAGAAACGCGTAGCAAAAACGACAAAACGGAACAAGGAGATTGACATTAAAGTTGTTCTTTGCCAAGAAATTTCAAAACATTCTTGCTTGTACCAAATAACAAGCAAGAGTATTCCAAAAAAGTAGCTAAAGATGCTATTTGGCAACAAATCAGTTGTACTATTTCATCGTCCCTGAATAAATCCCTCAGTGTCCATCAGTACAGGAAGTACTCACGGGTAAAAATCCACACATATTTATTGGAAAAAAAAACCATCTAAAATTCCACATAATATTCATTTGTTCACACATAAACAGAACGCTCTGAGATACACATATGAAGTTTATGTGGCAAATGAAAAATACGTGTGGCCAAACATAGTGGTTATTTGTACACAAAGGAAGTATGTGTGGTTACAAATAGCTATCATTTGTTTATCAAATTGAATTGCAAAATTCATGTGTGGGACACATAGATATTATCATTGCTTATTCAGTGCTGGGATGCTTTGAGGTAATCGATCAGGTAAAAACATACATCATTAACGCAACAGTTAAATTAAACTTAAATAAAGTTATTCGTAAATTTCTAGAATTTATTTTGATAAAGTAAAACTCCAAAAAATTTGTGATAAATCCAGTGCGGTCTTCAAAACTGTCCATTTTTTCAATGCTTCCTGCAAGAAAAAACTTACACAAATGTAAACAATACGCAAAACCTGAGACGCAAAACATGCTTGTCACTGAGTGTGGAGAAATGTGGAGAAACGTCATCTGGAAAATTTCCCGAGCCAAATCCCGAGCGAAATCCCGTTTCCAAATCCCGTGATACTTTTCCCGAACTGTAAACCAGCCTTAAAGCTGATGAGAAGGACCTGTCAGATTGCTTCGGCTGCAATCAATCGGACTATCCAGGAAGGTAAACCGGGACAGAGCGAGCACCAGTTGTTTGCGAAGGTGGACTTTTTCAGTCGGATGGCTGGGGCAAACTACCTGGCGTACCCTCCGGTGGTGGCCGGAGGTTCAAATGCAACTGTGATACACTATATCAATAATAATCAGATCGTGAGAAACGGCGAGATGGTGCTGATGGACGCCGGATGCGAGTACGGCGGTTATACCAGTGACATTACCAGAACGTGGCCCATCAATGGGGAGTTTACCGAGCCGCAAAGAATACTATACGAGCTGTTGTCTCAGGTGCAGCGGGAACTGCTCGAAAGCTTGCAGAGCATCGGAGGGGAAACGTTGGATCAGCTGTTCGACACGATGTGCCTCAAGTTGGGAAAGTACTTGCAGGAAGTTGGATTGATTCCGAAGGCCGTGCAAGGCGTGGAGCTCGGTCGGGCGGCGTATAAGTTCTGTCCGCATCACGTGTCCCATTATTTGGGGATGGACGTGCACGATACGCCGATGATTTCCAGAAGCATTGCGCTGGTTCCGGGAATGGTGTGCACGGTTGAGCCGGGTGAGTAGAACTGCGATCAATCTGGGTGGGAAAATATGAATATGAACGTTGAATTTCCGCAGGCATCTACATCAGCCAGCGTCGGAAGGACGTCCCACCGGAGTTTCGAGGGCTTGGACTGCGAATCGAAGACGACGTTTTGATTAAACCGGACAACCAGATCGAAGTGCTAACCGAAGGTTGCGTCAAGGACATCCGACAGATCGAAGCTCTCATCGGTTCTTGAACCTTCTAATACTCGCAAGCCAAAAACTCCACAAACCACATAGTAAGTAAATCCGAAATTCTTCCAATTCTACGACCCCGGCCCTGGAAAATCAAGAATCTACATCGTGTTACACGAAGGAGATTGTAAAACATCGATATATTTTCGTAAAAACTAGTTAAGCGGTTTAACGATTTCCTTAACATTTACTGACTTAGCTGGTAGACGAGATGATTAAAAACATAAAAGAAAACAATTAAAACTGTATCTGTCGGAATGTCGTCTCGATCATTTGAGGTGCTTCGGGCAGCTAGCACCGAGATAGTGCTGCAAGTCCGATAGGGACGATTTGATCAGCTTGGCTGTGATGGTCGGCTTGCCGAGGCGTTTGTATGCCTCGAAACGATGACATCCCCCGAAACTGTAGTAGTAGTTGCCTCCTTCGCTGCCTTCGATCCAGAGGACGTCTATCGGAGGGACCGCGGCTTGTTGTGCTGGGTTCTGGAAAGGAGATTAAAGATTTATTCAGGCGGGAATGGTTTTCGAATGGAAATTTTTATGCGAACTTGAATGGATTCCATAAGCGATTTCACTTTGGCGTCGTCGAGAACCGGTGGAATGGGACGACTAATTACGGCCATGGGCATCTCGTGCACTTCGGCAATATTGGCTGTGTGGACGCTGTTCATCTCGGAGGGATCGTTGATGGTTTTCAGTTGTGATAAGCCAGGCGATAGCGTTGCTTCTGCAAAATAGGTAAGAGAAAAGAATGGGGATTTTGTTATCGAGTGCAGTAACATCGACATGTTGTTTTGTTGCCGTTGTTCGGGCAAAGGTTATCACCGAATTTCGTACAAATTTGATAAGGCCGTACTGTGTGCTTCTTATCACAACAATATCAAAACAAAGAATAGAATAGATGCGTTTTCACAAGGTATTCATGTGTCTCGCAAAATCTATGATCACTCAACTTTGAATCAAAGATTTTAATCCTCCCGTAACGAACCTGTAATCAAAACTAACTGGACAACTTTCTTTGGGTCGCAGATAGGTAGGTACTCGGCGCGAATGCAAATTGGCATTGCTTCATTGCTCCTCACCATTAGAGGAATCCATCTGGCAAACCAACACGAACGCTCGCGAAATGTATGCAGTGCATTAGCGCCATATATTTAGAGGCTCGTCGAGCTATTCATCGTCATACCACCAGCAGGAT
Source organism: Aedes koreicus (assembly GCA_024533555.2). NCBI lineage: Eukaryota > Metazoa > Arthropoda > Insecta > Diptera > Culicidae > Aedes > Aedes koreicus. Next base: position 77,534 of record JAHHFK020000842.1, on the reverse strand, counting down.
TTGCTGTTAGTAATTGTTTATTCAGGGGTCGCCTATGGTCTAGTCATGGAAGGCACGGCATTGGTAACATAGAGGTGTCAGGTTCAGTTCTCTCGACGAAAAATCATGCATTAATTGGCATGCAAAACTCTCAATTAATCACTGCAGACGTGAGTTAAGATGAGCGTAGGTTGAGAGCGGGCAAAATGTTCGCTAAAAAGGATAAAAGGTCATGAAGAAAAAGAAAATGACACATGCAACTGCAGATAAGTTGTCTGACCAGTCAGTGCGGTATATCAGCTCGTAATATTTGTATTGGTTATTTTTGGAAGCGATTCCAACACGATGAGGACTCCTCCTACTGCAAATGCGAATGTAGCGAACGTTGATAATATCGGAGAGGAATTTACCGTCGATTTATTACGTCGTAGTTGATTTGCAAACAGAACCGTTTATTTGGTGATCTCTAAAAATGCTTGCTAGAATAGAGAACTGAGACACGGAACTTGTCCCAATTACTTCAGAACTTGCTCTAAGTTTTTTCTGGGAGCATGTTCTATATATTCTTTCAAAAATTTCTTCAACTTTCATCAAAATTTACCAAGAAATTTTTAGACATTTTTCCTCAAAATAGGCTATGATAAAAAAGTAACGAGAATTTGTAATTTAAATGAACCACTCTGGACGGATCCAATAACGTTTGCATTAAAAAAAAATGGGCTTTTTTTCGGATGGCGATAAAAAAAAGCTAAGACAGACAATTGCTTTTGATAAATTTCCCATGGAAGGTAATTATTTAAGCTTACTTGCAATAATATTCTACGCCCTTGCGAGCGGCCTTCCGTCAGTTAACCGGAACATTCGCCATGGCGGACCAAAACATGCGTGTAGGCATGTTTTTGAGTTTTTTCTTCGTTTTATTTATCAATTCCTCCTCAGTTTTCGCGACAAAATTGTTCGAGTAGATCTTACGCTTCAGGATAGCCCAGAAATTATGGATGGACCGCAGCTGGGGGACGATGGGCGGGTTCGCCGACTTGAGTACCACATCGATATTCAGCCGCTTCATCTCCCCCAACGATCGTTTTGTGTAGTGGACCGACGCCAGATCTGGCCAGAACACCGCGTCTTCACCCTTATGGTATTTCTTGATGAACGACGCAACTTCCGGCAGGCATTTCGTACTATAAATTTCCCCGTTCACGGTCAGTCCGGAGCGAAAGAATATCGGCTTAGACACCCCCTTCTCGCTGATTTTCAGCCACAGCAGCACCTTCTTGGGGAACTTGGTGTATGGAATGAACTTCACCTCGGAGCTCCCTTCCTTCGTGGGGGAAGTAAAATCCGAAGTGCCCTGCCAGTCGTTGCCATCCAGGGTGAGATAGGTCTCGTCGTCCATCAATACCTCCATGTCGCGATTCACCGGGAAAATCGAGTTGACCATCTTATTCAGCCGCTGCCGCTACATCATTGCCTGCAGCTCCGAAACCAGTGGACGCGACTTTCGCTTCCTGACATGTATGTTCATGTTCGCCAGGAACTTTTTCACTGTTTGGCCGGTTGAACCGACCTCCCGGCCAAGCGCACGCAGCGATGTAGCCACTTTTCCCTCGGTCTTCCTCTTCAGCATCCTTTGGAGCTTCTTGTCGCTCAGGGTCGTCGGCCGTTCGGAACCGGGCTTTCTTTCGATGCTCTGTTATTTTCTTTACATGGCATAACGTCACAATACTATAACATAGCCTGATACACAATATCCCTCCATAATGCCCGATTCGTGGCTGCTCCTCTCCAATCCCTTGGGCACCTAGGTCATGCTCCACCTGGTCTGACCATCTTGCTCGTTGCGCTCCACGTCGTCTTGTACCAACCGGATTCCCGTCGAACACCACCCAAGTAACACCAAAAACATCCTTTGAAATGTAAATATAATAAACTTGTTGTATAAAAGTCTTAATAATGAAATATGAAACATCTTCAGTCAAAAAAAGGTTCTGAGGATGTTTTTCAAATACCTTTTCATTTTAAACGAAACCTCAAAAATTAATAAAAGGTGATGTTTTATAGATGCTATATTATGGTAAATATTGCGTTGTTAAGTCGCTTCAAGTGACAGTATTCGTAAATATACCAACGTTGTTATTTAGATGCTGTTGAATACATGATGTTTTATTCGAGCAAACTTTTAACATGTTTCAAACATTTTTTGTCTATCTATTTTAATATTTATTATTCACTGAGAGAGTTACTATGATGCTCTGATTAGGTTGATATGATGCTATGATAGCTTAAAGTGGTTGAAATTCAGTAATGAAGCTTCAATTAAAATTGTTGTTGAGATGCTCATAGGATGTTTTTGGGACGTCATACCAACTTCCTCAAATAAATATCAACTTCCTTCTCAAATAACCGTTTCGTCCTTGATCCTAGGTTGAAACCAGTTCGAACCTGCGATACCCGAATTTATTGTCAGCGTAAACCTCAACCCGATACTTTGCCCAGTGAACAAGCGAACGGTGCAGTTCGTTCGGTCCGCTCTCCGTTGCTTTGTAAGCTTTTACTAGGCGTTTCAAGTTCCGTTCTATTTTACTTGTTCTCGATCGCGAGTGAAATTCAGTTTCTGAAGAAGAAAACGTTGTGTGTTAAGAAGTGCAACAACGTCATAGAGTGCAATTAGCAATATTGCCACGATCTAAAAACCATATTGCTCCGCATCTATACGGCACGCACACCAGCAGTCCATCGAGTGAAGCGTGCATTCGTTCATCTGCTAACCACCACCGACCAGTATCATCATCATCGTCATCATTATTATCATCGCTGAGCTCCACGTCTAGCCGGTACACGGGGTTACACATCGTCGCTCGGCAGCAGCAGCACATTCGTTGACCGGCTGCAGCAGATCAGTAATACATATAAGATAAGTTTTTGTTTCTCGCTCTTCTGAATTCATTTTAATCGTATTGTGTGTTTGAGTGTGGAGAGTGAGTGAGAGTGAGTGAGAGTGTGTGAGAGTGTGTGAGAGAGTGTGCTTAGGTTTAGTTTATTTATCTTAGGTTTAGTTTGTTTATCTGTGATTGATTATAGATAATTGCGTAAGTGGTTGAGCATTATAAGCTCCCACGGGTGCGACATGGATGATTTGTCGGAAGATGATTCATCCATGCCGCCAAATAATGAGGTAGCTCATAGAGCTACCAGATCACGTGCATATCCAGATGGTTCAGCTGGTCCATGGGTTGTTTACTTCCAGCCCAAAACGAAACCTCTAAACGTTTATCAGATCAGTAATGATCTGACAAAACGATTCTCGGCCGTGACCGAGATAATAAAAGTGAGACCCAATAAACTTCGGGTCGTTGTGTCCAACCTTAAGCAGGCAAATGAGATTGCTGTCTCTCAGTTTTTTACACTAGAGTATCGGGTGTATATCCCAGCTCGGGGTATTGAAATCGAAGGTGTGGTCACCGAAACGAGTGTGAACCCTGAGATCCTGCTGAAGCGGGGGGTTGGTCGATTTAAAAACCCTCTGCTGTCTCCAGTAAAGATACTGGATGTGTGCCAACTAGGCACAGTATCGACCAATAAGGGTGAAAAAAAGTTTACACCATCAGATTCGTTTCGGGTGACCTTCTCTGGCTCAGCCCTTCCTCAATACGTCGAGTTGGGAAAACTTCGGCTACCTGTGCGATTGTTTGTACCTCGGGTCATGATCTGCCAGAAATGCCAGCAGATGGGACATACGACCTCCCATTGCGGCAATAAGGCACGGTGCTCCAACTGCGGGGAGAAACATGAGGATGGCGCCTGCGCAGACAGTACACCAAAATGCGCTTTCTGTAAGGGAACACCTCCTCATGCTCTCTCGTCGTGCCCGGCGTACAAACAACGCGGGGAAAAATTAGAACGCTCGCTAAGACAGCGTTCCAGGCAATCTTTCGCTGAAATGGTGAAAAAAGCCTCACCATCGCCCGATGCCAATACAAATCCCTTTGCTCCTCTGTCAGATGACGAGTCTGACTTTGATTTGGCTGAAGAGGGAACATCGTTCAGTTTTCCGGAAGGTGCATCACGGAAGCGAAGACGCGTCCGCCCACGGAAAGTTGCTGAGCCGGAGCCCAAAACCCGCTTGCCCATTTCAAGGAAAGATGGAAAAAAGGAAAATCCAATTCCTCCTGGTTTCCGTAGTACTAACTACACCCAGGATTTTCCATCTCTTCCGGGGACATCCAAAACCCCTGATGCCCCGCTTTTAAGAACAGAAGCCCCCTCCTCAAGTGGGCTGTTCTCATTTGATGACATTGCCGAAGGTATCTTCAAGTACCTCGAAATTTCTGACCCTCTCAAAAGCATTTTTATGGCAATGCTTCCCACAGTGAAGACTTTTTTGAAGCAATTAACATTAAAGTGGCCCCTCCTTGCAGCTATCATCTCCTTCGATGGATAATTTTCCAAATGAGGTCGGGGATTTGATCACTGTTCTACAGTGGAATTGTCGAAGTCTCATTCCTAAATTGGAATCATTCAAATTTTTAGCTCACAATACCGGTTGTGATGCATTCGCTCTTTGTGAAACATGGCTCTCTTCCGAAATCGATCTTCCTTTTCATGATTTCAATATTATTCGTCTTGATCGTGAGGATTCACGTGGTGGAGGAGTACTTTTGGGGATCAAAAAGTGCTACTCTTTCTATAGAGTGAATTTTCCTCCAATTCCAGGTATTGAAGTTGTCGCATGTCAGGCTGTTATTAAAAATAAAAGCCTTTGCATTGCTTCTGTGTATATTCCTCCTAGAGCCTCAATTAACCGAAAACAACTTTCAGATATTTGTTCGGTCCTTCCTTCTCCACGGTTGATCATGGGAGATTTTAACTCTCACGGTACAGGCTGGGGAGAACTGTACGATGACAACCGGTCTTCCCTGATATATGACCTCTGTGACAACTTCAATATGACAGTTCTTAACAATGGAGAAGTAACACGTTTGGCTGGTTCATCCTCAGTTGGCAGTAGATTAGACCTCACACTTTGTTCGAATTCATTATCGCTGGATTGCACATGGAATGTGATTCAAGATCCCCACGGTAGTGATCATTTGCCCATAAAAATTTCGATTTCCACCGGGTTCAATCCGTCGGAATCTATCAACGTCGCGTATGATCTTACCCGTCACATCGATTGGACAAGGTTTAGGGCAGCAATAGATGAAGCCGTAACGACGGTAGAAGGGCTTCCTCCGCTGGAAGAATATAACTTCCTCTCCAATCTGATCTTAGACAGCGCGCTTCAAGCTCAAACTCGACCTGTTCCAGGAACGTCATTTCACAGGAAACTTCCTTCTCCATGGTGGGATCAGCAATGCACCGAGGTTTACCGTAAAAAGTCCGACGCGTTTAAAGTTTTTCGTAGACGTGGAACACCTGAGCACTTCGAAGTATACACGGCTCTCGAACGCGAACTTAAGAGCCTCATCAAGGCCAAGAAACGCGGATACTGGCGAAGATTCGTGGACGGGCTATCGCGCGAGACATCGATGAGTACTCTTTGGAACACGGCGCGAAGATTGCGTAACCGAACTACGAACAACGAGAGCGAAGAGTACTCGGACCAATGGATCCTCAAGTTCGCGCGAAAAGTTTGCCCAGATTCTGTGCCGGCACGAATCATTCCTCGCGAAACCGAAAATCCGATAGATGAGAACAGCCATCCCTTTTCAATGGTAGAACTATCTCTCGCACTCCTTTCGTGTGGCAATACGGCTCCAGGGGCTGATAGGATCAAGTTCAACTTGCTTAAAAACCTCCCAGACGTCGCTAAGAGGCGCATGTTGAACTTGTTTAATCAGTTTCTGGAACTAAACATTGTACCGGATGATTGGAGACGGGTGAGAGTTATTGCAATTCAAAAACCTGGTAAGCCCGCGTCCGACCACAACTCCTATCGACCCATCGCGATGTTATCTTGTATTCGAAAGTTGTTGGAGAAAATGATCCTCTTGCGTCTGGACAAATGGGTTGAGACGAACAACCTGCTTTCAGATACTCAATATGGTTTCCGTAGGGGTAAGGGAACGAACGACTGTCTCGCGTTGCTATCCACAGATATTCAGTTAGCTTTTGCTAAAAAAGAGCAAATGGCTTCTGTATTCTTGGATATCAAGGGGGCTTTTGATTCAGTATCTGTTGAAGTTCTTTCAGATAAACTCCACGCTTGTGGCTTTTCACCATTAATGAATAATTTTTTGTACAATTTGCTGTCAGAGAAACATATGAGCTTCTCTCATGGAACCTCTACAGCTTCCCGATTTAGCTACATGGGTCTCCCCCAGGGATCATGTTTAAGCCCCCTTTTGTATAATTTTTATGTCAAAGACATTGACGGTTGTCTAAGTGACAACTGTACGTTGAGACAACTTGCAGATGACGGCGTAGTGTCCGTCACGGGACCCAATGGGGTCGATCTGCAAGGACCCTTGCAGGATACCTTAGACAATTTGTCTACTTGGGCTCTAGAGCTAGGTATCGAATTCTCTACGGAGAAAACTGAGTTGGTAGTTTTTTCTAAGAAGCATAACCCTGCACAACCGAAGCTTCAAATTTGGGGTACACCGATAACTCATTCTATGTCCTTTAAATATCTTGGGGTCTGGTTCGATTCTAAGTGCACCTGGCGATCCCATATTGAGTATCTGAAGCGAAAGTGCCAGCAAAGGGTCAACTTTCTCTGCACAATTACCGGGACCTGGTGGGGAGCGCATCCACAAGATCTTCTAACGTTGTACCGGACAACGGTTTTGTCGGTTATGGAATACGGTAGTTTTTGTTTTCAGTCAGCGGCTCGGTCGCACTTCATTAAACTGGAACGTATTCAGTATCGGTGTCTTCGTATCGCGTTAGGTTGCATGCACTCGACTCACACCATGAGTCTTGAAGTGCTGGCTGGCATGTTGCCACTGTCGGATCGGTTTACAGAATTATCTCTCCGGCTCCTCACCAGGTGTGAAGTCATGAACCCTCAGGTAATCGAAAACTTTGAGAAGCTCCTTGAGTTGAATCCTCAAACCCGCTTCATGACTTTGTACCATTTGTACATAACACAGGATGTCAGCCCTTCGCCGAATATTCCCAATCGTGTTTGCTCCTCCAACTTCGGCAGTTTGGTTCATTTTGATTTATCCATGAAGCAAGAGCTTCGTGGAATTCCAGAGCATCATCGTCCTATGATTGCCCCTGTGATTTTTGCTGCAAAGTTTGGCCAAGTTGATTCCACTAAAACGTTCTTCACTGACGGATCATTGATAGAGGAGTCAGCAGGCTTTGGTATATTTAATGAAATTTATAGCGCCAATCGTAAACTTCAAGCTCCTTGTTCCGTATATGTCGCTGAATTAGCGGCAATACACTTTACGCTAGAAATTGTTGCCTCACTTACACCGGATCAGTATTTCATTTTCACGGATAGTCTCAGTTCTATAGAGGCTATTCGCTCCTTGAGGCCGGTAAAGCACTCCTCGTATTTTCTCATGAAAATACAGGAGCTTCTAAGTGCTTTATCTTCGCGTTATTTTATCATCACCTTTGTATGGGTCCCATCTCATTGTTCAATTCTGGGCAATGAGAAAGCGGACTCGCTTGCAAAGGTGGGCGCTATGGAAGGCGATATTTATGATCGACAAATCGCCTTCAACGAATTTTTTGCTATTTTTCGTCAACAGTCACTCGTTAGCTGGCAGTATAAATGGAGTAAAGGAGATTTGGGGCGATGGCAACATTCTATCATCCCAAAGGTGTCGAAAAAATCATGGTTTTGGGGTATGGATGTGGGTCGAGACTTCATTCGTGTCATGTCTCGCCTCATGTCCAATCATTATTCTTTGAACGCTCATTTATACCGTGTTGGGCTGAGTGACAGCAATCTCTGTGAATGTGGACAAGGCTATCAGGACGCAGATCACATTATTTGGGCATGTGCTGAGCATCGTGCAGTCAGATCTGAGCTTTATGATTCCCTTCGGGCTCGAGGTAGACAACCCAATGTACCAGTTCGAGATATTTTGGCTGTACGTGACCTGGAGTTTATGAAACTCATTTATGTGTTTTTGACTAACATTAGCCTTAGATTGTAGTTAGTTTAACCTGTATGTTTACTTTAAGTTTTTTTTTTATCTATTTTTTATCTGTGTTTGTGTGTTTTTTTTTTCTTACTCAAAAATGTTCAATTCAAAAGAAGCCAAAAGTTGTATAGTTTTAAGTTTTTAAGAAAATTGAAAAAAAAAATTGTTATATAAACCACACTTCAAATTCCAGCCCACCTGTATGTATGTCCCATCCTTTCAGTTGTTATTCCTATTAACCTCGAGACGGCCGCGAGTAATCGGTCCTATCCCCTTAACGTTAGGTTTAAGATAATTGATGTATATAAAAATGAAAGCTTGGCTCTGTAAAGTTAAATCGATTGAGCCTGTACAAATAAATGAATTGAGAAAAAAAAAAAAAACACCACAAAAAAAAAAAAAAAAAAAAAAAAAAATATATAAAAAAAAAAAAAAAAAAAAACCCTCAAAAAAAAAAAAACAAATTTCCTTTATTAAATAAACACATAAAAAATCTATATAACTTAGACACATATAAACATCAATTTTACATCTCGCTGCGCGATTCTCTCAAAATGGTTGCTTCCGCTTAAGCTTATATCTTAAGGCATGCCTCATGGCTGGCCCACAATTGATACGTTGCGGATGCGTTTGCGTTAATTTGACAGTTTTCCCATAGGTTTTCTGTCAAATTTACGTCAACGCATCCGCAACGTATCAATTGTGGGTGACCCTTCACAATGGATACGTTGCGTTTGCATTTGCGTATTTTTGACAGTGTCCTGTAGGTTTTCTGTCAAATTTACGTCAACGGAACACAAACGTAGCTATTTTGGCCATGCTCTTACTCTGAGGATCACTGCGAAAAACAAACGTCCATATTGTTGTCCCCAAAAAAGAATCCTGGCACAATACACGGATAAAAATAAGCATACCATCACAATACAATAATATAAAATAACATTTGAATATATTTCCGGCCGTGAATCTTAATGTTCATGAATAAGATAAATGAAAAATACATATTGTCATTATGTTAGATTTACTATTCACTCCATATGCTAGGAGTTTCAACAGTAGTGAAATAATACAATCAATTTTAATTGACTCAAATTTAAGATACATAACAAGCCCCCTTCTCTATTGTCTCAATGTACATTGAATTCTATAGTTGAAACAATAACTCCTATTGTCATTTCATCGTTGTGGACATTTCTATTAATTATGTATAGATGCTATTGTATAGTAACAATACATTTAATAGTAATCCTATGAGAATTTTTTTTTCGGCTTTCATGCGAGTTAGGCAACAGAAAATGCCGCCAAATAACAATTACGGAAATTTAAGAAAAAATTGTAGGACCACCACTAGGATTTTTTTTTTATTATACTTGGAACCACGAAAAAAAGCCATTACCATTATTTATTTACACAACGCTCATATTTGAAAATAATATATACGTTTTCAATCGAAACAGTTCCAAATTATTTTCATCGGCAGTGTACGATTTATGCAGAATACGCCATATTGTGGTTTGAATTTTTTTACAAATCCATGCAATATTGTATAAATTGACTGATTTTTTTTTTTTGCATGTTTCTATCCAATCAATGGCGCGTGAATTTTAGTTGAGTAAAATAGAAAGTTCCACCATAAATCTCTTGTCGCATATTAATTAGACTACATTGCAGCGTAAATTATCTTTTCGTAACATAAATCAAATTATCGATTTAACTGTGTTTACAACATTTGGCAATTTCTTTTGATTGTAAATAAAACTTATTTTTGTTTTTATTTTTATTATTGCGTTCATAAATAACCGCAATAATGCAGATTATGGATGACATTTAGCTTGGATTCAAATTGAAGTATAGCTATGTTACATGCATGTGTTTTTTACAAGATTTGTTGCCTTTGATAGCTTGATAATAACCATTTAGTATTTTTGAAGTAATCGATAACCTTATTAAGACATATCATTATGTTACAAGTATGCTACTGAGAGCATCGTAAGGCATAATCATTAGTCGCATTTATGCATTGCAAAACATCTCTTGTGACTTGAAAGATGTTATATAAACTTCAATTTATTGCGCTGTTTCGGTGTTATAAGTGTAAAAAATTCGGTAAATTTAACTTGAACAAAAACATGTGTCTATGTCTGGAAGATGTATTTTTTACTTTTACATAACAAGTTGTGTTACTTCGGCATTTTTGCAGGATAGTTGCCCGGCATTCTCGCAACATGTCCTGCCCAGCGTATCCTTCCAGCTTTTGCCACCTTATGAATACTGGGTTCGCCGGCGAGTTGCGCGAGCTCATGGTTTATCCTTCACCTCCATAGTCCGTCCTCCTGTACTCCACCAAAGATGGTTCTTAACACCCGTCGCTCAAAAGCTCCGAGTGCTCGCAGGTCCTCTTCAAGCATTGTCCACGTCTCATGCCCGTAGAGAACAATCGGTCTTATTGGCGCTTTGTACAGGATGCACTTCGTACGGGAGCTAGGTCTGTTTGACCGTAGTTGCCTGTGGAGCCCATAGTAGGCACGACTTCCACTGATAATCCGCCTCCGGATCTCACGGCTGTTATCAGTAATCAGTGAGCCGAGATAGACAAATTCATCGACTTCTTCGAACTCATCGCCGTCGATCGTTACACTGCTGCCCAGTCGGGTCCTGCCGTGCTCGGTTCCGCCTGCCAGCATGTACTTCGTTTTGAACGTATTTATCTTCAACCCAATATTCTCTGCATCGCGCTTTAGTCTGGTGTACTGCTCTGCCACCGCCTCAAATGTTCTGCCGACAATATCCACGTCGTCGGCAAAGCAGATAAATTGACCGGATCTGTTGAAAATCGTGCCTCGCATGTCAAACGTCGCTCGTCGCATAACACCTTCAAGAGCAATGTTGAACAGGAGGCAAGAGAGACCATCACCTTAGCTCCGAGGTGAAGTTCATTTCACACACCAAGTTACCCAAGAAGGTGCTGCTGTGGCTGAAAATCAGCGAGAAGTAGATGTCAAAACCGCTCTTCTTTCGCTCCGGACTGGCCGTGGACGGGGAAATTTATATAGACTGTTCCAGAAAGTATGAGCACACTTTCAAAATAACAAAAAAGTCATGTTTTTTTTAGTTTTAATAATTTTATTTGGCAAATCATGTTTGTATTTGTGTTTTATACAATATTTTACTCTCGTTTAATCAAAATATTTAATCATAGCCAAGACTCCTAACTTTTCCTCGAACATGACCCATTAGCTTCTGCACAGTGGTACTTCCCACCATTTTGACCACTTTTGGCCAATCTTTTTAAATTTTTGGATGTCGTCCGCTGGTTTTATGAATTTTCGAAGCTTTGCTTTGGTTAAAGCCCAAAAAGTCTCGATTGGCCGTGCCTCCGGGCAGTTCGGCGGATTCATGTCTTTCGGCACGAAACATACATTTTGACTTTTGTACCATTCTAAAGTGTCCTTTGCGTAATGACATGACGCCAAATCAGGCCAAAACACTACTTGACCTTCGTGCTGCCTGATCATCGGCAATAATCGCTTCTGGAGACATTCCTTAACGTATTTCTAAGTGTTCATCATCTCCGTTGTGATGAACGGACTAGATGTTTTACCACACTCGCATATTGCCTGCCAAACCATAACCTTCTTACCGAATTTTTCAGTAAAAATTGCCTTCTCCGTTTCGGGGATGTCTTTGTCTTTACTTACAGTATAGAATTTTGACCCGGGAAGCGTTTTGTAATCTAGTTTCACATACGTTTCATCGTCCATTATTATACACCCAGAACTTCTACACAATAACGAATCGTAGAGTTTGCGGGCCCGTGGTTTCACGGACGCGGCCTGTTTTGGGTTCCTTTTGGGTTTTTTCTGCTTCCGGTATGTTTTTAGCCCAAGTCTTTCTTTGGCACTTTTTTCGCAACATCCCAAACGGAAGTCGCTGGTTTTCACTTGTAGGCATCCCTGATCGTTTTATCGATATCCGGACTAACAGGACCGGATTTCCGACCACTCTTTGGCGCATCTTCAAACGTACACTGTTCTCTATATTTTCGAATCGAAGATCGTACCGCTCCGACGCTTACACCCTCTTCCTTGGCCAATTTTCTCAAGGAGAGTCCGCTCACATTGCACCATTTGTGCACGATACTTTTTCGTTGTTCCGGAGTAAGACCGCGCATTTTGATAGGTAACACAAAACTGAGCACTTTTTTGATGCTATATCATTCAGAAATGTGCAAACAAAAAGACGCAGCCAAAACAGGTTGAAATATTTCATTATATTCAAATTGACCGTTAAAATAAGGTGTGCTTATACTTTCTGGAACAGTCTTTAGTACGAAATGCCTGCCGGAAGTTGCGTCGTTCATCAAGAAATACCATAAGGGCGAAGACGCGGTGTTCGGGCCGGATCTGGCGTCGGCCCACTACTCGAAGCGATCGTTGGAGGAGATGGAGCGGCTGAATATCGATGTGGTACCCAAGTCGGCGAACCCTCTCAACGTCCCCCAGCTGCGTTCCATCCATAATTTCTGGGCCAACCTGAAGCGTAAGATTTACTCCAACAATTTTGTCGCGAAAACTGAGGAGGAATTGATAAATAAAACGAAGAAAGAACTCAAAAACATGCCTACACGCATACTTTTGTCCACCATGGCTAATGTTCCGGTTAACTGACGGAAGGCCGCTCGCAAGGGCGTAGCATTTTTTTGCAAGTAAGCTTAAATAATTACCTTCCATGGGACATTTATCAAAAGCAATTATCTGTCTTAGCTTTTTTTTATCGTCATCCGAAAAAAGTCCATTTTTTTAATGCAAACGTTATGGTGCATCTATATGTGATTGACAGCGACGCAGACCCCCTGATGTTATTGCATGCCATGTATGGTCAATATTGTATATTATGGTTTCACTTGAAAACCGAATTTATCGACTAGCGACAATCGATTTTACTCTCATTCTGTACGTTATACCTAATGTCGGAAGTAGTGCACTGTATGGCGCATCTGATGCGCTATACAGCGCGTTACTTCCGACATTAGGTTCAACGTATGGATCGACTGTAAAATCAATTGTCGCTAGTAGATAAATTCGGTTTTCAACTGAAACGATAATAACATTTTTATTTCCAATCTTTCTCTGATTTACCATAAGGTTGCCATAAACCTTGTACCAACGATGACACCGGCATTCTCGCTACAGGAGAAAGCCTCCGTGGTATGTCAAGGAAGCTGCACATAAGTTTTAAAATATGTCACTGGTTATTTTTCAAAAGTAGACATTTAATTGCTAGCTGGGTGGCATTATCTTGAATTATTAAACATCGACCTTACAATACTCTGCTTGAAAAATGGCATTTCATTTGAGCTGCGCAAATCATTGTTATGGTCCTTAAATGTAGACTTGCATGACTTTCCACAGAGATAAATATTTCTAACCTCTAAACATCTTTGTGAAATTTAAGAGAGACGCGTTCGCAGTAAATGTACAGCGATTCCAAATTGCACTTTTTTTCGATTGGCATGCATCTCATCACTCATTATCGTTCTACTTATTGCCTCATCTACTCTGCAAACATTTTGCACTTTGATGCACTGCTTAAAAGTAAACACTTCCGATCTACCTGCACGACTCGGTCGGGTCCAATCAAAAATTATACGATGACTCAGCACACTTACCAGTAAAGGCACGTTGCACGCACGTCATTGCCTGCAGAAGCGTGATTCCGCGAAGCAACATTCGCACTTGACCGCTGCGCAGCCTTCACTATACTGCCAGTCGAATGAGTCTCCCAACTGCAAGTGCTGTAGTTTCTACCATTCAAAGGCGCCCCCACTGACTGATCCCGGTCAAAATGATTAATTTCTCAAACTATCGATTTGAGAGAGAAGAACGACTGTGGCTGTTCGTTATCGTTGATTGTCACACCTTCGTGCTGTCGACACTTTAAGAAATGTGTTTTACATTTTACCGGTGATAAATTAGCGAAGGGACTACCGCGAACACGGGGATATTCTAAACCCATTAACGCATTTGATATGAATTTATCTATACAATGTGTGTAAGGCGGCACGCTATGTTTATCGCTGATAAACGAGAGGTTTGTGTTACAAAACGAATGACTATGGTATTACTGTTGGTTGCCAGCAAGTACACAGGCGACGACGTCACATCTCCACGCTGATAAACTCGGTCGGTACGCCATCCATCATCACCAGTACTGCACAGAAAAAAAATCTGGAGTTTCATTGCGATGTAAATATTGATGCCTGTGAAACTGTTTATCATTCCACACGAGGCAGCAACTTTCAAAAAATATTACTAAGAAAGACCGGATTTTGCGTACAATATTTTAGCAAAAAAAAAAAGTATGAAATGCCTGAGAACTTTACACGTTTTAGAATGTAAACTTGTATGGTTTGTACGCTCCATATACTACCCAGGTAACCAATAAGCATTGGCATATGCAGTAGAAAGCTGCTTTATGGATAAACCCTAAATCTGGATTTCAGATGCTACAAGCATTATATTTGCACTGTATCAGCATCTTGAATGCTATCTGTTGTAAAGATGAATTTCAAATGCTATTTAAATGCTTGTAGCCTGTAATGAGCACTTCGAATGCAAAAAAGCATTAATGTAGCATTATCTTAGCATTGCAGTAATGCAGCCGTATATTGGGCCAAAAGCGGCATTTATGTTGAATTTAAGGCGACTTAATTGCTTGATAGGCTGCCGTTAAGATGCTTTGGAACTGCTTATTGGTTATCTGGGTAGTATGTGCATGATATTGACCAGACATTTTCACGACTTTTTCGAGCTGTGTGTTTATGGATCTTCATTTTTTTGCTATATAAATTCATTCATTTGTACAGGTTCAATCGTAACAATTTTACAAGGCCAAGTTTTCATGTTTATATACATCAGTTATCTTAGAACTAAGATTAAGGGGATAGAACCGATTACTCGCGGCCGTCTCGAGGTTAATAGGAATTACAATTGTATGGATGGGAAAATTGTGTTGGAAATTTTTGATCAAAGCATAAGGAACAATGGTTTCTTATATCTAGAACTTCAAATTACAATTTTTGAATTGAACGTTTTCAAATTTAGAAAAAATCACTCAATCACTCACACACAACCACACTCACACAGTGACGCACACATTCTTCAAAAATTTAAAATAAACAAGTTAGTTAATCAAACTACAATTTATAATTAAGTTTCACAAACTCCAGATCGCGTGCAGCCAAAATGCCTCGAATCGGTATATTAGGTTGTCTAAGGGAAATCATGACTCCACGATGCTCAGCACAAAACCAAATAACGTGGTCTGCGTCCTGGTAACCTTGTTCACATTCACAGAGATTGCTTTCTCCCAGCCCAACACGGAACAACTGGTTAAAGAATAGTGATCAGACATCAGGCGAGACATCACACGAATGAAGTCTCGACCCACATCCAATCCCCCAAACCAACATTTCTTCGACACCTTGGAAGTGGTAGAATGCTAACGAAGCTAACGAGTGATATCTGACGAAAAGTATAGAAAAAATCGTTGAAGACTATTTTTCGATCATAAATATCGCCTTCCACAGCGCCCACCCTTGCGAGCGAGTCCGCTTTCTCATTGTCAGGAATCGAACAATGAGAAGGAACCCAGACAAAGGTGATAATAAAAGAACGTGAAGATAAAGCACTTAGAAGGCCTCGTATTTTCATTAGAAAATAAGAGGTGTGCCTTACCGGCCTCAATGAGCGAATAGTCTCTATAGAACTAAGACTATCCGTGAAAATGAAATATGGATCCGGTGTAAGTGAGGCAACAGTTTCCAAGGATTCATCTGAAAGAATTCATTTTGCCGCCAATGCCGTTAAAAAAAAATATTGTAGGATTTAAAAAACAACAACTCCGTAACAAATAGAGTCTTAGAGTGACTGTATATTTTCAATATTTGCGCATGCGTAGATTCGCTCCTCAGTTTCAGGCTTTATTCGAAAATGAAAATGTACTCGCCGGAGAATATATTGTTTGAGGAGGTCGAGAGAATTAACGAAGCGCTAGACTATATTTTGTTAAGTTTTGGACTTTCTGAGCGATCCACGAATTGCTTTTTTGGTAAGATAGAGATTTTTTTAAAATAAATTCTTACAATTTAAAAAACAAACAAATTTTAAATTTTTAATTTTACTAAAAAAAAAAGGAAATTCCGCAAAAGTACTTTTTACCCTTCTTACACCAAAAGAAGGGTATTAAGATCGCTTGAAAATTCGACTTTTTATCCGAGGCCCAGAGGGCCGAGTTTCATATACCATTCGACTCAGCTCGACGAACTGAGCACATGTCTGTGTGTATGTATGTGTGTGTGTGTGTGTGTGTGTGTGTGTGTGTGTGTGTGTGTGTGTTACAAATAATGTCACATCGGTTTCTCAGCCATTTGTGAACCGATTTCAGTTCTGTTGACGGCAAATGAAAGTTACAACATTCTCATAGAACGCTATTGATTTTTTTTATTCGGACATTTCGTTACGAAGATATCAACGAAACAGTACTTGACGGCCTATTATAATAGTAATCAAACAGTTTAGTCTCCGATTACATACTGAGCTATTTGTGTACCGATTTTAGTTTTGTTAGCGCCAAATTGAAGTTATAAAATCTTTAAATAACTGGTCAAAATTTTATTATGGTTGGATAATCCTTCATGGAGATAGAACCAAAACAATACCTGAGAGCACATAATTGTGAGATGAAAATATACTCGTTGCAGTTCAAAACCGAACAAGACCACTCACCCCAATCGATGCCGCTTGTATTCTATTGTTCCGCATCTGGTGCGTTGTATAGCACATACAGCGGATTAGCCACACTATGCGACTCTATAGAATTAGAGTACGATCGGTTGGCTCGAGTGGTCCGGTTTTGAACTGCAACGAGTATATTCGAAAATTACACAAAGTCTCCATTTACTATAACTACACAATTTTCAACGAACATGTACTTGTTAAGCATCTTGAATCCATATCAATAATCAAAATTGACGCTAAGGATTGTGTAATAATTCAATCTATGGACTGATTATATGGAATTTCTAATATTCATGTAATTTTCCCTTTTATATAACTAACATAAACAGGTCGTTGAAGACTATTAATGGCAATATTTTAATCACATCGATGAACAATACGTTCAGGATTGACAAATAATTCACTTTATAAACTGAATGTATGACATATCGAATATTCCTGGTTCTTCCTGGAATTTCTGATTAAAATATGTATACAGTACCATATTGGCCACATTTGAGTTCGTAATTCTGGTGAAGTGTAAGAAGGGTTCAGTCTCACCATCGGTGGATTAATTCAGGTTTTAAAAAAAAAAAAAAAAAAAAAAAAAAAAAAAAAAACATCCCCACCCCTAAGTCCCCAATTTTTTCCTTTTTTTTTCTTCCCCTTCCCGTTATTTTTTTACCACCCCCCAAACCATTCGTTTTTGTTTTTTTTTTTCCATTTTATTACGGAAAAGTTGCCACTGCTATGTACCTATTTTAATAATATCACGAAAAACATTAATCCCATCTGTGTACATATGTTAATCGTGCTGATTTTAATCATGAAAAAATATAAACAAGTTAACGCTCTCCACTACTACACCCAAAATTAAATTTCTCGCATGAAGTAGATCATTTGACACCACTTTAATTGTGTTGGATAGCCTGCATATAACCAAGACAAAATGAACGGGTTTGTTTGTTATTCTTCTTGAGAATATTGACAACAAGACTCACCATAACGTTGGGCATAGAATGCTCTATGAATTGAACTAGTGTGCGTGTTGATGTGTATGCTATACAGTATGTGAGCAGTGCCGCCAAATTCAACAGAGATGGAAAAATATTATTAAATGTGGGATTTTATTTCTCGGTAAATATTGAAAAAATCTACAATTAGAAGCATGTTATTATTTATTTAATCTATGGAAAAATAAACTAGTTTAACTTTGGGCGATTTGTAGCACTCCCACAAAACAGGTGATATTGATGTACTGCCAAACCCATTTCATTCGAATAAGAGTCATAATAAAATAGTTTGGCAACATCAAGCGATTACGTCGATTGTAAACACGGTTCAGAATAGGTGCAAGCGTATTTAAATTATTGTGAAAATTAATCCCATCGTGTTCTAGTATTTTATCACGTATTTGTAGATTCTTGTGTGGCAAGTGTAATAAATGAAGTGTGATTTTTATGGTTTGTGCAATTACGCAACGAAAATGTGTGAGGATAAAGTGCAATTAAAGAGAAAACTTGGAGTCTGGCTCGGGTATATTCCCTAGTACGGTTAGATCAATACGACGAATTTGTAGTGCAAAGGTAAGAAATTGTGTTGAAAATCTGACTGCTCATTATTTTTACGAAATTTAAGTCTCCGAAACGTTTTTGTAGCTTTTAATTATATTTAAGACCTAATTTTATTTGCCAGGATTATATATTTTTGGTTACTGCGTCCGTTTATTGGAGAAATTAAACATCTTTTTACGTTTGAAGTTGGATGACTGCAGAATGTGATGAATATATGTACTATGGTGAACATAGGCTCCGCTTCCCTATTAGCTATGTTTTGGCATAATTTATTTATTGAATTTCCTCCCCCAAGCTGAATGCTTATACATTTCTCTTAACACAGCTCATGAGATCTTGGGCGAGGCTTTGTTCATCTTCCTTACACAATTTCTACCAGTTTTTCTTCAGAGCTTCATCGGTTTTGAATGTTTTTCCGCTTTTCTTCAACTTCTTCTTCATTATCGCTCAAAACTTTTCGATCGGACGAAGTTCTGGTGTATTTGGCGGGTTCGCCTCCTTCGGGACCACAATAACGCCCTTCGCTTCGTACCAATCCATTACAGGCTTGGCGTAATGGCACGAAGCGAGATCCGGCCAGAACAGCGTGGGACCACGGTGAGAGCGGAGGAAGCGCAGCAAGCGCTTCTGCAAACATTCCTCTCGATAAATCTGCCCGTTTATGGTGCCGGTTGTAACGAACGGCTTGCTGTACCGTCCGCACTCGTAGATCCCCTGCCACAACAGGTACTTCTTCGCGAATTTGTCCATCTTTCTCTTCCGGAACCTCCATGCGGGACGTACCGACAAAAAACGCGAAGCCGGGAATTTGTTTGGTGTCCGCCTTGATATATGTCTCGTCGTCCATGACGAGACAGCCTGGCTTAACCAGCCACTCACGGTACAGCTTCCGCGCACGTAATTTGGCCACCGTGTTTTGCTTGTCAGTCCGTTTTGGCGCCTTCCTGACCTTAAAAACACGTAGCCCAGCCCGCTTCATGGTCTGCTGGACGAACCAATTCGACGAATTGGCCTTTTTGGCCACGTCTCGGGTGGAAAGGTTCGGTTTATTCTTAAAGTACTGCTTTATCTTCCGCGTCTTCTCTGGGTATTCAGTTTTCCGTTTTCAGCCGCTTCCGGCTTCGGTCTTCGTCTCCTGGAACATCTTCACAACGCGGGAATGGTGAATTCCAAGCCTTTTGCCGATCCATCTGTGGGACTGACCAGGATTATCGATCACCGCGCCCAAGATTTGCTGGCGTAGCTCTTCTTGTTTCGAATGCATCTTGAAAACTACTTGACAGATCGCAATAAAATTTTGCACACATAAACATAACACTCTAAACTAGTATTACCCAAGTTACACCCAAAACAAAGTGTCGCATTTTTTCCGAGTCCAATCTTTATTAGCGTTTAATTTGTAACCATATTTCGTGACGGTCGCTATTCTCACATTTTCATTTGACACCCTACCTTTTCCATTAGACGTAGTATATGCCAGAAAGTATATTATGTTCATGAAACGCACTTATGCACAAGCACCGCTTTGCGAAAAAATCACCAACCAAACGGCCATCTTCCACTGCACAACTACATCGAAGACAAAAGGAACGTTCTATATGGCCAGGGTCCCCAGATATAACATATTTGGGAGATTTACTTACACACTAGCGCCACGTATTGAGACAATTCTGAACTTCTGTTCCTCAATCAAAAGACCTTGACCTGCTGAATAACTTTGTCGAAGTCTATAACCATCCATTTAGTCAGGATCTGATAAAGCATTTTTAAGAAATTTACTTGCACACTAGCGCCACGTAGTGATAAAATTCTTAACTAATAGTCACCAATGAAAAGGCCTTTATCTCCTGGATCCCTCGAAAACAGAACCCGTCTAGATAGTCAGGATTACAAGTTATACCAAGTTCATACACTACCTTTTTTATTTTCGCGGACACGTCTCGCAATATCGTATTCTACCGCGATATTTGAGGAATTTCTGCAATCAAGGAATACGCTGTTTGGTTTCTTGAGGAATACACGTTGGTTTTATATCGATAGGTGCTTCTGCATCAAAATGGATAGGGAAAATCTACATGTGTTGTACAAAGTACAACAGGGCATGTTCGCAAAGGTGAAATGTTCAAAGGGTGCCCGAAAATGGTTTCGTTCAAAGTCTAACGATACGCTCGTGAATTTCGTATTCTTGATTGTACTCTCATACACTAAACGTCTTAGTCATATGGGACGTTTACCCCAAGAGAGGGGCTTCATTCACAACCAATTGCATACTTTGAGAATAATTGCACGGTTGTACCGACAATTAAGTCATGGTAAAGATAACTATTGCATACAATGTTTACGATAACCATGAAAATTGTCGAATTTACTACGTTCACGGTAAACTTGACTATGGTGATGGATACAACGACTATTCCGACACTATAGTAAATGTCGAATCAACTATTTTAATGGTCATTTTGACCATGATCATAGTCGGTTCAAAATCACTATAGTGCCATAGTCATCCTATCTCTATACTGCCATAAATGGTAAAATTGTCTGTCAAACTTGTCTCTGTGTACGGTTTCTACTGGGCCTATGTGTGTACAACGCTGCCAACTCCCAAATACTTGTCAACTCTCTTTTCCGCTTAATTTGGTTGCACTGAAAAGGGCCGTTTTGGTTTCAGAGGAACAGTTACCGCCGTCACCTTACTTCGTCGTGAAGCTGGCTCACTTGGTGACGGCTTTGGATCGCTCGGAAACGGCGTGTTTGGCTAGTTCTCCAGGCAGCAGCGGTCTGACGTTGGTTTGAACTTCCCGCGACGTCAGCATCATCCGCCGTCTACCGGGAACTATCTCTCGATGATTATTTGTGTTATTAGCTTTTCATTTGTTTCATTCGTGCCGGTCGCCATTTGTATAATTTATATTTGACTTGCTACTCTTGCCATAAGGTTGCTTTATATTTGCGCTTCGGAATACTAGAGACCGTTTAAATTTCCGAGCCGCGTTTGAAATTGTACATAAGAGCATCCGTAGCGGTGCGCGACTAAACTATATTTGATCACCCTCACCATCACTTCAAATAGTATCGGGCGCAACTAAAAGCGGTAGCAAAATTGTTGCGCGACTATCGGAAAGCATCGGGCGCTCAAATTTAGCAACGCGATAGTGGCGCACACGGTAATGTCAATTTACGCTATTATGACTACACGCAAAAAAAAACCGCAGTTGAAATTACCATAAAAGTAAAAAAAAAAAAAAAATAACGTTATAATATTGTGGGACCACAGCGAATTTTTTTTTAAAAGAAAAAACCCAAAAAAAAAAAAAGAAAAAAAAACCGTAAAAAAAACCCTCTAAAAAAAGGTTTTCGGGCAGTTTAAGCAAAGTAATTGGTGATAAAGCTAGCAGAAAATCGTCGATAATGGCCAATTCCATACACTGATAAAAAAGCAATGATAGTATCTATGAGTCCCACACATGAATGTTTGCCATTTGATCAACAAATGATATCTATTTGTAACCACACATACTTCCTATGTGTTCAAATAACAACTATGTGTGGCCACACATACTTTTCATTTACCACATAAACTTCATATGTGTTTCTCGGAGGGTTCTGTTTATGTGTGAACAAATGAATATTATGTGGAATTTTACATGGATTTTTGCCAATAAATATGTGTGGATTTTTACCCGTGTACAGTTTGAAAAATAGCCAGAAAGTTATTACCGATTTCAGTTTTAGATACTACTATGTTTAATCTCACTTCAGCTTTACTTGGATTCAACCATACTTTATTGATACTTTTTTTTAATGCAAAAAATATAAATCTGCAATACATTTGAACATTTGTTTCTCCTTAAGTGCAGAATTTGAAATACTAATCCGAATGGATAAATTATTAAATTTTATGTCTTTTTTAAAGCATCCTGTAAAATAAAACTACAGAAAAATACCCGATTTTCAGTAAAAAGTAACGATAAAAAATCGGTATTATTTAACGTTTATCTTCCTTCAATACTATTACCATAGACTAACTCTAAGACCAGTAGGTCCCGAACAAATACGATTTTTTTCTTGGCTCAGTCAGTACTAGCACATCGGTCCCAAGCTCGGTCCCAAGCTCGGTCCCAAGCTTAATAATGCGCCCCTTATAATGAACTAACACGAACACACTCTCAAATATTCTGTCAAAATAACACAGCAAATCAAAACAAAGGCGCAAACATGTATAGCAAGGTGCTGGCTTCAAGGTGTACTTCGGACCAAGGGGTTCTACAACAGTGAACCAATTTCAAATCGCTAGTTGCATATTGATTGTTGCTATTACCCAATATTAGGTAATTAAAAAAAATATTATTTTTAAAGTATTTTCTCGAACAAAGTAACCACCAACCGAAAAAAAAAAAGAAAAAAAAAAAAAAAACAAACAGGTAAAAAGAAAGAAAAAAAAAAAAAAAAAACACAGCCGCAGATAGTCCCCCACAAAAGCCCCCCCCCCCGATGCCCCAAAAATAAAATTATGCGAAAAAAAAAATTTTACCCCCCCCGGCCCCCAAAAAAACAAAAATTTGAAACGTTATTTAAAAGAATTTCAATCAAACAAACTTTATAGCTGGGAAAATCGAAAAATTCGTTCTTAAAAAAACGTTTGATCGGTCTTCTTTAAATCAAGTCACTTTGCCACGTTGTGTTTGTGTTTCAAGTTGTCGGAAGGTGTTAATGTGTTTAAACACATCTGTCAAAACTACAATCGAAAATGTATGCTTATTGGCAACCATGGACCATTTTGCCGTTTAATCCACGGACACTTATACATCATCTGAATCACATCAGTGCAAGCGAGAGGGAAACAAAACAGTGAGAAAACAAACAATCCATTCGTGTAAGTGGTGCCAGAAATAAATTTATCGTTCATGTGGTGGCGAGTGTGTTTGAAATGTGTCGAATTGTGTTTTTGATGGTGGTAACATTTGGTGACTGAATGACTTACCCCCTGGATCATGCTAATGTTGCTATGCATTTTTCTATCATGCTAATGTTGCAATGCATTTTTCGGCTCACATTAGCAATGATGTGACTCCAACTGGCTCATACTTTTCACATCACGCAACGTTGCTTCATACCTAAATATGACTGCCGCTACTCGTGGTTGCGGCTGGCTATAAACTCTCCATTTACTTGGTCAACCGACTGTCTAACGCTTGCTAACAACAACCAACTGAGTCATCAGCTATCTGGCCAACGGTTTTATCGCCAGTACACCCTCCATGGTACTTGTCACCGCCAGCTGCCAATCCAATACCGGCTCATTGCCACTCCAGACAACTTCAAGACCGCCGAACGAATGAAGCGTTACGTGAAAGTGTACCCGTTATGTATCGTTCACGGCTGCATTTGCGACCTCCTCCCCCTACTGTGCACCCAAATAACCACAAGCATTATATTATTGCACTTATTTAACCAAGAATCAACATCTCTTATGCGGGATCGCATCAATTCAACTGTTGTCAAGTAATGAAGCATTAGATTAGCTTTAAGAATACATTACCAATGCAATAATGCTACTTTAGCAATGTATTATGACATTAATTCGATCTTAGTGGGGCCTTTTTCAGCATTAATCCAACTTCAAAACGTGCATATTCCCTATGCATGCTAGTATAGCCTCGTGGTAATTTGGGTATTCAGTAAATTTACTCTGAAAAACGAAATTATAAGACATCACCTTGTATTTGGTTAACTATTAATGCACAAGTGAATTCTCCTGAATTCACTTGTGTATTAATAGATATTTGTATCCATGTATTTGTATGACAGTTATCGCACAACTGCAGCGCCGCCTACCAGGAGCATAACGACATACATTTGAAATGTCGGTTTAAAGTTTTACACAAGTAGCAGACCGAAGATGAACGTCTGTTCTCTGTGCTTTAAGTTCAATTCGCTATGTCCAAAGATGAACTAATGAACTAGATACAGTTTTTATTTCAATATTTTTAAGGATCATGCTAATGGGGGAGGTAGTTCATCAAATCTTCCGGTCTGCCTCTAAGCATCTTGCTGTGAGGTACCAGCGCAGAGAACAGACGTTCATCTTCGGTCTGCTACTTGTGTAAAACTTTAAACCGACATTTCAAATGTATGTCGTTATGCTCCTGGTAGGCGGCGCTGCAGTTGTGCGATAAATGTCATGTCAATGTTTATCAATAAAAAGCCTAGCACATAACCTGAACAATTTTGTTTGTTTTTCTGAGCAATTGTTTTTTATACCGGCTGTCCATATTAACTTTTACACACGTTTTTCAAGAAAAGTTATATGGACATCAATGTCTGTTCTCTGTGGTACCAGGTAGGTCTCCACCGATTGCCTGTCGATCTACCAAATTTGGAAGACGTCTGCATTGAGTTATCTCAAATTATAATAATCCGTCCACTATATCACAAAACATTGTGATTGGTTGAGCGGATTAGAGATAATGAATTTCACCAAATCTTTCAATCGTAATTCAAGGTAAAGATTGCATTTTTGGACGCTCAACTTGCTTGTTGCAGATGTGAGTTCCAGTAGCAAGATTGTTTGTAGAATGTAGTTGTACATATTGAAAGTTATCGAAAACAAAGAGTGATTCGAACATCTGATGGGAACGGTTGCGTGGTGGGGATCATAATTAGTTGTGATCTATATTATTCCTTTGCCATACTCGCCGGGCCGCCATATCTTGGAACAGGTGAACCCCTATCCCATTGTGTGATTGGCTGCAATAGCTTTCTTACTGTTGATATGAATCGATCCAAATTGGCAATCAAGTGTTAATATAAATTACCTTGTTTTCCTAATGAAAAACCACCATCACACTTTGTGAGTGGCCCCATTAGCAACCATAAATCCGAAATCGGTACTTATTTTTTTTTATGTATACATTTATTTTACCAGACAGCTATGACGATAACTCTTAGTATCTTTTCATAGAAATGGCTAAGCTCTTCAAACATCCGGGTGACTACAAGGATTCTACTTATATCTTTGTTTTTAGTTTTGTTTCTTTTCAGACAACAAATAATTTATTTCTACCAAATTTTGAAAACAATATCTAATATCCTGTTTTTCGTTATAATTGTCTCTTTTCACTCACAACTCCTTCCCTCTAATTGTTTCCTATTAACCTTTTCCTATCCCTAAACAATGCACGGAAGCTTATGGGACAAGTGGCGGTTAGCTATACGGATTATTATGCACGAAGACTTAGGCTGTGTAGGTTCTCACTCAGCTTAGGTACAGATCGGTGGCCTGCCATGGAGGGTGCTGATCAATAACAATAACAATATTTTTAAGGATCAAGGAGGATGCTAATTTACATTCGAAAGAAATTAATTCCAAATAACATGGAACAACTTCGCCGAAGTCCGTTATGTTCTAAAACTTGGTGGAAATAATTTATTCTTGCTAATTTCGAATTCCGGCCCAGTGTGCAGTAGCCAGTAGCCGCAAAAAATAAATCAGAAACTTGTTTACATGCATATATGCAGTTACTTCACCCTGACCGCCCTCGCCTCTAGGGTAATCCCGTCCAGCGGGGTAATGAATTAAATACATGCAATGTATAAACTTTCACTCACCACAATCGGTGCGCAATTTCTTCAACATCGGATTAACCGGCGACAGACTGGTAGCGCGTTTCATCATTTTCGATCGAATTTTACCAAAACTTTGCTAGCTTCTTAAATCTAAACAAATCACACACAAGCTCACACCGATATCTTCTTGCATTGATCGTTGCTGGACGAAGACTGACAACAAACAGTTTGTTCAGTTACTGATACGATGTGGAGAACATAAACAAACGATTAGGGCTATGAAGCGATGAAGGAACCCGGCACAAAACAGACGCGCGTGTGGGAACTTTTGACAGCAACACTGAAACGAGTCTTCATTTGCTTGGAGAATGATTTTACGGTAGATTTATGTGGGAGATATATTGCTGCAAATGATATTGACCTTTCTGCAGAAAATGATATCATACATTTAACTTTAAGACCGGATGGTCCCATCTAAATAATATTTGAATTTCTGGTTCATTTTACCGGTCCCATTCCGTCCTAAGCGATTCAATTTGGAGTATAAGACTTCAACGGCCTTATACTTTTTGACGGTCCGGGAAATCTTGTGTGGTTTGTGAGGTTTAGCGTTGTGAAAAATGGGGTTTCGAGCAGTCTAAGCAGAGTAATTGGTGATAAAAAGCGCATAAAATCGTCGATAATGACGATACTGACCAATTCCAAACAGTATAAAAAATAGCCAGGAAGTTTTTATCAGTTCAGTTTTAGAAACTACGATGTCTAACCTCACTTGAGCTTTAATTTGATTCCTCCGTATGGAAGAAAATATTTGATTTTATTGTGCTAGAAAATATTACCAACCAAGATTGATAAGATCTTACCCAGTGTTCGGAATAACTGAAATCCAAATGCGTACCCAACAAACTCAACATTCAAAGCGATTAATAAGCACCCAGGTTGATTAAATGTCGAAGTGCGGAAGCTTCCAGAGCTGAATAAAACTATAGTCATTTTGTTTTTATGAGTAAAAGCTCTTGGAACAGAACAAGAAGCTTTCAAATGATTACTTGTATTTGGAAAGAAAACATGTTTTATATGCTTTACTCTATTTTTTTATTGCTCTACAGTTCAATCACCAGGCTAAAAAAACTACAAGGTACAGCCCAATCAGCGGGTGGATAGTCATGAAGAAAACGAATATTTTTTTTTTGGCTCAGGAAGTACTAACACACCGGTCCCAAGCTTAATGATTCGCCCCGAAGACCGTAACTCTCACCAATACACTCTCAAATATTCTGTCAAAATAACATAGCGAATCAAAACAAAAACAAAGATACTTGTACCAAAAGGTACTGAAAAGCGCAAAAGTGCATGACAAGGTGCAGACTGTAAGATGTCCTCTGGAACTAGGGGTTCTTCAACAGTGAACCAATTTCAAATCGCTAGTTGCACATTGAGTGTTGGCCCAATGGGGTTGTGCGCAAAAGTGACGTAGGACTACGCAGCAATCTAATTCCCAATTGATTTAAGTCAGTCGGGAAGCTACGCTTTTAATCCGCTATAGAAAATATCAGAGACGAAGCTGTTCATAATACTTATCGCTTTGGAGGAAACGAAAGGTATCAGATTAAAATGCTTTAGCGCCCGGTAGATGTGGTGCTATACGTTTTCTTTTTCCGAACTTTGCTACTGGAACTGTTTGCCTTCCGAGATGGTGGAGCGAGAATGCACCATAAGAGCACATCCTGTTGATATGATTGACCAACTGGAGATCATTATCCTTATTGCTTTGTAGATGGTTGTGGTCTGTTTGGGAGTTCAGTCTATTATTTCCGATAGATGTCTAGGTCGAAAAAGTGCTACGTTCGACCAGCTTTAGGAAGTAAATATGTGAGAAAATTCTATTGTAAACTCTTTAGATAGCATTTGGTGGCTCTGAAAAGTGTCAAGAAAATTCTATTGTATACTCTTTAGAAAACTTTTGGTGGCTCTTAATGATGATACGGCCCCGGTTGTATTTTCTACGCTGGTTAAGAGAGCCACTATCTTTAACGCGTAGAAGATAGTTATGGATCTATTGGATCGTTGGTTGTCCAACTCGTTTTGCCATTTACTCCGAGACGCGGCGTTTAAGGCAATGCCATGTTCAGTCGGGTAATGCACAAGAGAAAAATTCAAACAAACTCTTTAATTGAAAAATTGATTTGGTCGGCTTTCTTCTTGGTATTCTTGGTTCAGTTCCTCGTTGTTGCGGGTGGCCATCTGCAGGTGAAGTGGGATAATTCTTGTCTCGTTGATGTCACGGGCGGCATTTCCCGCCGACTTGTAGGCTTTAGCAGCCATGTTTCTCGCAGCGAGATTGACGGGAGCATCGGCACCAATAGCCAAAAGATTTATATATTGGAATCAAAGCATAGAAAATGTCTTAACCTAATGCTGTAAACATTTTGGAAATCGATCGTGAAATTACTTAGTAATTAACGTTTAAACCTGACCGTTTTTCGTGACGCTCCAAATTTTCGCAATTTTAATTTGTACCCCAGTATCGAAAACACAGACGTAGTCCTACGTCAAAACATGGAATTAAAGCTTTTAGCTCCAAAATCGTTATCATTATACCAGCGGCTGGACAGTCCTGAAGAAAATGAATATATTTTTTGGCTCAGGAAGTACTAGCACACCGGTCCCAAGTCGCTCCCAAGCATAATGATTCGCACCTAATAACGTATCTCACACCAACACATCCTTAAATATTCTGTCAAAATAACATAGCGAATCAAAACAAAGCCAAGAATACTAGTACCGAAAGGTACTGAAAAGCGCAAGAGTATATAGTAAGGTGCAGACTGCAAGGTGTACTTCGGAACTTGGGGTTCTATAACAGTGAACCAATTTCAAATCGCTATTTGCATATTGATTGTTGATATAACTATTAAAAAACGTTTAAACATAGACTAACTCTAAGACCAGTAGGTCCCGAACAAATACGATTTTTTTCTTGGCTCAGTCAGTACTAGCACATCGGTCCCAAGCTTAATAATACGCCCCTAATAATGAACTCACACTAACACACTCTCAAATATTCTGTCAAAATAACACAGCAAATCAAAATAAAGGCGCAAATATGTATAGTTAGGTGCTGGCTTCAAGGTGTACTTCGGACCAAGGGGTTCTACAACAGTGAACCAATTTCAAATCGCTAGTTGCATATTGATTGTTGGTTTAAACATCGAAACGTTCAGCCATACAACGATATCAGAGATGTTTATTGCGCTTGCAAAGATGTCAAACCGGAACCTAAACAAGAATTTAATGGGTGATTTGTAATAAAAGTAATTGACACTTAAGAACTTAAGCTTCAGTCACACGATTTATATAATGAGTTACTGGCTGAATACAAACAAACCATTGCTAATCTTAAAAACAATCACAATTCGTTAAAACAATGACCCAACAACACAAGATCTATTTTAACAGCTACCAAGCAGGGGTGTGTTGCTATAAGACAGTGCTATCAGCGGGTGGATAGTCATGAAGAAAACGAATATTTTTTTGGCTCAAAAAGGACTAGCACACCGGTCCCAAGCTTAATGATTCGCCCCTAAGACCGTAACTCTCACCAATACAATCTCAAATATTCTGTCAAAATAACATAGCGAATCAAAACAAAAACAAAGATATTTGTATCGAAAGGTACTGAAAAGCGCAAGAGTGCATGGCAAGGTGCAGACTGCAATGTGTATTTCGGAACTAGGGGTTCTAGAACAGTGAACCAATTTCAAATCGCTAGTTGCACATTGATTGTTGGTGCTACCAGATATAAATTAAGACATTTATTCGGCAATTGTGCAACGCTTAATCCGTTATGTTAAGCTATCGTTTTTTAATATGTTATGGAACGCATAACCAAGGATGAAGAAGATGGAGAAAAAGGTAGCTTTCAATCCAGGATCACGAGTTCAAGTCTGGGATTGAGCAAAGTGGATACTGTATTAAAAAAAGTTCTTTCAAACATATGCAGAAATATGAATACCACAAATAATAATACATGAACAGCTACACAGAAACAAAAGCGTTCACGAAAATGAAAACGGAGGTTTTTTCCTATAAACGTGATTTAGTTCATGATTACGTGATTCAGTTCACGGTGTATTTTTGCTTGTTCTCGAATTCATGACTGCAGTTCACGGATTCGGGCACGGATTTTTTTCCGTGTATGGCCATAGTACATAGTACAGCTATTGTAACGCTTTCCACCTACCATGACTTCTGCAATGCAGATTACGACAACATTCTCGATGTAGCTTAGCAGTATTAACTGGAATGAAACCCTCGTCATGAACGACGTCGATAACGCCGCTACCACTTTCTCCAACATCTTGAGCTACTTGATCGACAGACACGTTCCAAAGAAAGCCTCTCCAGCCTCAATCTGCAATCGAAAACGAGGGCGGCTTTATGTAGGTTTTCTAAATACCAGTCAATAGCGTTACAGAACCATTACGTGACGCTCAACCATCGATACAAGCAGCTGGCTCGACGCTGCTTCTCGGCCCATCGACGCAAGCTCCAAGGCAAAGTGAAGCATAATCCTAACGTGTTCTGGCGACACATTAATGAGCAACGCATGGGGAACTGTTTACCTTCATCCATCTCTCGGAACGGGGTTATCGCTGAGTCCGTTGTCGACATCTTTAGCCGAAATGTTTGCAGATGTTTTCCATAATCATGCCCTCCAGCAAAGATGGTAAATGAACAAGATGTCCCAGTAATTATTTCCTAGAATAATCAAGAGGATACACTTTCTTTATATGATTGCAGCGACGTCTGGTGACAGCACATTGAAATATTCGATAATACATTCACATATACTAGCACGGATCATAGTGTGCGTCGAGATGTTGAGGGTTTGTTTTGATTGTTTTGATTCAATGTTGAAGTGTTTTCAAGTGTCCCCATCAGTAAATAATTGCTTGAAATCACCAAATAACGAAATCTCATAAGAGCAGCTGGTATGGAAATTCATTTCAAGTAGCAACGAAACGATTCGATGCTGGGATGGCAATTTTGTGCTATTAACTTTGCTTTTTGCAGTACGTGTTCGGGCATGCATATGTGTGTGTTTGTTTTGTCTATCAATGTGGTTCAACGTTATCTCGTTGACGATGAGAGTGGCGCTGCTATCTGTCTCTAAAATTTAGATAGAGTGAAGAGGGTCTGCCTCCAGCCACAGCAAATCGAAGTTGCGTCGAATGACGTCCCTTTGTCTGACCGGTGTTTCAATGCAATCCCTATCGATGATGCAGATATCGTTGCTGTTGCAAACAAGTTAAAGACACTTTGATTGCTGTTTGTTGTATTCTCCCAATACGCGGAGTAACAATCCATATCGAAATTTATCAGAAGCAGATAATTTCCCATCAACATGAGAGGCTGCCGTTACGCTAAACGGAACTATAAAAGCTTTCTCTTCATTTCTCTTAGTTCGAGCAACAACTTTCCACTCCTAGAGCCTCTCATGTTGATGGGAAATTATCTGCTTCTGATAAATTTCGTCAAGTTAAAGACGTCAAGCACCACTGGACCGGGCGGTATTCCATCCGTGTTTCTAAAACATTGCATTGCTTCACTGACCGCACCATTAGGCCACATCTATCGGTCATCAATGACGACCGGTAAGTTTCCAACACTATGGAAGGAAGCGTACATGTTTCCCGTGCACAAAAATAGGAGTTAGAAGAAATGCTGATAACTACTGTTTGAACTGGCCGTTTTGGAACTCGTGTTTTTCCACGTGAAGCAATATATCAGCGAAGATCAATATGGATTCATGCCGAAGCGTTCAACGATCACAAACCTTCTATCAATCACTTCCTTCATCATGGATGGGATTTCAGCTGGTTCACAAATGAACGTTATCTACATGGACCTATCTGCTGCTTTCGACAGAATCAACCATGACATCGCTGCGGCAAAACTGGAAAGGCTTGGCTTCGGCGCCTCCTTGCTTCACTGGTTCAAATCGAATCTTTGTGGCAGAACCCTCAAGGTTATTGGCGATGAGCTGTCCGCTTCGTTCCCCGGATTGTCCAGCATTCCTCAAGGTAGTCATCTCGGGAGGCTAATTTTTCTCTTGTATTTCAACGATGTCAACCTGATACCTCAAAATTTACATTCCCGTGGATTCGCTACGAGACGCCTTACAGTTTCAGGAAGATTTAGACACAATACAAAAGTGGTGCGAGGTGAACGTATGCTCTTGAATTTCTATGAGGAAGCCTCCTTTTATCTTCGATTATTCATTGGTTGGTACTCCTTTGCAAAGAGACAACCAAGTAAAGGACGTTGATGTGATACTCGACGATAGACTCACGTACAAACCTCACATGTCCTACATCAAAACGAAAGCTTCCCGAAATCTCGGTTTCATTTTTCGTGTGGCTAAAGAATTTCGAGACGTGTACTGCCTTAAGTCGCGGTACTGTTCGTTGGTGAGGTCCACCTTGGAATATGCTTCCCCGGTCAGGAACCCTCATTTCCAAAATGGCATCGAACGAACTGAGTCAATTCAACGACGTTTCATCCGATACGCCCTTCGTAGACTGCCTTGAAAGGGCCCTTTCAAGCTTCCGAGTTACGAGAGTCACTGCTTTATGATTCATTTGGACACTCTTCCATTCCTGGCTAATAGTCGTACCTTACGAAACACCTCCCTCCTTGGAGTTCCACACAGTGGAACCGTCTACGGGGCGAATTCAGGAATGATTGCTTTGCAACGTGCCTTTAATTGCGTGTCGTCTGTTTTTTATTTTAATACGCGCGAGACTACACAAGAAGACAGTTTTTGTTAACGTTAAGATAGTTTGTTTTCATCATTTTGAAACCAAATTAGTCTGTTGATAATTAAATCAAATAAATAAATACTTCGGTTGAAGAGACCAATGTTCGTTGTCAATAATTTTTTACTTCCATAATCTTGAACAAGCCATCTCAGTTCTCCGATCCTCTGACGATATTCGCTAGTGTAGCGATAACAGCCACAAAACCCACCAAGAACATTGAGCTTGCTGGTGTCGCTTGATAGTGTGACCAATCTCACTTTGAAAAATTTGCGTGTTGGCTTCTTCGATTATTCCAAAAAACAATCCAAAATTGCCGAAATCTATTGCCCCACTCATAACCTTTTCAAAAAGTTGATTCTGCTGAATACTGGATTTTTTAGATAGAATTAGCAATTAATAGTTCTGGTTCTGGAAGTCCACCCTGCCATATATCAACTTTCACGGGATACTAACTTCATAACCTGTACCATAACGTATCCATCTCAAAATCAAGTTTATTTAATTGAAATTAGTTGTTAGACCTAACTATTTTTTCTGAGGTACCAATATCTTTTCTACATAAAAACAAGAATCAATTCTTTAAACAATAAACTTTATTGTACTCTGCATCATAAACAAAATAAAACCTTAACTCCTATGCAATGGAACATTCTACAGTCTAAAATCAAATTACTCCTGTCAAGCTACTCGCTCATTCGTTCTTTCTAACTCCGCGGAACTCCTTGTCGGCGTAGATCAGGCTGGTGAAGTTGTTGACCTGCTTGACGCGCAACTTGGACCAAATCAAAAAGTTGTTCAAACCGAGAATCTGCGCCGCATTCAGTGCGGCCGCCTCCGGGTAGAGAACAGTAGCACATCCTAGCCCGGAAGGGAGGTTCAAGCTGGACCACACATCAAGGTTAACGTTCTCCGGCTTCACCGGTGGGCAGTTGATCACCGGATAGTTGGTATTGCCAGACAGGACTGGACCCAGTCCGTTAGAACGTCCTGCTACGGTGATGAAAACCAAGTTGCTAAGGACACCTTCGTATTCGTTGACGATGTGCAGCGTGGTTTTAGTTCCCTTATGGGCCGAGGTCACCCGAAGTTCTACGTTCAACCCAAGTTCGCGACAGTGTTTGGCAATCTTCTCGCAGTGATCCTTGTCCGAGGGGCTTCCCATCAGCACCACCACCAGGTGATCGTTCTTCGGCAGGATGTTGTCCAGCTGTTCGCTGACCCACATAAAGTTGCGCTTGACCGTATCCAGATCGGACGCGGTGACCGATGCCAGATTGCGGTAGACCTGTTTGTCCACCATGAGCCTCTTGTCTCCCGAGGGCCACAGACGCCACGAGTCCGAATCGATGACGTCCGCCACCAGTAGTTGACCGTCGGCGTCGACACCGAACTCGATCTTCATATCGATCAGGGCACAGTTGCGGGTCGACCAGGCACGCTCCAGAACTTCGAACACCAGGATCGTCGTCTGGCGCATGATGTCCACCTCGTCTTGGCCTGTGGGGGTGAGAAAATAAGAAGAGTGATGAGCAATGATGGGCGTTCGAGCTTTGTGTTGGTCTCAGATGCAACAAGAGTGGAATGTGTAAGAATTAATATAAGAGTAATAAAAGACACTGAATAGCGCAGAGATTTAGGGAAAAAAATTCCAAAAGAAAGATTTCCGAGTCACAAGTGAAATCATTAAAGATTATCATAAATATTATATGTACTAAATGTATACAAAATGCATATCAGTTTAAATGACTGTCAGGTCAGCCTAACTTGGTCTTGTATGCCTAGCCGAGGCCAGACATTTGTTTTGCTTTACATCTGAATCTCTTTACTATGGACCATGTAAGTATTATAGGCCTATTCTACGAGTCCAGTGAGTCGAAACGAGTCGCTCTCACTTAACGTAGCGACAATTGTCGAACCGAGTAAATTGACTGTCAATCGTCGCCTCGTGAAGTGACAGCGGCTCGTTTCGACTCGCAGAATAGGCCTATCAGCCTCCAAGATACATGGAATGGGAGAGATAAAAAGTTAAAGTGCGTTGCAAAGTCATACTTTTAAGAATTTTACATTTACATTCGTAGAGTTTATGTTTATGTTTTCACATCCTGCAACTTCCGGACAGCCGCGTACGTTTTACACACTCTAGTTCATGCTTTTCTGGCAGGATTAACATACGGATCTTCCACGCCGCGAAATTTGTGCTGTCGAAAAGCGGCAGGAATAGTCGTTCCGATCTCTCATCTTCCATTCAAATGCCGAAATACGCTACACAAGATCAATTTCCACAGAACTTGTGCCAGATTACTTTCTCTTCTGAGATGTTTATGTATGCCTCCTTCCAGCTTTTCCCAGTCTCTGCTTTGATCGGGCAGATAGCGTCTGATAGGGTTAGAGTGTTGAACGATTTCCATCGCAAACCAGATTGCCGACAGAGTGGAAAATGTATTTTATATTTCGTGATGAAACTAACAATTATATCAATAAATGTGCTTGTAATAGCGATAATCAAAACACTGTCACCTGCTGTCATGACGAAAAAATCGATGAGATTTAGAAGAAAATCTCCATTGTCGTTTTCTCGCCCGATGAGATTTTCTGATGTATTTCGGTAAAAATCGTACGTCATTTTTCATTGCCAGCCCTGCCCCTGAGGCAATCCTACTCTGTAGACGCCCCCTTCGGCTGTTTTAAGCACTAAGCGACGACGGCGCATGAAGCCACGAGAAGAGTTTGTTGGGGATGTTTAGTTTTTGATGGTTTGCAAGAAGCTTTTGTAAGTTTACACAGTCGAAGGCCTGAGACATTTCAAGAAAGATGAGTATGGGATGACCACCGTCTTGTTGGATGTTCTTTACTCTATTTACGACACAGTTTACGCAACCTTGAGCTTGTATGCTTAGACTTAAACGGTTGAAAACTTTCATGTCTGGTGATTTAGTCGGTCACCTGAGCATTTCACAAAGCTTTTTTTTTTTTTTTTTTTTGGGCCAGTGATGTAGTATATGAATGGAGACTGGATGAAACCTGTGGAAAACCATGACATCCCTTACAACATATGTGAAACGTCACGTATAGATTGGGAAGTCGGAGGTCCCACTGTTCGTCATGGCTCCATAAAATTCTTCACAGATGGCTCAAAAATTGGAACAAAAACGGGAGAAATCTCAGTGGCGATGGGAAACTATCCAACGGTTTTCCAAGCGGAGATCTTTGCTATAATAAAATTAAAAAAAAAAAACCTTGAGCTGAGCTGTTTTCCGAAATCCGAAGGAAAGGGCTGGGTAAAGATTTCTTATTTCAGCTATCTCAGCTAGTCGTCCGTTGATCGCGGAGTTGATTAGTTTAAGGCAGGTCTATAGGTCTATACGCGCTTGGAACCAACGCACATTGGGCAAGAACTGATGAAAACTAAGGAAAAAATCTGTAACTTTTGTCGCTTTTAAGCGCGGCTTATAAACAGGGCCATTTCCGCTTGGAAATTGTCTGGGAAATCGAATGGAACTGGTTTCAATCACCGCACGGATATGGTTGTGGAGTTATAGAGCTTATTTTACCCCACTTCCCCTTATATTCTTGAATAATTTATAGATATCTTTGCACGGAGTCACTCAAGATCAACAAAATAGTGCTAATCCCATGTGAAATTTCCTGGAAAATCGAATAAAGGTTGTTTCAACCACCGCACGGCTCTGTGAACGAAGATATGGCTGGTTTTACCCCACTTCCCCTAGTATTCTTGAATAATATTATAGTTACTAGATAATGCATGTCGCTGTCGTCGCTGTTGACAACATATCATGGCGATAACTGTCAAACGATTTGTTTACATCAACAGTTGGTGATAGATCAACCGGCAACATATGAAAATTGCCTAAGGCTAAGGTATTTATAATTTCGAGCTACTAAGTCAATTCGATTCATTCAAAATTATTTCAAACAATTTACGTCATGACTAAAATTTAGCGTGACTAAAATTTAACGCAAAACTAAAGTCCTATTTTGCACGATCTGAATTTATTGAAGAGAATAATAGTTCGACGCTTTTTGGTGTATGAGGCATTTTAACATAGTATACTGTAGATTGAAGTTCAAATTCATCAACATGACCTAAACTATAAAATTCAAAAGCTGATCTTATTGTTTTGCCGTAAGTGGTGTCCTAACTTATAAAGTGGTGACCAAAAAAATATGAATTTATCACAGATTTATGTTATTTCTAGACTATAGCCGAAATTCCAGCTAAATTACATGACAATTTGTGTGAAAATCAGGCTTTGGCATTATTGTAAGGCCTGTACTCGAAAAAAATGCACCATTTTTATCCGAGTGTAACTTTTTTGTCCGTGGCTAAAAATTGATGAAAATCTGGGTATAACTAGTTTGGAGTGGATTGTTTACATGTGCAAAATTTCATAACACAGTGGTTATTGAGATGTCATCGAAACAAGAAGAAAATCGCCGGAGAATTTTGCGCGCCATCATGGAAAATCCGACTGCGACCATGAGATGGATCGGAAGACAACTGGGAATCACCCATACAACTGTGTCTCGGGTGGTAAAATCGTTTAAGGAATCTCAGACGACCGAGCGGCGGGCTGGAAGTGGAAGAAAATCGAAGACAGCTGACCCTGTGAAGGCCTGTGAATTTCAAGTGTAATCCGAACCTTTCGATTCGCGACGCGGCTCTGAAGGCAAAGTGTTCCGCCTGGTTCGTTCAGCAAACCATGAAACGAGCTGGGCTTCGTGTATTCAAGGTCCGCAAGGCACCGAACCGGCGTGATCAACAAAACACGGCGGCCAAATCCCGCGCAAGGAAGCTGTATCGAGAGTGGTTAACGAAACCGATGTGTGTGGTTATGGATGACCACACCTACATCAAGGCAGACGCAAAGCAGATACCGGGGCTGGAGTTCTACGTTGCCAAATCACGGTTTGATGTTCCGGAAGACATAAGGAAGAAGAAAGTGGACAAATTCGCCAAAAAATACTTGCTCTGGCAGGCCATATGCCAATGCGGTAAACTTAGTAAACCGTACATCACAACGGGTACCATCAACAGCGAAATTTACCGCACCGAGTGCCTCCAGAAGCGTCTGTTGCCCTTCCTGCGGTCCCACGGAGGCGAGACATTATTTTGGCCAGACCTGGCATCATGCCTTTACGTGCGATCGACGTTGGATTGGTACAG
This sequence comes from Aedes koreicus, assembly GCA_024533555.2. Taxonomy (NCBI): domain Eukaryota; kingdom Metazoa; phylum Arthropoda; class Insecta; order Diptera; family Culicidae; genus Aedes; species Aedes koreicus. Next base: position 39,515 of record JAHHFK020000842.1, on the reverse strand, counting down.
AGACAATAACGTTGTTTTTGTACCAAAAACCGCCAACCCCCCAAATTCACCAGAGATTCGTCCGATGGAAAGATTTTGGGCCACAATGAAGGCCAAAGTTCGAAAATCGTCCAAAGTGTTTAAGAACGAGCTGGAGTTGAAGAAAGAATGGATGAAAGTGACCAAAAAGGTCGACTCCACCATTGCACAACATGTGATGAGGGGTCTTAAGGGAAAGGTGCGGGCTTTCAGCGATGGAATGGAAATTGAATAAAAAAATTATGCCGAAACATAATCCATATGTATTAGTTCATTCCCTGGAAGTTTCAACAAAATCCGACTAAAAATAATTTTTTGGCGAACACTTTTGTCTGGTACATTTTTTCGAGTACAGGCCTTATTGTCCGTCACTGTGGGTAAATTTTAAGCAGTAAGTAATAGAAACATACTAATTGAACACAATTAAGACAACCTTGTGATCATGCCCCGACCACTAGGAACCATTTGGGCAGTGTTTATAAGGGGAAGGTTTGCCTCCGTATGCATTCGTACGTGAGCAATTTTCACCTCGTCTTGTACTGTAGATCAGACTTATTGATTATGATGCGTTTGACAATTTGACAGTTATGTACCCACTAATGCGTTAAGATGTTCTAAAGCTTTCCTCAATGGAAACACTAGTGACAAACTCTATCTCGTACTATAATACGTTTTAAAACTCATTTACAATCCTTAACGAAACATGAAGGTTTCGTATGTTCCATATAATTGAACAACAAACAAGCAGCGTCAATACGACACAACAAACTTTACCCATCCTTACATACGCAACCCAGAAACGAGTGTTTTTTTTTTTCAAAACAAAACTGATAAAACCAAAACAAGTAGGCCGGTCAATTAACCAATCGATGACGTGCAGCATTGTTTTTTTACTGATCGGGAACGAGAAAACAACCCTTGCATCGCACTTGTTATTTGTTGTTCAATACTGAATAATCCCATATAAGAAATCTCAAGGAAATGAATGAGACCCCCACTGGATCGAGATCATGCTACATTGCAGTAAGGAAAATTTCTTATCAGTACCAGTCATGCTGTGTTGGATGGTTCCTTGCCTTCTAAGCGATTGATCTTCCGAGATGTTCAATAACAGTAAACAACGCTATTTGTTACCATGGGAACCCAGAGCAATGCTGACGTGATCAATTTCGAAGGACGAACGGGCTTGTTGATATGGAAACGCTTCTCAGGGCAAGGGTCAAAACAGCCATGATTACCTACTATTTACGAATTAAAATTTCCACAGCCGGTTGATAAGAGCAACCGGCATTTCAACATGTTTACCGACTTTTGTTGTTAGTTTGGAAAAACTACGTTAGGTAAAAAAAGAAAAATATATCGTTTACTCACCAATCAAAACTCCATTGACCTTGAAGCCAGCGGACACAATCTGCTCCTCGCTCCACTGGGGATCATCGTTGGCGTCGTCCTTGTAGAAAGTTTCCTGCTTGGGTGGCGAGAACCGGAAGCCTTCCTTTACGCCTGGGTTTCTCTTCAGGTACGATCCGGTGGCCAGCCTTCTAGTGACCCACTCGATCGGGACCATGTCGCATTTACGCGCCAAGAAGGCATTGTCGGAAACCATCCGAACGAAGGCTGTTTTCAGACCGGCCTGATTCAACAGTCCAAACACCTTGGCGTTGGTCTGGTTGGAAATCAGAGCCTTTCCCTCAAGGTCATGCGACCGAACGCCATTATGCGCCGTAATGCGATCTTTGTTCAGCAGAACCGAGTGACCTGGCATCGACGGAACGTCGTAAACCTGCTTGGTCTTGCCCTCGATCAAAAGCTTACCAAGCTTGATTCCGCCCACTGGGATGAAATTTCAGTGCTATCATTAGAGTTAACCATCAAAGAACCTTAACTTACCTTCGGTAAGAGCAGCCATCTTAGAATCCACTGATTACTATCAATTTACCTAGTTTAGCCGGAACGCACAACACTGGCTCAGTTTTTTTCTAGGCGGAAAACAACGTGCTCGGCAGCCGATACTATATAGTTAAAGCTTCACAAATTCTACACAACACTTGGTCTGAAGTCACTTAACTCTGGTGGCACACTAACGTAAAGTAGTTGCTGTTCAATTGAACCAGCCACTTCTTGCTCTTGATCATTTATATGAGCCAAACGGTGGTGTTTGTATGGGGACCTATAATTTGGTATGGCCGAAACAACACACATGGGCTGTGTCTGAAGAGAGCGCGCGAGAAGTGTGAGATCTCCGGTTTCAAATTTCAACAACGTGATTGCCTGGAACGTATATATACATGCATGTAGGTGCACACGAATATGGACTTGTTGGAGAGAGACGGTTACTTCAGTGTTAGTTGTAAGTAGTAAAACTGCAGGCGGGCGTCCTTCTCCCAATGATGTATGCGGTGTGTGTTTATATTCCTTATCATATTTATGTATGTGAAATACCTATAAGCCGCAATGTCGAGCTTACACATGACTTATTGACCAGGTCTAAATTTTAATACGGCATATATTTGAAAATAAAATGTCGCTACGAAAGTACTGATTTATTATCGTTTCAGTTGAAAACCGAATTTATCGACTAGCGACAATCGATTTAAATGTCGCTCCATACGTCGTACCTAATGTCGGAAGTATCGCGTTGTATAGCGCATCAGATGCCCAAGGAAACACCAATATAAAACAAGAAAAAAAGAAATAGACTCACCGATAAATACGCTTTTAAAAACAAACACAACAATAATACAAGAGTAGGTGACCAGTGGCGGGTTTCTCACTTCGCTTTCTTCACATGCGCTAAACCCTCAAAAAAACTATTTATTATATTATTTGTTCATCTCGCACCACACCGTACATTTTATATATCGTCTTCCCCCCTCACCAATGTTGCTCTCCTCTTGCTGCTGCTACTATCATTACTGTCTATTTAATTTTAAACGATTAATGATCAAAATTCCAACTTCCCATAGTTGATTTTAATAAAAGTACAATGTAAAAAATACCATGAGCAATGAAGAAAAATTGTTGGTTTTTTTTTTGTTTCTTTTTTTTTTTTCTTGGAAATTAAAAAACAATTTCCAAGTTCCAGAAAGGGGATTTTTAAAACTTTCAAGGTACTCCCGTAAAAATTGGAGTTGAATAAGGAGTGTATCGAATATAAGCTATCGACATACATTTGCGTTGTACGCATGTATTTGTGATGGTTTTTTATGCTCTGAACACTGCATGCTATGCGTTTGACTGTCAGCTTTCTTTTGTTTACTTGTTTATGCGGTTCAAATTCTGCGTTTTCAAAATGTCGCGTATTGAAAAGGAAGTGAAAATTAAGGTTCTGGACACATGGCTAAGTTAGAAGGGTATTACTATGCGGAAATTGGCGAAGCGGTTTGGAATTCATCATGCGAGTGTTAAAACCATCATTAATAAGTTTGGGGAACACTATTCTTTGGATGAGCTACCAGGAAGAGGCAGAAAACCCGGTTCTTCCAACCCGAAACTGGAGCAGAAAGTGGTATCTCTAATCATGAAGAACAAATCAATGTCAATACGTGATTTGGCCAAAAAAGCAGGAACGAGTGTCGGAATGATCCAGCGTATCAAGAGGCGAAACCACCTGAAGACCTACAAGAAGCAGAAAATCTCGAAACAAAGGGCAGAACAGAAGAAGCGAGCAGCAACAAGGGCCCGGAAATTGTATTCGCGTCTTTTGCAGCGTCCGGATGCATGCGTTTTGATGGACGATGAGACCTATGTAAAGGAGGACTCAAAAACCCTTCCAGGTCCACAATACTTTACTGCCGTCGTTGGGGAGGATGTGAGCGATGCGGACAGGTCGATTCAAGTGGAGAAATTCGGTCGAAAGGTACTGGTATGGCAAGCAATATGTTCCTGTGGTTTGAAGTCAACCATTTTTTACACTACCGGAACTATAAATGCGGAAATCAATCGATCTCAGCGTCTCCAGAAGAGATTGTTGCCTTTATATAAGAAGCATAGTACACCTCCACTGTTTTGGCCGGATTTAGCGTCGGCTCACTATGCCAAAACCAATCTCAATTGGCTTACGGAAAAGGGTATAGATTTCGTTGTGAAAAATATCAATCCACCAAATTGCCCTCAGCTTCGACCCATCGAACGTTACTGGGCAATCGTGAAGAGGGTCTTCAAGAAGACTGGTAAGCCAGCTGGGAACATGCAGGAGTTCAAAAAAATGTGGGCTCAAGCGTCCAAAAAATGCGATGCAACACTTGTCCGGAACTTGATGAAGAGCATTCGATCCAAAGTTCGAAAATTCGTGAAGGAATAACTTAAATTTCATCCGGTCTTCATTATGTTCAAGTTTAACCTCGTACAATAAAGGATCAATTTTTTTATGAATAAAATATCGGTTTTCAACATAATTTGAAAGAAAGTTTGTGGATAGCTTATTTTCGATACACTCCTTATTCCCTTTTCCTTTCCCCTAATTTCCAATCCGCATTCCCCCATCCTTTCCCCCCCCCCCTTTCTCCTCAACCCAACAACCTTATTCCCAACCAAAATTTTTTTTTCCCTCTCCCATTCCATCCCAACCCCCCTTTTAAGTCCATGGGGACCTCATCTCTTCTTCCGGTGGTTCCGGTCGCAATGTAAACGTTGCTCTTCAAGCCACAGGTACAGATGGCCTGCCACACCAGATATTTCTTCACGCAATCACACTTCGTCAGCATCGGCGTGTACAACTTTCGCGATCGTGCTTTGGCTGACGTGTTTTGTTTATCGTCGCGATTTGGAGTCACCACTTTCTTGTAAGTCGACAGTTCAGCTCGTTTTTTAGCTCTATCCACGGTTGAAGGCGCCACTCCTAGCTTCTTTGTGACATCTCGGACGGAGAGGTTGGGGTTCCGCTCGAAACAGCGGGCAACTATTTTTGTCGTCGCGGTGGCCTCCGGCTTTCGATTTCCCCCGATCCAGCTTTCCTGGCTGTCGACAAACGTTCACCGAACACTTTTAATACGTTGGTAACAGTTGATTTAGCCACATTCAACAATTTCACCAACTTGGCGTGAGAGTAGTTTGGATTTTCGCCATGCACGTGCAAAATTTTGATGCGTTGCTTCTCCCCAACAAACATCGGTGTTGAATAAGAGCTTGTTCGAACAAATTTGGAGAAGCTATTCAGCTTTTCTAGAAGAAACCGCTGAATAGCTTCTCCAATTTTGAAAGCTTAATCAACACCGATGTTGTCTTCCTACATTTTAAAGTAAGGCTAATTTCAAAATCAAAATATAGGCATGATGCTACACGTATACATCTTCAAAATGAGGGGTGTGCAAAATTTTTTAATGCACGATGAAAGGAAATGCGTCAAGTTTATGTCGAAGAAAATTTTGACCGAAACACCCTTTATTTGGTCTTTTACCATCTAACATATCGTTAAAACTATATAGGAGTTTGTTAGTTTATAGTTGTAAACTATAAGGGTAAATTTCCTAATAATAACAGAAACGATCGTCAACAATAAGGGAAATGGTCCAGGAATGGTTTGTGATTATGCGGGGTGTCTTTAATAGTAACAACAATAAATATGAAACTAGTTATTTAAAATTGGTTCACTGTTGTAGAACCAGCGGCTGGATAGTCATGAAGAAAATGAATATATTTTTTGGCTCAGCAAGTACTAGCACACCGGTCCCATGCTCGGTCCCAAGCTCAATAATTCGCCCCTAATAACGTATCTCACACCAACACACCCTCAAATATGAAAGCCAAAAAAAACAAAAAAAAAAAAAAACAAAAAAAAAAAAACTCAAAAAAAAAAAACACACCAAAAAAAAAAACCCCGCCCCCCCCCACCCACAGGGGCACAACCCCAGGAAGCCGGAAACCCCCGCCCCACGAGAAATCACTGGGATGTTGGATAGTTGGGGAAAGGTTAGCAGCAGGGTTCGTTTTGATTAACGATACGCTGAAAGTATGTAGCACTTTAAATTAATATACAAACGACAATGTTTCACATTGATTACCCGTACAGACAATATACAATCACCAACAGGACAGAGCCGAAGATCACCAACACATCCTCAAATATTCGGTCAAAATAACATAGCGAATCAAAACAAAAACAAAGATATTAGTACCGAAAGGTACTAATGTACTTCAGAACTAGGGGTTCAACAACAGTGAACGATTTTCAAATCGCTAGTTTCATATTGATTGTTGGTAGAACCCCGTGGTCTGAAGTACACATTGCAGCCTGCACCTTGCAATCAGTCTTGATTTTCAGGGAACTTAACAATGACCACCTAAAGTTCCATGCGAAAATCAAATGATAACTCGTGACAACAAACGTAATCAGAAGAATGAACGTTCGATTTTCAAAATTCTTTGATGTTCATTTATGTAAACAGGTTCATTATCAATATGAATTTCAAAATGTCCAACAACCCCCAGAAACACCCATCTCCCCCCCCCCCCACCTCCTCCCCCTCCTTTCCCAAAAAAAAAACCCCCACAAACAAAATTTCCACCCTAAAACACCCACCCACCCCCCCCCCCTCCCCAAAAACCCAGACACGGTACCAAAAAGGTCGGTATCGTGTTCGAAAGAAATTTCTTTTTCTATCCCAAACCCATGTAAAATTCCGTTCACGGAATCGGAAAAGAAAAAAAAATCTTTGAGTGGTACTCACCTAAAAAGAAATCAGCAACAGAAAACAAAAAGAATTGTGAAGGCTACTTTGAAGCGAAACTTCACTTTTCCTTGCGGAAAAATCATCGATTTCATTATTCCGCTTCTGAACCGTCAGTTTGTTTTTACTTTTGATTCTCGCGAATTTTTCAGCCGTCAGTGCTTGTCAAAAGTGATCTCAGATACAAAAATAATAAATCTCCGTCGGTTGCAGTTCGGTTGCTTTAGTTCTCGCAAAATTGTTCAATTTGTCAGTGGTTGTTTCGGTTTGAGGAAAAAACTCGGTCAGTGCTTTTCATAGAGATTTCGGGTGTTTGGATAGAATCTCAGTTCTAAGCAATGGAGGAAGAAATTAACGATATCTGTACCGTGGAATACCTGCTCGATGAAGAAAGTGGTAACACGTTTGAAATTAACGATGTTTCAGATTTCGAAATAAACAAAGGCTCTAAAAAGATGCGGAAGTGTAAGGAGTATTTCTCACCCGAAGAGAAAAAAACGTTAGCTTCAGAGGTCAAAAAGCGCCCTTTACTATGGGAACTGTCTGATCCACAACATTATAACACCAATGCCACTAACCTTGCGTGGCGCCAAATTGGAGAGGTTTTGAACAGAGGACGTAATTATTTTTGTTGTCGTTTTTGAAATTGAAATTTTACTTATCAAAACCGTATATCTTATTACAGAAACCCAACCCATGTAATTGGTGTGTCTGTGTATTTATATTTTTGATTCTTCTATTACAGCGAGCGATTGTAAGAAAGCGTGGATAGCCTTAAGAGAGAACCATCGTTACCACATGAAAGCGCACCACAACAAATCAGGCAGCGAAGGAGGCATGCCTCTGGTCGGACAAACTGTCGACGACTTGCAGTGGAAATATGCTGCCGACTTATCATTCCTACCGGACAAGTCAAAGAAAAGAAAGTAAGGATGCTCAATTATCTTTGATTTGATTTTGTTTGAAAAAGTTTACTTTTCTACAGGACATACAACACAGCATCTGACGTTTCAACGTTTGAAACAGAGGATGAAAGAAATAATCAACCGAGCACTTCAAACTATGATTATGTAAGTACATAATATGGTATTGATAAACTGACATTTTCGGTGTACCCAATAAAAAGTCCCCAAAAGAAAGTCCTTTTTTTTATAAGGTGAAGCAGGTGAATCGCTTTCGGGTTAACCACTTAAACTTACTTCCAAACCAGATTTCAGGCACAAAATAACAGCTTGGTTCCTGTCATTTTTGCACTATCTACATACTTGGTAATCACCTACCTTTCACTTTCCAAAATTTGCTTCTACAAAACTGAAATTGTTGCATTGTTTTTCAGCAAACTCGTCCGAAGCGCTCTAACCGTGACCGGGAAGACGACACAGTTGCCAATTTGGCCGACAACATAAACAATTTAATCGAACACCAACGGTCGCTTCAGCATGTCCCAGCAGAATGCACCCAAGCGCCGCTGGTCAATTATGTTCAACTGGCAAACATTGACCGGATGCTACAGCTGCTTCCTGAATCAAGCGTGGAAGATGCTTGTTTTGAAATCACTGTACTGCTGTATAACAAAATCAAAGCAAAGAGGTTAACATAAACCAAATACACAAACAGAGATGGGCTCCGAGAAGAGTAAACCAATTATTGTTTGCCAGCGGTGAATTTGGTGCGAGACCATTTTCAGTCATCTTTTAGCTTGGTACCAGATATTCGAAATTAAATAAAACTTCAACTTACATCTGACTAGTTTTTATTTTTCAATAGTTTACTCCACAAATGCTGCACGACGCTGCCACGGTAGAGAACCTATATCAGAATTAACGTATTTTTTCACTTGGTTTCTGATGTATTTTCCATAGTCGCTTTGTCTTCCGATATGTGATGGGAGAGATGAATGAAATAAGGAATCGTCTCGTTCATTAAGTCTCCTCCTCCATTCACCTTCAATCAGCTTACCGTCATCGCTTATTTTATCGATATATGAATTCGGACAATATGTTTTCGATTTGTTTTTCAAGAGAAAGTTGTGCAGCAAACAGCAAGCAGTCATGATTTTCTGCACTCTATCAGGAGAACAATACAGGGTTTTTTTTAGACACGCCCACTTTGCGCATAGTATGCCGAAAGCATTTTCAATGCATCTTCTGGCACGGCTTAACCGATAGTTATAGATGGTTTCATCATCAGCCAATTGCCTGCCACTGAATGGTTTCATTATACGTTTACACAACGGGAACGCGTCATCACCAACAAAGTAGTAAGGAAGTTTGATTCCATTAACTGTTGTGTTTGGAGGGAAGCACAAACGATCGTTTAGTATGGCTTTACCAAACTTTGAACTTTTGAAAATTCCGCAGTCCCCTTCGCTTCCATATGCTCCGATGTCCAAGTAAGTGAATCGATAAGAAGCATCACAGATTGCGATGAGGGATACGGAATGAAACCCCTGTACAAGATGAATATGTATTACCAATTTTGAATTTCGTAGTTTTATCCAGGGTTTTTGAAACTAATTCCCCGATCAATGCACTCGTTGACATATATCTCTTCTCAGACAATGTTTCCCGTAATACGATGTAAGACATAGTAATTGCACATGGATTTTGCTACAATTTCCATCCATCGCATAACGACAAGCGATTTTTTTATATAGATATCCGAGTATATCGCGAGATATCGGAGTGCATTGATCTGAGAATTGGCTCCAGAAAACCTGGTTAAAATAATGTGTATACTGAACTGAAATTACCTTATAGTTATAAAACATGGTCCCGGAGTTCACTGGAGCTTTTATCGAAACGTGCTTTCCGTCGATTGCTCCAACGCAATTTGGAAAATTCCAAACTGCATTGAAGCTGTTGGCGACATCCACGAAAAGTTTGTCAGATGGCTGGGGCACTGTGTCGGCCAAAACCTCACTAAGTGCATCGCACACTTGGTCAATGATTGGCCCTATATGTTGATTACTGATTCGGTAAGTAGATGCTACATGACGCTGTAAGTCTCCTGAAGCAAAATATCTGGAATACATAGATTAATAGTATTATGATTAAAATGATCTAAAAGACGAGATTGTTGTGTTACTTTATATACCAATCAATTATACTAATTCATTTGGTACCTAAATTATATACTTACTCCAATGCAACGGCCAATTTCTGCATCGGTGCAATAGCATCGTATGGGCGAGTGTTTCGTTTTGGTTTAAGCTTTATTTCTATCATTTTAAACAGTTTGTTGAATTGTCCTGCCGTCATGTGGAAATTTTCATGAAAAATACGGTGGTTGATTGACATATCAAAGAACTGTTGAATAGAAAAAAGAAAAGAAAAATAATAAAAATTAATACATGTTTAATGTTTCAAACGGAAATTGACAGCTTACTGCAATTCTCGAAAAACAATAGAATAGGGCCTATCAACTTTTTCAAGCAAACGCTTCTGAGCCTTTTTCCTCGCAAAGCGTAAGCTACCCACGCAAACCAATACCAAACCAATTAAATCGAATGCTGAATTAAGTATCATTGACTATACTACCCATGACGCAGCCGGAACAATAAAAATATTCAATGTTATGGAGCGAATTGAACTTGTTGGAGTGGACAAGCGGAGGTATAAACAATAATAAAATATAATAAATAATTAATACATAATAATATAATATATACTTACATCTGCAACAAATCGCCCTTTTTGGTTTCGTTCGGCCAGGTAACCATTGACGCGGCAAGTCGGTTTTTTCCGGCGACAGACTTTGTTCTTTTGCTTCACTAGTATCACACTTGTTGCCGCAATCACGACAGTGTTCAATATGCTGGTATAAATAAAATAAATTTGTTACTAGTTGATAATAATTAAAATAAGTAGCTAAATACCTTTGTGAACAGGGATTCATATTTTTTCCAGCCTTTGCAGCGAAAAACATAAACTTTTTGGTTGAAGTTTCCGTTTTGTTTTGATTATGCATTAATGTGAAGCTGTGAAGCTGTCAAAATTCCGTTTGGTAAAAATGAACAAAATTCCGTAACCTCTTTACTTTTTAAGTCGACACCGACCTTGTGAGTTACGTTATTAGGTGCGAATAATTAAGCCTGGGACCGAGCTTTGGACCGATCATCTTGAGCCAAAAACTATATCCATTTTCTTCTTGACTATCTAGCCCCTGCTGAAAACCGAAGCCAACTATTAAGGTGCAACGGTGCGAAGTTAAACTTCTTCCATAGATGACCAAGAAGAAGGCTAATATTCCAGCTCTCCATCTCTAACCCATCCTTTTCAGGACGGTCAATTCGGTTTTCCCAGTCAATTGATTGGAATTTCTCTATATCTCATCTAACCGTTGCATATTCTCGTCAGTCTCTTTCCCGATAAATATACTAAATGATTATTACTTATTAATCTTCTTTGCGTTTTTAGCATTTTTTACTTATTTTTGTTATTTTTTGTTCATTATCAAATAGTCTCGCAATTTATTTTTAATTTTTTTTTTTTTTTCCCCACACGACCCCCACCCCCCCCCCCCCCTAAAAGGAAGGGGGAACATCTATAAAATATGTCACACAAAAAAAAATCGCCCCCTTGAGCAATGGAAAGCCAACCGGCAACCCCCCGGTTTTTTTTTTATTTTTTGTATAGTTGCTTCAAGCATACACACTTATTGGAATTATAATATTATTTATTTGATTTAACCCTATGACAGATTTGTAAAAGTGATGGCTCTTTTAACTATGAAATATGGTTGATTCAATTCAAAAATTGCTTTGATCTGAACATATTTGGTGATTAAAACAAAATTGTGTTTGTTATAGGTTTCAACTATCGAGATTGTTATTTCAATCCCCCGTCATTCCTTTCCGTGAACATGTAAATGGACCTACCTATGCTGCCGTTGCAGAAACCAAAACCAAAATTCCTACGGGAATTCTGATGAATTTGATTTAGGTAGCATTTCCGCTCCTAAATTTGAATTTTTATAGCAATCGTTAATCGATATGATAACCGATATGCTAAAAAAACTAACTCCATGTTTGATGCTATCCAAACTGGTATTAAATTTGCCAATAATATTGTCATTTATTTGTTCCAAATTTATTAATATTTACATTTCATGTTAATCTAGGTGCTCCAACTACTACCGTAACGTATCAACCTTAATTGTTAAAATATGTACCTAATTTTGTTTACATTGTTCATGCCTTAGCAGTTCAGTATTTTAAACAGGTTTTTATTCCTGCGTGTCAGTATAACAATAATAATCTTAAAACTAAAAACAAACTAAAATTAATTTTAACTAAGCATAAAGGGAATTAATCATTGCAAAAGAAGATTGCAACGATTTTTGTCTGAAATTATTAATTATTTTGTTGGACATTTGTTCTAAAGTCTCAACATTCGAAATTCTATGTACTTCGTTAGTACTGTACCAAGAAGGCAGCTTCAAAATCATCTTCAGAACTTTGTTCTGAATCCTTTGAAGTGTTTTTTTTTTCCTGGTAGCACAACAACTAGACCATATTGGAACAGCATAAAGCATGGCCGGTCTAAAAATTTGTTTAAATATTAGTAGTTTGTTCTTCAGACAAAGTTTGGATTTTCTGTTTATAAGAGGATATAAACATTTTATATATTTATTACATTTGGCTTGAATGCCTTCAATGTGATCTTTAAAATTTAATTTTTGATCAAGTACCAGACCAAGGTATTTCACTTGACTTGACCAAGAAATTGGAACACCGTTCATAGTAACTATGTGACTACTACTAGGTTTCAAAAAGGAAGCTCTAGGTTTATGTGGGAATATTATAAGTTGAGTTTTGGAAGCGTTGGGAGAAATCTTCCATTTCTGTAAATAAGAAGAGAAAATGTCTAAACTTTTCTGCAGTCTCCTGCAAATGACACGAAGACTTCTTCCTTTAGCGGAAATGCCTGTGTCATCGGCAAACAAGGATTTCTGGCAACCCTGAGGCAAATCAGGGAGGTCGGAAGTAAAAATGTTATATAATATCGGCCCAAGAATGCTACCCTGAGGAACTCCAGCTCTAACAGGTAGTCGATCAGATTTGGAATTCTGATAATTTACCTGCAGAGTTCTGTCAGTTAAATAATTTTGAATTAATTTCATAATATAGAGCGGAAAATTAAAGTTTTTCAATTTAGCAATCAAACCTTCATGCCAAACACTGTCGAATGCTTTTTCTATGTCTAGAAGAGCAACTCCAGTTGAGCAGCCTTCAGATTTGTTTGAACGAATTAAATTAGTAACTCTTAAGAGTTGATGAGTAGTTGAATGGCCATGGCGAAATCCAAATTGCTCATCTGCAAAAATTGAGTTTGTATTGATGTGAAGCATCATTCTATTCAAAATTATCTTTTCAAAAAGTTTACTTATTGAAGGAAGTAAACTTATTGGTCTGTAGCTAGAAGCTTCAGCTGGATCTTTCTCGGGCTTCAAAATTGGAACAACTTTGGCATTTTTCCATTTGTCAGGAAAGTATGCCAAATGAAAACATTTATTAAATAATTTTACCATGAAAGACAAGGTACTCACTGGGAGTTTTTTTGATGAGTATATAGAAAATTCCATCATCACCTGGAGCTTTCATATTTTTGAACTTTTTAGTTATAGTTTTTACTTCATCCAAATCAGTGCCCCAGGATTCATCAAAAATATTTTCCCGGGAGGAAATATTCAGATAATCACGAGCAACCTGATTCTCAATAGGACTAGTAAGACCCAAACTGAAATTATGGGAACTCTCAAACTGCTTAGCAAGTTTTTGAGCTTTTTTCACATTTGTTAACAATATTTTATCACCTTCTTTGAGCGCTGGAATAGGCTTTTGAGGTTTCTTCAAAATTTTGGAGAGTTTCCAAAAAGGTTTGGAACTCGGGTCTAATTTTGACACATTATTTTCAAATTGTTTGTTCCTCAGGGCAGAGAAGCGTTTTTTAATTTGTTTTTGCAAATCTCGCCAGATAACTTTCATGGCGGGATCGCGTGTTCTTTGATATTGTCTTCTACGGATATTTTTCAGACGGATCAAAAGCTGAAGATCGTCGTCTATTATAATTGAATTGAACTTTACCTCACATTTTGGAACTGAGACAGCTCTTGCTTCGACTATAGAAGTAGTCAGAGATTCAAGAGCATTATCGATATCATTTTTAGTTTCCAAAGGAATATTAGGATCAAAGTTATATTCCATGAATGTTTGATATTGGTTCCAATCAGCTCTATGGTAATTGAAAGTAGAACTGTTGGGATTAGAAATTATTTCTTGGGATATTTCAAAAGTTACTGGAAGGTGATCCGAACCGAAGTCAGCATGGGTAACCAATTGGCTACAAAGTTGACATGAATCAGTTAAGACCAAATCAATAGTTGAGGGATTTCTTGCAGAAGAAAAGCAAGTTGGGCTGTTTGGATATTGGATAGTGTAATAACCCGCAGAACAATTATCAAATAGTATATTACCATTGGAATTGCTTTGAGCATTATTCCACGAACGGTGTTTTGCATTAAAATCACCAATAATGAAGAATTTTGACCTATTACGGGTAAGCTTCTGAAGGTCACCCTTGAGAAGATTCTTTTGCTGACCTACGCATTGGAATGGTAAATAGGCAGCTAATAGTGTAAGTTGACCAAATTTTGTTTCAACAGAAACCCCCAAAGTTTCAAAAACTTTGGTATCAAATGAAGAAAGAATTTGATGTTTGATACGCCTATGAACAATTATGGCAACGCCACCACCTGGACTATCAAGACGATCATTGCGGTATACAAAATAATTAGGATCCCTTTTTATTTTATTACCTGGTCTTTTCTTAAACCAGTTACAATGTCTTAAACCAGTTACAATCCTTCAGTTACAATGGCAATATGTACGTTATGAACTCGTAAGGAGTTAAACAGCTTGTCTTCATTATCTTTAAGAGATCGAGCATTCCAATTTAAAATATTCAGTGTCTTAATACCCATTGCTGAATTTCAGGGTCATGACAATATTGTTTGCAAATTTTATACCAGTTTGAATTGCATCAAACATGGAGTTTGTATTTAACATTCCATTAATCATATCGATTAATGATTTCTGTAAAAAATCCATTTTAGGAGCGGTTATGCTACCTAGGTCAAAATCTTCAACATTTCTGGTAGAATTTTGATTTCTACCGGCTGTAACGGCAGCGTAGGTATGCATTTCCATTACCTAGCTGTACATTGTTAGCAGCAGGTAAGAATGGAGAATTGAAAGCTTGCGCTCTGTTTGTACTTACGGGTACATTTGTACGTCGCTGACCATTGTTAACAGCAGATAGCAGTGGAAAATTTGACGGTTGGGCATTGTTCGTACCTACCGGTACAAATGTAGGATTTACTCCTCGATGACCGTTGTTAACAGCCGAGGAATGAATACCTGGTCGGGAAAGTGAAGCGGACCCTACCTGATGCTCAGCACGAAAATGCAAGACTCGCAAAGCACCACAATTCGCACATTTAAAATTTTTGGGATCCTTCACAGGACAGCTGTCCTTGGCATGAGAGGAATCGCCACAATGCATACATTTGGCATCCATGTGACAATTTTTTGTCCCGTGACCCCAGCCCTGGCGTTTACGGCACTGCGTGAGATGTTGGAAATTTCCTCCAGTCTTCCTAAAGTGTTCCCACTTCACTCGAACATGGAGCATGAGGCTGGCTTTTTCCAATGCCTTAAGGTTATTCAGTTCATTTGATTTAACATGAACTTAATAAAATTCGTTAGAAATCCCATTGCGAGAATCGCCAGGTTGGGATTTCATTTTCATTTTTGTTACTTGAACTGGTGTAACTCCAAGCAATTTAATTAGTTCTTGTTTGATCTCATCCAGGGATTCACCACTGGACAGACCTTTTAAGCCAACGTTGAACAGACGTTCCGTTTTGGTGTCATATGTGAAAAATTGGATGCCTCTTTGAGCAAGATACTCGAGGAGCAGTTTGAATCCGATCAAGGTTTTAGCCAATACACGGCATTCACCCCGACGACCAATTTTATAAGAAAATTTGGAATCTTTAATGAAATTCGTGAGTTCCTTACGGAGACCATGAAAATCGGAGGTTGTTACCACAATAGGTGGAACCTTTTCTTTCCCCACATTAATTCGGGAATGTTTTGATGAATTTTGTCTGACTGATGGATCATTCTCATCATCGGTGAGAATATCAAACTGATTGCTCAAATCAATATCGTTAGAAGGGGAATCCAGAGATTGCCCCTTTCTTTTGCGTTTAGGCGCCATATTCTCCAAAATGAGAATTTAAATTTATACGTTTTCTCCTAATCAACTTCCAAGCAGATTCTACAAGAATCCGAAGGGTCAAAGAGGAATTTTCCAAACCGATATCGAAGTCGAATTACCTCGCGTAGGGTCCAGACAAGGATCGGAACGGAGTAAGGGTAAAAAAATAAAAAAAAATTTGCAGGTAATGTTAAGCACTGAAAATAGCTGTTTAATTTTGTTATAGCTTTAGGTAGCAAGAATACTTCCTTCAGCAAAACGAAAATAGAACCGCACGGCATGAGAGCTCCCGCGTTCAGAGTTGCACGCGTGAAAAAAGAAAGAAGACAAACATAGTCAGACATGTCCACTATGATGATGCAGACCAAGCATTTGCCAAGCCACCACGCACATGTCTAGCCAGACACACCACTTAACGCCCACCATGCTGACGCAGCCAGCGCAGCGACCGTCTAACATCCTCGTCGGGCAGAAGTAGAAGTAGCGCTGCACGCATGCCATGCATGACGCGCGATGTCTGCGGTAGGCATGCATACCATAACTGAAATAATCTAGCGTAAAACAAAAGATACAAAAAGCACAGATATGCACGAACACAACAATTCAATCCAGCAAGTGTCAAATTAGCAGATGTTAACACAGATCGAATTTGACAGTAATGTTTGTTATAAATATGATGAATTTGTTTATGAATACCCATTACTTTTTTATAAATGTTTCATATCGATTAAAAAGCAGACCTTGCCCATTTGCATGATATCTTCTTAAAAAACGGTTACAGAATTGGTCTAACTACAAGAGATAAAAAAAATATATTTTTCAGAACTATAGCATGTAATAAGAATCACCATCAGCAGTTGATTAATTGTGATGGTCCACAAGAAACGTCATTTTTTTCCTAAAATTTCTGGAACCAAATGACATTTCACTAAGAAGATGCTCTGATATGGTTATTATGATGTTATTATAACTAACTGAAATAATTTGCAATGGACCATCATGAGCATGTTATTAGACTGCTCTCAAGATGTATTTTGGACTCAATTTCAACTTCACACCATAGCTATGAACAAAATTACAGTGCCGGTTGAAACTATGATTACAATTATCACTAAAAATTTCGAAAATGTGTTTTTTTGTCGATCATTGAGATGATACATTTTGAGTAAGAAAGAAAATTGCTCGATAATCTAGACATGTTTTTATGTTTTGAAAATACTTTCAATCGACAGTGTAGACCATGTGTCTAATCCACCATGACGATTTTTGATGATTCCAACAGAGATGCTACATAATTGCAAAATATTAGAAAATTTTCGGTTGATTTCTTTTAATCTTTAGAACGGCGCATCAATTATGCAAGAGTAAAACCAAAAGTTGCACCATAAAGGCTGCTTCGCATATGATATTTTGTTAAATGTTCTACGCATTTACAATCTTTAGATTTCTTATATTTATTAAACAATCAATTTGGACAAAAACGAATGTCATTCTTTTACTATGAGTTGTGCACATTCTCCTCATAAACAAACATAATTTTCACAATCACAACAATCTTAACAATCGTTGTTAACTTCTGTTCGTTTGACATTTATCTAACTAGCATGTCATGTTCAAGTATTTCTGCAATTGTTTTTACTTTGGAATTACTTGACTATAACCTATTTGTTATTGTGATGCTAGAAACTACCAAGATAAGACATCATCATGTTGAAAGCATGCTATTCAAAGTATTTTGAAAACGTATTATTAGTCCTAAATCTGTATCTAAAAACTTCTTTTGTGACCTTAAAGATGTTTCAAATTGATCGATTTATTGTGCTGTTTTGGTCATATAAGATACCAAAAATAAGTTATGTGTACTAGAAAAATACATGAGATAATGTTTTAGATATGAATTTTTGAAAATTACATAACAAGTTGTGTTACTTGGGATTTGTACCATCATAAGAACTTCATCACTTTTTGAAGCTATTGCGTTCAGCAGCTCTTCTGCGAGAATGGCAAAAATGCTCGGCAGATCTGAAATATTCACAATAAACACCGTTAACATGACAAAGAAGAACATCCATAATAATGTATTACCTTTAAAAAATTCAGTGACTTCCGCTGGCAAACTAAGTACCTAAACCACCAACACTACACTTTTCTTCTCTTTTCTCCTTTTTTCTTTTTTTTCTTCTAAAAAGATAAAGGAGCTTTTTGTTTTGTGTGTTTTTTTTTTTGTTTTATTTAATGAGAAGAATAAAAGAAAAAAACAAAAAAACACAATACAATGACATTACTTTTCCCACTACAAATAAAATTGAGCCCAAACCATCCCATTCAAAAAAAACAAACCTCTAAATTAAAAGGTGTGAAAAATAATTTACGGCAAATAAAAAAAAAACATACTCGCACAAATTTTTTATTCGAAGCAAAAATTGACCGATTTAAGTGCCAATTTTAATAATAAAAATTATTGATTTATTTGCAGTGTAGCGATGCGAAATTTCTGTTTACACTTCCTAAAGGCTACATGTGATAAAAATTAATTTCCAATTAGAAAAAATGCCCTACGCTCAATTTCAACTACTTCTATTCAATTCCACAACCTGCCGTGCTCTTACAAACCTATCAATACTTTCTCTTCACATCTTTGGTTCTAGCAGAAATTGTTGTTTACTCCTAGGGTTGCATGTTGATAAGAAGCATATTTCCAATTTGCAAACACGAATAAAAAGTTAAAAAAAACTGTGGCCTTTTCATCATACCAACACTCAAACCAAACGTCCTTTTCCAGGGCCGTCAAATGATTTCTAAGGAGCAAATAATAGAATTTTCTAAAATACTTTCTAACTTATGCCAATCCAACGTCCAATTAGAACAGCACCTGCGGGTTGGTTCATCTACTGTTTAATGCCTGGGACAGACATACAACGTACAGCGTTGTACAAAGAGTTAGTCTATGGTTGTACTCCTTTAGTCCAGTACGTGTTTTTGTGTACTGGATTAAAGTATTTGACAGTTCGTACAACGGTCAGCGTTGTATGTCTGTCATAAGTATAACGCAGGCTACGTCAAAACTGCAGTTTTTTCTTGTACACACCCTAATAAAAATCACGTTGAAAGTACAGTGAATCTTTTGCAAAATAACAGTGAAATAAATGGTAGATACTATAGGTCCTAAAGTTTTCAATGATAAGATAACAATTAAACGTTTTTTCCGCCACAGAACCTTCAATAAAAGATATTATTTTATAAGACATGTTGTTAAAACTCTTCTTTATACCGTTCTAGTTACATTTCAAAGAGAGCAACTGCTGTGATCGAAGAGCCCAGTTTGACGATTTCTGAAATAAATGGCTTATCACACTTTACACAATATTTAAATGTAATCCTACACTGGTTATAAGCAGTTCTGAAGTGCAAATTAAATGTTATGCTGAAATCCTGACAAAGAAATCGAGCCATTGATGCAGATGCTGCAGGATCTTAAATGGTATTAGAATGCAAAGATGATTCCAAAGCGTGCTGAAATTATTAATTAAATGAGAATGGAAAATAATATGCTATGAATTACAGGTATATATACCTGTATTGATGTATACAACTTGATGTATAGGTACCCTACACAGAAAAAAATCTTGTAGTAGAAACTACCATATTACCCGACTATGCCTATCTTCAAAATTTCAGTCAAATTTACTTCGTTTGTGGTAAAACCTTCAACATTTGCGGTTTATTTGACAGACTTCATATTGATATCAACCGCACTACGGTTGATCCAATCGCAGGCATGGTAAAATCAAACGTATTTATAGTCATTGTTGGTGTTTGTGCTTAATTTAACCCTCGAAATGGTAGTTTCTACTGCGGTTTTTTTTTTCGTGTACTCAACAATCATGTCCAACAATAAAATTCATTATAATGTTATGATATTGTATTAGAATATAATTGTAATTTTTTATTCGGGTAACCCTACTAATTTTTCTTGTGGAACTTGATTTCAAAATTCAGTGTGTAGGATCTCAATACTACCCCCACGACAATAGCAGATAAACTTACGGACGCGGATCGCGGGTACCACTATCAACATAGCAAAAGCAATTTCAGAATAGTTGTTAGGCCAGCTAAGTGGTTTTCGCGAATCTCGAGCCTAAGAAACCATGTGCTTCTCTAGGTAGCACCCATTATTGACGTTTAATATAGGTAAACATCTAGCATTTTACCTTGAAATCAGTTTTAATCGATAGTCTTTTTGAAGTTTCGGAAGAACAAATTCTCTGTAGTGTCCGTTTTAATTCCAGATCGTAGAAAACTCGATCCGTAAGTATTCATAATAGGACTCGTCGGCAATGCAATTGATGCACGATCAGTTGGTGTTGTTTATGTGTGTAGCGACGTGGGGTGGTGTTGTGAGGCGGCAACATCCGTACGAAAGTGTGGTGAATTTTTCCGCACTTCGCGTTTGCAAATGTTCCTGTAAGCGTGCAGAACTTTCAGAATAGAAGGATAGAAACTCAATCATCCAATCTTGTTTTCCTTTCTAATTCATTTTAATTTTTAATCTCCATCCTCAATGTGGCCTCGACTACGATTGGATTTGCTGATTTGGCGAAAACAGTTCAAATTTGTTTATTAATGTTCCCAACATTTTAACCCGATCGCTGATAAGAGAACGGGGTAAACATTGCGGTGCGAGAGGCTAGTGGAAAAAAAAACAAACAACAAGCAAGGATCGTAGATGTGGGACCAATACAAGTGTACGACGAGCGAAGTTTAGTGTGGTGTGTTTGCACGAGAAGGAGAGTGTGTATCGTGGTATGCGTGGTAGAACGAAAACATGGCTCACTTGGAGCGAATTTTAGCACCCGAAGATTCTATATTCTATGAATGATTAGTTTTATTGACGATAAGTGAATGTGTGAAAGGCTATGACTGAACACTGTACTACACGTTCTACCTAATACCAACAGGACAAGCGAGTAAACATTAAATTGGCAATGTGCTAATCTCTTTCTCTTTCTCTCGCACATACTCTCACGCGCCTACTCAATTCAACTGAGTCAGTTGTTAATAGAGAAAAAAGGGCCAATCAGCAACAGCAACCGACTATCGCCTATTCCTGACCAATGGTGATGGATGGGATGAACGTGTTAAATATGTTACGAGTTATTTCTACAAATCAGTTATTGTCAGTTTGAGCTCGGTTAAGTGAAGATCGAGTGTAGACAAGTGTTTACAGTGAAATAAGTGATATTTTTTTTTCATAAGTGAAGGATTTTTTCCCCGAAGCGACATCACACGAACATCTAATAGGATTTTTGGAGGTAAAACATGTTTTATGTGAGATGATGATGTAAGGAAGGAAGGCAATCGAACTGCTTTGTGTGGAATGTGTGTTTCGTAAATATTTCGGTTGGCTTGCTGCACGTGAGCCACAGGCGCGACTGGAGCTGCACGTAGGAGCTTCCTTCGGTGGTGATTGAAACATATGTGGACATAATGTAAATTTATGCTGATCTGGTAGGAAATTGCTTGCCCGAACTTGAACTCGTGGAACCTGACGGTGGTGTTTTGATTTAAAAATGTCAAACTCAGTGCGATTCGTTGCAACGTAAAGGGCTGATCCAGATAGGACCAGTTAAACGATCGCACTACAGCCGTGATAGATGTGCTTGACAGATCAAGGCCATTCTTGAGTCCCAAGATAGAGAGAGCGTTGAATCGAGTTGCATGCAAATTTTAAGTAATTATAATGACACTGACGTCCGAAGGTTTCCAGATAATGGCTTTGAAATTTTTTTTTTTCAAATGTGAAAATGAGAATATCTATTTTTACCTTTTACTGCATTTACTGTTCAGCTCCGGCAAATGAGGAATGTTTGATGGTTATGATAATCAATTCTCAAATTTTTACTTGTTTGATCGGTCTAAGACGGCGATCACCTAAGATCATATCCTTCTAAATCTCATCGTTCGATTGATGAAAAATCTCACGCTAGCGGTATAATCTTTGAAAAATTTTGTTCGCATCTCTTGCGTCTTGGGAAAAAAATACTCAAATATGGGGAAGTAGTAATGTACTCATAAATGGGTATGTGCACTTTTCGCGATTATGGGTATTCTTCACCCATATTTTGGTAAACTTAGCGTGTATCCTAATATGGATGAAATTTGAAACGTCGATCACTCATGACTCTCATGTCTTCTACGATATTCAACAGCAGCATATGGCAGAGTAAACATATCTCTACCAGATGCTGTTTTCAAGTCACGAGAATGTTTTGAGGTTCGAAAGCAATCGACGTTTTAAGTAATTGTTTACAATTGACTTTTAGGACCTAATCATGAGTTACTAGAGAAATGTACTTCAACTAGTACGGCTGAATGGCTCGAAATATGCAACAGCATGAGCACCACTAAAAAATCTACGAGTACGACGTCGGGTTGCCGATTAAAGTTTCACCGAACGTCCAGGTTATTGCAGTGTAACGACATTTGAATTTGATTTAACATGACACCTGTACCAGAAGCTGGATAGTCAAGAAGAAAATGGATATGGTTTAGGAAATACCAGCACATGGGTCCAAAGCTTAATTACTCGCCCCTAACTCACATGAACACACTCAAATATTTTGTCAAAATAACACAGCAAATCAAAACAAAAATAAAGCTCCTAGTGCCAAAAAGCGCAAGAATGTATTGTAAGGTGCAAGCTGCAAGGTGTACTGCAGACCAAGGGGTTCTACAAAAGTGAACCAATTTCCGATAGCTAGTTTCATATTGATTGTTATCTGTACCAACAATCAATAGGGTGATGCGCTGGTACTTCCTGTGCCAGAAAAAATATATGTGTGCGTTCATGTCAATTCTCTTGACCACTTGAATCAACAATCAATATGAATATAGCGATTTAAAATAAGGTCACTGCTTTAGAACCCCATTCGAATGAACCCGATAATCCACCCGCTATCCTCACACAGCACTGGGTTCCATCCATCGTAGCCTTGATAAGTCGGGTCAGCTTCCCCGGAAAGCTGTTCTCGTCCATGATCTTCCATAGCTCATATCGGTTAATTGTATCATATGCGGCTTTGAAGTCGATGAATAGATGATGCGTTGGGACTCTATATTCACGGCACTTTTGGAGGATCTGCCGCAAAGTGAAGATTTGGTCCGTTGTAGACCGTCCTTCGATGAAGCCGGCCTGATAACTTCCCACAAATCTATTTGCTAGTGGCGACAGTCGCTGGAAGATGGGATTTGGGATAATACTTTATAGGCGGCACTAAGGACAGTGATCGCACGATAGTTTTCACAGTCCAGCTTGTCGCCTTTCTTATAGATTGGGCAGATAACCCCATCCTTTCACTCCTCCGGTAGCTGTTCGGTATCCCAAATCCTGACTATCAGTCGATGCAGGCAATTTGCCAACTTGTCCGGGCACCATCTTGATAAGTTCTGCTCCGATTCCATCCCTTCCAACCGATTTGCTGTTCTTCAGCTGCTTGATGGCATCCTTAACTTCACCTATCGTCAGGGGTGGCTCCGTCACTTACTGCATCGACTACGTCTCTTCCATCGCTGTCTTGGTCCTCATCCTGTACTCCATTCAGATGTTCATCGAAGTGCTGCTTCCACCTTTCGGTCACCTCACGATCGTCCGTCAGGATTCTCCCATCCTTATCCCGACACATTTCGGCTCGCGGCACGAAGCCTCTGCGGGATGCGTTGAGTTTCTGGTAGAACTTTCGCGTTTCATATGAGCGGTGCAGCTGTTCTAGTTCCTCACACTCCTCCTCCTCCTGGCGGCGCTTTTTCTCCCGGAAGAGTTGGGTCTGCTGTCGCCGCTTCTGTCTGTATCGTTCCACACTATGACGGGTAGCTTGACGCAGCATAAATGCCCGCGCTGCGTTCTTCTAATTCAACACCTGCTGAAATTCCTCGTCGCGCGTAGCTTGCAGCAACGTCAGGTTGCTTTAGTCGCGCGAGATTGTTCTGTGGCGGGCGCCTGTACCGAAAGTTGTTCACGACGGAGAGTTTTGGGCGCATCTTAACCATCACTAGGTAGTGGTCCGAGTCGATGTTAGCGCCTCGATAGGTTCTGACGTCGGTGATGTCTGAGAAGTGCCGGCCATCTATCAAACCGTGGTCGATTTGTGATTCCGTTTGATTCGGTGACCTCCAGGTGTACCGATGTGGGAGGCTGTGCTGGAAGAAGCTACTACGTACGGCCATGTTTTTGGAGGCGGCGAAGTCGATAAGTCGAAGGCCGTTTTCGTTGGTCAGCTGGTGTGCGCTGAACTTTCCAATCACCGGTTTAAACTCCTCCTCCTGGCCAACCTGAGCGTTGAAATCCCCGATGATGATTTTGATATCATGGTTTGGGCAGCGGTCGTATTCACGCTCCAGCTGCGCGTAGAATTCATCTTTGTCGTCATCGGTACTTCCGAGGTGAGGGCTATGCACATTAATGATGCTGATGTTGAAGAACCGGCCCTTGATCCTCAACCTGCACATTCGGAGGTTGATCGGCCACCATCCTATCACCTGCTTCTGCATCTCACCCATCACGATGAAACCTGTTCCCAGCTCGTGTGTATTTCCGCAGCTCTGATAGATGGTATGACCATCCCGAAACGTACGCACCGTGGATCCTTTCCAGCACACCTCTTGCAGCGCTACGATGTCGAACTTGCGGTTCTTCAATTCGTCGGAAAGCACGCGAGTACTTCCAAGGAAATTGAGAGATCGGCAGTTCCACGTTCCGAGTTTCCAATCGTTAGTCCGTTTTCCTAGCCTAGGCCCATGCCGATTGTTTCGGTTCGAATTTCTTCCTTGTGTAATATTCGTTGCAATTCCTTTTTAATGGTGTCGGCTCGCAAGGCCCACAACCAACCCCACTATCTCGCAGGAGGACCATCGTGATGCTGCTGTTTAACAGTCCCAAGCACCACCAGGACTTTCGGCTTTTGTATTTAGAGTCCTGGGCGCACTAACAAGACGGTGACTCAGCCGCTCCTAACATGGAAAACAGACGCTGTTTTGAGCCGCCCCTAACATGGAGAACAGACGCTCAAATGGGTGAAGGCTTGGACTTTTACCCTTATTTTTAAAAAGCGGGGTGGCTCGCTTTTGTCAGGGCTGCTTTCGAATATTTGTGGGTTTTTGGAAGAAACTCAACAGAGTCCAACAACTGCTCAGTCCCCCCACATCCTAAACAGTCCCCGCCGCTCGTCCGGGGCTACTTATTCGTGTATTCAGTAGCTGTCCATCATATCTGATGGAACCCCGCCATCCGCGACCCGTAGTTTTATCTCCCCCCCCCCCCCCCTCCTCTCCATTTTATTTTTAATTTTTTATTTATTTTTATTTTTAATATAAAATAGAATAGTGGGAGTTAGGTGTTAGGATAGGTTAGTTAGTGTTTAGCTGACCTCTGGGCACCTACCTCCCCAACCACAAAAAAAAAAATATTTTTTTTTTTTTTTTTTCTTTTCTCCCCCTGTTCCACCCATTAAGCTTCGAAGGCATTCGTCGATGGATGTTTACTTTCGCCTGTGTTGGTGTTTATAGCTTAAGTCACCATCTGCTGTCGACCTAAGCTGCAAGCAGCGAGAGAGAGAGAGAGAGAGAGAGAGAGAGAGAGAGAGAGAGAGAGAGAGAGAGAGACAGAGAGAGAGACAGAGAGAGTCGATGAAAAGAATCCATTTACGTTACGTGAGAATTATGTTTGGCGCATAGTCTAGAAGAGCATGAGCATATTGACCGCCTGTGATTGATAGAATTCAGCTAAAGTTGCACAGAGAACCAACAAAATGTCACTTGAGAGTACTAATCATTCTCAACGTATAACTTCTGGTGTCCTCATTTAAAGGATCAATAAGGGCGTCGGCCACGTCAATTAGTAAAGGGAAGGAATGTTTGGGCCAGTTCTACAGAGAAAATGGAATGGTCCCGCACTACACTGCAAGTTACACGCCGCAACAGAATGGAGTCGCGGAGCGCAAGAACCGGATGATTGTGGAGCGCTGCATGTTCATTGATGCGAAGGTGAACTATCGATTTTGGGCAGAAGCCGTCAAAACAGCGGGGCATTTGCAGAATACATTGCCATCCCAATCAATGGAGAAGACCCCTGATGAACATTGATTCGACAAGAAACCAGACTACGGTAATCTTCGAAGATTCGGATGCGCAGCTTTCGTTCATGTGCCTAAAGTCACGCGAACGAAACTAGAGTCGAAAGCAAACAAGCTACGTGAAAATTTGATCGTACTTGCCTGGGATAGCAAGCTGGAAGACCCCCTCACCAGCTCCGAACACAGGAACAAAACGGCTTGGAAGGCTGGAACAGTCAGCAGAAGAGCAGCGGATCTCGACTGTTTCGGGTGGCTTGGGGGCTTCCATCAAGCTGTGTGACGTGCGTTCCGCTGTCTGCGTGTTTTGATGTCCGGATGGGCGACGACTATACTTTCATTGATGAACCACCGCTGGAAACGGGATGACATTCAGGAAGCAAAGATGTGGAAATTTTATCGTACTTGGGAGACCCCTACACCAGACTCGACCACAGGGCCAGAACGGCTCTGATGGCAGGAAATAGGGTGATGATGTTGGCGGAAAACGACTGGAGCGACTGGGTCGAGCGGCTCGGGGTCCCCCATGGGGCGACAGGCAGTGCGTTCTGGCAAACTGGAGCAGAGTGTGTTGCGGCGCTGATTACTGTATGACATTCGCTTTGGGGTTAATGGAGATCCATTTCGAAAACAGGAGTCGAAATTGCTGACCCTTCTGTTTCGCGAGAAATCCGAATGGTAGGTGTATTCGTTTGAAGCTGCCATAAGTTTTTGAGGTATGATCCTCGAACTCATGAAACATTAATCCTTTCGACCAGGTTTCCGCATTCAATGCCATTTCACGGAACTTGGGATCAATCCAAGGGTAAGTCGCTTAGAACAGTGTGCCAGCCACGATGTTTAACACACTAGAGAAATATGTTTCATAACTGCGGCACTTCGATTTTCCATCCACACCACACGTGTGGCACACTGAGGCACACGTTAAACAGTTGAACTTATAGAAATAAGAAACCAGCAACCTTGCCAATATGCATTGCTTGGTTACCAGGCTCAGTAGAAAATAACAATTTGGGCTGTCAACACATTGGCACATTTGGCACATTACGGGAACTCCCAGAACATTGCAACGGTTGTAGACACACTCCAAAAAAATAGCACTGGAGAAACGTGTGCTGAGCGATCCGCCCCTTGGATCAATCCCAATTGTGTATGAAATAAAACTCCTACGAGTCATATCGGCCCCTCGAGCGGAACGGCTTTGATTGTGTCAATGCCCTCTAAATAATCTTTCACTAGCCTCTCGACCGCTTCCGGTTGGACACTCGGGTGGATACGAGAAAGATACACTCAAGACAGCTCAACAGGCTCAGGGACGCCAGTGTCGGCCACGATCCTAGTACCGCTAAGAAGCGGCTTATTGATGCCCAGCTCTTCGTCGCGGCGCCTTTTTGGAGGTGGTTGACTAGAAATCACACTAGGTCCTCGCACCATCGGTGTTAATGGTGTCATTCGTCTTGACAACTGGGCGATTTGTTGACCTTCTTCAGCCAGTTGCTTTTTGATCTCAGCATGCACGGACTCTTGTTTTTCGGTAATTGCTCTAATTGCTTCGCCGAACGAAGAGACAGAAGTTTTGAATCGAGCCATCTTCATTTATTTCACGCACTCGTCGCACATACACAAAAGGTTTGGATTTTCATGGACGATTTTGACGAATGACTTCTTCAGCTTCGTTGTCATATTGCCAGTATAATTCAGATGAACCATCCTCTCGCAGAAGGCCATGCAGGTGACAGAATCCTCCTCACCTTTTATTGGCTTCGCACAGTGCTCACAGAAAGAATTCGACGGTGATGCGGTGGAGAGCACGGTAGCACTCGGCCACGCAAAATATTCCACTTCAACTGTTGCACGTTGCCGGCGTCGGTGGTGTAGTGATAAGCATGACTGCTACTTGGCACCGCAGTGGGTCTGGGTTCAATCCCAGTCGACGTCGGTGGTTTTTCTGAGGCGAAAAAATCTGGTCACGTCTTCCTTCGGATGGGAAGTAAAGCCGTTGGTCCCGGCTCATATTCATGAGTCGATGGGTGGGGTCCAGGTGGTGGAGTCGTATTCCTGGCGTCGGTGATTGTCACCATGTGAGAAAATAGGCCGACGGAAAAAAAACTGTTGCACGTCGTATGCAATGCCCTATTGCTTTAAATCGCCTATTAACGGGTTGTCGTTCGAGCGACGGAGGTGAAATAGCAGTGCGTGTAATTGTGAGCGGTCCAACAAAGAAGTCAACACAAGATGTCCGGACCGAACGAAATTAGTTCCACTTCATCGAATTTCACAACGCGAAAAATACACATTAACGAATGTTTTCACGGTAAACTTCACCTATTACTGATCACCGACGCATTCAAGCAAACGGGCACAACCGAAAAAATAGATTTACGATAACCCGTACACGAAGAAACAGTTGATGAAAACGGCGCAAAAATCACAACAAACAACGACAGCTTATGGTAGCTAAAATGATGATAAAAAGATGATAGTGGATATTTCGTGAAGCAGTAGGTGTTCAGCAATCGAGGAGGATTGTTGAAGAGTAGGCGCTTGATGAACAAGAAGGCCATGGTATGTTATTTGACATGAAACAAATTTGAATAATGAGTTATTTCCCAACCCTTGAACAGCACAGTCAGTTGTTACTACCAATCAATCAGATCTACGGCAGATCCAAATAGATATTTTAGGTAAACTAAGGCATACATCAGGTCTATTGTATGACAAATTACACACAATTTCGTTGTTTACGTGTACTGCTGGCTTGCCAATTAAACGAGGGGTACTTTCACGCGCCTGTTAATCATTATTTTTTTCTGTGTTGCTTCCAACCCGGAACAACGAAAGTGATTTGCTTGTCGCTTGCAAAAATACCGACACACTCGATGGTGTGACGCGACTGTTTTTGGATTAATCCAGCTAAAACCAGGACGTGCAATGTCCCAATTCGAGCACAATCAAACATTCCATCTCGTGCTAAAGGTCGGTAGCATAAATCTCACGGGAAGGGGGATCTTCGAAACAAAAAATGAACCGGATTGTTAAGTATTCCGTTCTTATCTGTTCGGGATTCTTTGAACACGTCGCTAAGGCTACGTAAAAATGACATTTTCGAAAAGACTTGAAAATAGTATGAACGCTTTGTTTTAAATTAAAGCCAATTTGAAAGTTATATTACGATGCCATTGCAAACCAAATATGGTAGAATACGATCCCTTATTTTGTGCCTTTTGGAAAGTCTCTTAAAATTATTGCATCAATTTTTTTTTACTTTGAACATCTATATTAGATTTATCAAAAGACTGATGTGCACACAGGCTGATAAAATCGGTTCACCACTGTAGTTTAATGTTGATGAAATGCTGTAATATGATCGCGGAATTGGCAAGAAAACAAAGAACAATAAAATATGTCCATTTAATTACAGTTTCAGGTGGCTGCGTTATGACGATAATAGTGTTTTCACTATTCAAACAAATAACAAACTTATTTTTCATAACCGTCAACATTCCGCAGATTCACGCCCATCAGAAGCACTTGTAACCGTTTCCCACATGGTCGTCAAATCTGGACCAGGGCCGAGCAACGCGGTGCAGTTTGTTTTTGTTTTTCTATTTTTCATCATTTTGCGCAGACATGTTTACCAATAGAGTCAAGCGCAATTAACATGTTCCCAGTTCCTCGTTGCCATGGTAGAAACCCTTATGAAACTGAATAAGACCCTACCTACTGCAATTTCAATCGCGTCGACAAACAGACATATGATCGCTGATTGCACGGGCTGCTCGTATTGATAACAGGTCATGCCCGCGGCTGAGTCCTTCTGAGTCGTCGTCAGCTGCACACGATAATGATGATGCACAACATAGTTCCGATTGAATCAGACTTCTTATGTTATTGACGATTTGTTTTCTTCATTCAAGATAACAGAATGGATCCTCCGTCAGCAGCCACTGCGTTGACGTCGCCATCACGATCAACAACCGATCAACAGTGCGTAGACAGCGCCTCCAGTGATGAACAGCGGAACGACAAACTGAGCGTAGATGAAATGCTCAGTACCGACGCGTTCACAGTGCCACGTGTTTCCACCAACGCAGATAGTGAAGCAGTGGAAAAGTACAAGCTTACCGGCAAACGCCTCGGCAGAGGGATAGTGCAGTCAGGTTTGACGCATGAATGTGGTGTCTTTGGAGCAATCGCAACGGGCGAATGGCCCACTCAGATCGACATAGGGCAAGTTATCTGCCTAGGGTTGGTGGCCCTGCAACATCGGGGTCAGGAATCGGCCGGTATCGTTACCAGCGAGGGAAAGTGTGCCAAGAATTTCAACGTTCACAAGGGGATGGGAATGATCAACAATATTTTCACCGACGATTCTATGAAAAAGCTTAAGGGTAATCTGGGCATTGGTCACACGAGGTATTCCACCTCTGCCGCTTCCGAGGAAGTCAACTGCCAACCATTCGTCGTCCATACGGCCCATGGAGTTCTCGCGGTGGCTCATAATGGAGAATTGGTAAACTGCGATAGTCTGCGAAGAGATGTACTGTCCCGAGGTGTAGGTTTATCTACGCACAGTGACTCGGAGCTGATCACGCAAGCTCTCTGCCTGAATCCTCCTGATGGCGAAGGTGATGGTCCGGATTGGCCTGGTCGCATCAAACATCTTATGCAACTGGCTCCACTCTCCTACTCCCTCGTCATCATGTTAAAAGACAAAATCTACGGAGTACGAGATCCCTATGGTAACAGACCCCTCTGCATCGGAAAGATCGTCCCGCTGAGTATCGGATCCTACAGACAAGGTATGTTTACAAACAATTTGCATAAGTTTACCAACTCATGAGTCTCATTTCTCCACAGAAAAAGTAGACAAACTGGCAGCAGAAGGCTGGGTCATCTCGAGCGAGAGCTGTGGTTTCCTGTCCATCGGAGCACGATACGTCCGGGAGGTTCAACCGGGTGAAATCGTGGAATTGACCCGCGATGGAATCAAAACGATCGATATTGTCGAATGTCCGGAAAACCGACGCCATGCGTTCTGTATCTTCGAGTACGTGTACTTTGCTCGATCGGATTCCATCTTCGAGGGTCAAATGGTATACTCAGTGCGGTTGCAGTGTGGTCGACAGCTAGCTCGTGAAGCCTACGTAGATGCCGATATCGTGAGCTCAGTTCCCGAATCGGGGACGGCCGCTGCACATGGGTATGCTAGAGAGGTAACTTGTAGCCTTCTTGGAATTCCATGGTCAGATTTTAACAACTCCCCCCAACAGACTGGTCTTCACTTTGCGGAAGTTCTCTGCAAGAATCGCTACGTCGGACGTACCTTCATCCAGCCTTCGACTCGCCTCCGGCAGCTAGGTGTTGCCAAGAAATTCGGTGCACTTTCGGAAAATGTCTCCGGCAAGCGGCTTGTTCTGATCGACGACTCAATCGTACGCGGCAACACCATCGGTCCCATCATCAAGCTTTTGCGGGACGCTGGTGCTCTGGAGGTTCACATTCGTATCGCCAGTCCTCCGCTACTGTACCCGTGCTACATGGGTATCAACATTCCAACGCGGGAGGAACTGATAGGAAACAAACTAAACCCGGAAGAACTAGCCAAGTATGTCGGAGCGGACAGTTTGGCCTACCTGAGCGTTGAAGGATTGCAGAGGGCTGTCCAGTTAAACATGAAAAAAAGCAATCCGGAGAAAGTGGGACACTGTACGGCCTGTCTGACAGGAGACTACCCTGGCGGAT
Source organism: Aedes koreicus (assembly GCA_024533555.2). Taxonomy (NCBI): domain Eukaryota; kingdom Metazoa; phylum Arthropoda; class Insecta; order Diptera; family Culicidae; genus Aedes; species Aedes koreicus. Next base: position 7,676 of record JAHHFK020000842.1, on the reverse strand, counting down.
TGCCGGACGATTTGGATTGGTGATGGATGAGAGGGCCGCTTTCGGCCGTGAATATTTTATTTTCCTTACTGCTCAATCATATGATGCGCAAGACATGGTCCAACCGATCACTGGTTAGAGATCTGTTCTTTAGATTATACAGCTTCGCTGTAGACGATGTCCGATCTAAGATATTGACATTCAATTTAGGGACATAACATGATAATAAAGACTACATTTACTCTACACTCGTTGTCGAATGCATCCGAAAGCATGAATCTGAATTTCTTCCTACACTTCGGAAGCGAGCCGTCTCCACTATGAGCGCCTTATTCTGTGCGGCGTGAGAGGTGAGATGATTCGTTGTCACCTATGAGATGAGAATTGTCACTTCCGGTGAGGTGACACTTCATTTTATTTGTAGAAAATTGGGTTTGGATGGAGTACTGCAAATTCTCGAATATTTCTGTTTCTACTTTATTTATTTTCCGCCAGCCACCACCCGATGCAGTAGTATTTGTTTTGTATTCCGTGGAAAAACTAATTGAGTGTGGTCTTTTCACATATTTTTCTAAAGGGTTTGGTTTGGGTTTTAAGAAAAGTTATCGACGGTACACTACAAATTCGTAACAGCAAGTGTTTACCAAAGTTTTGCGACCGCGATGTTAAGTTACACCCAGCGGAAATCGATACCACATGTAATCTATATCCAGAAGTCTGAAGCTTGTATTACTCGATTTGTACAATGACTATGACTATTTTACAAAAGCAGATAGACCGCTATCAGGCATCACAGATTCCTCTCAGATGTCTGTATATGCCTATGGCGAATAATTACTACCTGTAACCACATCTCAGTTCCATCTTTGCTTGATTTCCTATCCACATGATGGGACTGATACGCGATTACATGCAGTTTAATCATTGTACACATTGCGTAATACAAGCGTAAGGCTGCTGAGGACATTAAGCATTATGTGCGATGTGTTGGAACTTTTTACGGTTGCAAGCCACGGATAGTCAGATCCGATGGAGGGAGAGAGATCGATAAAAAGGAACTGCAAACTTCTCTCAACAGAACAGCATTGCTGCTGTTAGCCATTTTCAAGTACCTACCAGCCATCAAGCATAAAAAGTTCGACAATAAAACCATACAGCAATCGTTTGTCGATTTCACGATGGAGCAGAAAGTCTACCGCTTCATGAACTCCGATTCGTCGGATCTGATCACTGTGAGGCGTGACGGCCTTTCATGGGGTTGAAAAACGGTTCGTCATCGGTAAAAGTGTCAGGGCTCTTAGTTCGGGAAGACCAAACCTTGGAAAACTGCCATGACATCTGGCGGATTATGATCTGGAATATGCCGTAGGCTTCACGGCGTTATAGAGAAATTCTGAAAGAAGATTTGTGGAGCGAGGCTATGATCATCGACGGAACAAAACATGAAAAAACTGGTGTCACTACAGGAAGGTTGAAAGACCATCGGCTCGAAATGGGTGTACAAGGAGAACGGAGCAAACCAAATCATGAAGCATATACAGCAAGGCCAGTAGCACAAGGCTTTGATTAGCGAACCGTAGGCAACGGGGATGACGTGTTTGTACCTGCACTGGGTTATGCAATATTCCAAACCTTCATTTCAGAGTAATGAAGAATGCAGCTTGACCTTAACGTGGTCTACACATTTCGATTTTTTTTGTAATTTTCTGCGATTTCTAATGCCCTTTCCATGGCTGGATTTTGTACCTGGATCGCTTCCTGGACTGATCGGAAAAGCCTTTTTTCACGGCGAAATTAATAACTCCTGAGGGTTACGTTTCCGAATTTACAAAGTTGTATCTAAAAAAGTTGTCCATCTTGTGGTGATCTTTTCATAGTTTTAAACTTTACCGCTAGGGCGACGCTGTTACTAACTTTTTAATAAAGCACGATAGAAGGATGATGTCAAAGACAAGTTTGTAGAAAATATAATTACAAGCAACTTTGCTGAAGGCTTCATTTTTATAGCTCTTTATTTGACCATGATAGAGCTGTTTTTCTGCTTTAAATCAGGGTGTCTCTAAAAAAATGAGTTTTTTGATTCTAACTTTTTTGTTACACATTTTGAGAATTTTTTTTTTGGGTAATTTTAACTAAAAATATGCGTTTTTTATTTTCGCCCTTATGATTGTTTAGGCGAGACTTGGCCAGAAAACCATCGAATTCTTGTTTTAATGCATATCAAGGAACATAATGCTATATAAATGAGCCCGGGTACTCCTGGGGCACACGAGCGGGGACTGCTTATAATCGGACATGTTTTTCGTTAAAATCACCCCTAACTTTTCAAAAATAATATATACTCAAACATTTACAAAGATCATCCAGTCTTCAATGAGCATCCTGTAGCGTGTTTTATTGGCTAGGTTTTACTTACCTTACCAATCAGACTAAGGCCGGTGTGGCCTCTGCTGTACACAGAAGTTGTTTCCATTGTAATCGGTCCATGGCTGTTCCTCGCCAGCCTCGCTGTCTGCGGAGGGTCCGCAGGTCGCCTTCTACTTGATCGATCCACCTTGCTCGTTGCGCGCCTCTTCTTCTTGTACCTGTCGGTTCGTTTTCGAGAACCATTTTCACAGGGCTGTCGTCCGACATTCTTACGACATGCCCAGCCCATCGTAGTCGACCGATTTTTGCGATGTGTACGATGGGAGGTTCTCCCAGCAACTGGTGCAATTCGTGGTTCATTCGCCTCCTCCACGTTCCGTCTTCCATCTGCACTCCACCGTAGATCGTACGCAGCACCTTCCGTTCAAAGACTCCAAGGGCGCGTTGGTCCTCCACTAGCAATGTCCATGTTTCGTGGCCGTAGAGAACTACCGGTCTAATTAATGTCTTGTAGATGGTCAACTTTGTGGTTCGGCGAACTTTGTTCGATCTTAGCGTCCTTCGGAGTCCAAAGTAGGCACGATTGCCAGCCATAATGCGCCTTTGTATTTCTCTGCTGGTGTCGTTATCGGCGGTCACCAATGAGCCCAGATACACAAATTCGTCTACTACCTCGATTTCATCACCGTCGATCTGAACTCGTGCTAGGAGGCTAACATTGTCTTCTCGTGAGCCTCTTCCCTTCATGTATTTTGTTTTTAACGCATTAATCACAAGCCCAATCCTACCAGCTTCAGCCTTAAGTCTGATGTACGTTTCCGCCATCGTCTCAAAGTTACGTGCTACGATATCAACGTCGTCGGCGAAGCCAAATAGTTGGACAGACTTCCTGAAGATCGTGCCACTCGTGTCTATCCCAGCTCTTCGAATCACACCCTCCAATGCAATGTTAAACAACAAACACGACAATCCATCACCTTGCCGTAACCCTCTCCGAGATTCGAAGGGACTCGAGAGCGTCCCTGATACTCGGACGACACACATCACTCGATCCATCGTTGCTTTGATCAACCGCGTCAGTTTTTCCGGAAATCCATATTCGTGCATGATTTGCCATAGCTGGTCTCGATCGATTGTATCATACGCTGATTTGAAGTCGATGAAAAGATGATGTGTGGGCACGTTGTATTCGCGACATTTCTGCAGTACTTGCCGAATCGCGAAAATCTGGTCCGTAGTAGCGCGGGCACCCATGAATCCCGCTTGGTATTGCCCCACGAACTCCTTTGCAATTGGTGACAGGCGGCGGCATAACATTTGGGAGAGCAACTTGTAGGCGGCGCTCAGTAGCGTGATCGCACGATAATTGCAGCAATCCAGCTTGTCGCCCTTTTTATAGATGGGACACACTATTCCTTCCATCCAATCCTCCGGTAAACATTCCTCCTCCCAAATCTTGGTAATTACCCAGTGCAGCGCTCTGGCCAGTGCTTCACCACCGTATTTTAATAGCTCGCTTGGGAGTTGGTCAACACCAGCGGCTTTGTTGTTTTTCAACAGACCAATTTCCTCCTCAACTTCCTGAAGGGTTGGGGTCGGGGTCCTGTCATCTTCTGTGCGTGTTCCTAGATTTATTACCGTGCCACTTTCGTTCGCTGTAACATTACCGTTCAGGTGCTCGTCGAAGTACTGCTTCCACCTTTCAATCACCTCACACTCTCCTGTGAGAAGGTTGCCATCCAGGTCTCTGCAAATATCAGCTTGTGGTACGTAGCCTTTGCGCGAGCTGTTTAACTTCTCGTAGAATTTGCGTGTGTCGTTAGCACGGTACAGTGCTTCCATTTCTTCGCGGTCTCGATCTTCCCTCTGGCGCTTTTTCCTTCGAAGAATAGAATTTTGTCTGTTCCGTGCCTGTCTATACCGATCCACATTCGCTCTCGTACGGTGTTGCAGCATTCTCGCCCGTGCTGCATTCTTCTCCTCTACTAACTGCTTGCATTCGCCATCAAACCAGTCATTTTTTCGATTCGGTGCAGAAGTACCTAGTGTCACTAATGCAGTGCTACCAATGGCGGTTCGAATATTTCTCCAGCCATCCTCAAGAGTAGCTGCGCCAAGCTGCTCTTCCGTTGGTAGGGCTGCTTCTAGCTGTTGCGCGTATTCCTGGGCAACTTCGGTTTCCCGTAGTAGCTCAATGTTAGGTCGTGGCGTCCGAAATCGACGCGTGTTGTACACCGTCGAGAGTTTTGAGCGCATACATACTGCAACTAGGTAGTGGTCCGAGTCTATATTCGCGCTGCGGTAAGTGCGAACGTTGATGATATCGGAGAAGAATTTCCCGTCGATTAGAACATGGTCGATTTGATTCTCTGTTCGTTGGTCAGGTGATCTCCAAGTGGCTTTGTGGATGTCTTTACGGGGGAAGAAGGTACTTCGGACTACTAAACCACGGGAGGCCGCAAAGTTCACGCATCGTTGGCCATTATCGTTCGATACGGTATGCAGGCTGTTAGGCCCTATTACCGGTCTGTACATTGCCTCCCCGTCCTACCTGAGCGTTCATGTCACCAATGACGACTTTTACGTCCCGCTGCGCAGCACTACAAAGCCGGTGCCCAGCTCGTTTGTGGTACCACAGCTCTGGTAAAAAGTAGCCGCTCGATGCCCGCTTTTCCATACCTTCTGTCCTGTCCAGCAAACTTCCTGCAGTGCTACGACTTCGAAGTTACGAGGTTGAAGTTCGTCGTAGATTATCCTATCGCAGCCAGGGAAGCAGAGCGATTTGCAGTTCCATGTTCCGAGTTTCCAATACGCTCAAGGCAGCCTCTCTTTCATTTGTATCACTGTCTTTTATTTTTTCTCGGGAAAGTTACTCAATTTTCGTAACAAGTGAATCTACTCATAAATTGAGTTGTTCCACTTTTCACGAAAATTGAGTAACTTTTCCGTGAGAAAAAAAAGATAGTGATTCAAATGAAAGAGAGGCTGTTTTGAGCGTGAATATGAACAACAATACCAACATGATAAAAAATACAGATAAAATAAAGATTTACTAATTTTGGCAAATTTGTTCAAAAATATATCATTCAGCAAACAGAAAAATAAAAAAAAACAGAAATTTGCGATGAAGACAAAAAATAGGGAATTTTGTTGTACAGCCGTACTCGAGCAATATTGATTTTTCGAAATGCGTAAAAATACACAACTCTTATGTTCTCATAAGGGAACGTCCATTAATTATGTCTGACTTTTCATACCCCCCCCCCCCCCCCCTTGTCACGTTTTTTGTATGGACTTTCAAATGTTTTTGTATGTTGTCACGATTTCCCAAACCCCCCCCCCTCCCCCCTTATACTTTTCAAAAGGAGTAAAAAGTATGCATTTTACACTTTTCAAAAGGAGTAAAAAGTATGCACATTTTGACGTACATTCAGTTTACACTGGCGTACAAAAACCTATCGAAATTCATAAACTTTGCCTTATGAAACTTCATGAACCCACTATATTTTGATTTCATAAGGTCCTTATAACAGCCATGTGTGCAACTATGGTCCTCTGAGTTAAAAGTAATGATTTTCTCAAGTAATTCATATCATTTTCATAAAACTGTCTTGTGAATTCCATGGCTGTTGTTTGTGCATAATCTCATCAAAAGGTAAATGTATGAAATGGCTAAAACCGAGCCGTATGTTATTGTTTTCATAATTTTTAGTGAATTCTGAATCCTTGATGATCCAGATATTTATGAGCTGATATATGCAAGACCTACAGACTTAAAAAGAAACAATTAGACGACGTGAACTAACACGTCGTCCAATTGTTTCTTTTTAAGTCTGTAAGATAGCATAGCTAAATCGATTCGTGAATGTCAGCTGTCAGCGGAGGTCTAATGGAAATCGCACCCCGGCTGCGAACTCTCATCAGTTTGGTACTTTTTTTTCTTTTGAAGAGAATGCTAATGAGGGAATGCGAAAGGAAAGTTTGAAAAGAATATGCGATAGAATGGTAAAGTTTGTGGAACTTACGTGTCCAAGGATAGACGTTTGGAATCGTCGTGCACTCACTTTGTTTTGTACTGCTAGGCAAACTTGAACTCAGCGTGGTGTGATATCCGGTTGGGATCAGAAGTCTAAGGAGAAAAGTTATTATACATTTAATATAATTTACCTAATTTAGTGTTTCCAGTAGTTAGTTCACGTCGTTTTATTGTTTCTTTTAAGTCTGTAAGATGTACATATATCAGCTCATAAATATCTGGATCATCAGGATTGAGAATTCACTAAGAGTACCTGAAACAATAACATACGGCTCCGGTTTTAGCCATTTCATACATTTACCTTGCGATGATTATGCACAAACAACAGCCATAGAATTCCCCAGACCAGTTTTATGAAAATGATATGAATGAATGGAGAAAATCATTACTTTTAACTCAGAGGACCATAGTTGCACACATGGCTGTTATAAGGACCTTATGAAATCAAAATATGGTGGGTTCATGAAGTTACACAAGGCAAAGTTTATAAATTTCGATAGGTTTTTTACGCCAGTGGCAGTTTCCCCCGAAAAAGCATACACAGAGAGGAATTTGATAGTCAATTTTACCATTATTGGGGGTAAGGATGACTATTGCAGTATAGTGATTTTGAACCGACTATGATCATGGTCAAAACTACCATTAAAAATAGTTGATGCAACATTTTCCGTAACGTCGGAATAGTCCTTGTTACCATGATCATAGTCAAAAATGCCATGAACGTGATGAATTCGACCATTTTCATGGTTATTGAAACCATTATATGCGATAGTCATCCTGACCATGATTTAATAGGGGTTTTAATTTAAAAAAAAAACATGGTTTTCGTAGCACAAAAATATTTTTTATGAATCTCAACTATTTTTTCTCGATTTTTAAACAAGAAAAATCTAATCATTTTTATTTTCACAAACTGACTTGCAGTTTCACAAACTGACATTTATACAAAGTGACAGCACTTAATTTTCAGTAACGGGGCTACCATTATGACATATATGTGCAACTTACACAGAGAGGAATTTGATAGTCAATTTTACCATTATTGGGGGTTAGGATGACTATTGCAGTATAGTGATTTTGAACCGACTATGATCATGGTCAAAACTACCATTAAAAATAGTTGATGCAACATTTTCCATAATGCCGGAATAGTCCTTGTTACCATGATCATAGTCAAAAATGCCATGAACGTGGTGAATTCGACCACTTTCATGGTTATTGAAACCATTATATGCGATAGTCATCCTGACCATGATATAATTGTCGGTACAACGATGAAATTTTTCTCAGAGTA